>JARHVA010002417.1:332500-932500 GCA_037957365.1 Torreya grandis
GAAACTTGGACCTACAAAGGGAAGATCATTCCACTATTAATATCAAAAAAATCATGAACACACTAAGCATATATCATGAAGAATTTGTAATGCTCTATTCATTAGTCCAAATAGGAGTACGAGTACAAGAACTAGTAGAGTTTCCTCATACCAGCCTGAGGGATATAATACAAGGCCAAAATCCTTAAATATATAACATAATAGGATAGAAAGAGAGGTTAATATGACATGGAGGTGAGATAAATAGGTCATAAATGACCAAGGTCCACTCAATCCTATAGTTACATTAGTTACACAAACTTTCTTTAACTTTGCCATGTGTTGGTCTTCCTTAATGGCTCTTTTTGGCATTAGAGTGAGGTGATGGGGGCTGAGTCAGCTTCAATTATGCTTGTAAAAGGTTTGAAAATTATAAAAATGGTCCATCACTTCTTAAAATAGAAGTTACATGGTGTACATGGGTGTGATTAGGCCTCTCAAGAGCCATTGAGCAACCCACTAGCCTTCTCATGAAGATCAAATCTTAAAACTGCCTCCTTACTCATGATGACTACATAATGTGCACTAATTTGTTCAATTCATTAGTTATATGGTGTTATTACCTATATTAACTCTCTTCTTTAGCCCTTCCATATGAACATTGAACCTTCTTGGTTGGCCAAGTAGGCCAATTAGGCCTAATTACTGAAGTGTTGGTGTTTGGTAGCCATTAAAGACCTAAAATAAACCATCAATAACATATGGGTGGATGAGTCCTATATTTAAAACAACATTATACATCACACCATAATCCCCTTTGGCAAGAAATATCTACAATTTGGTCACTTCAGTTGACTAGGTCATCCTACTTGTCATTTCTATGAACTGGCAATTTTGAAATGAGTTGTAGAGGTTTTTTCAAGAAAACCCTTTGACATTTTCTAATTTAAGAAGATTAATCAAGTCTTAAAACTAACCCTCCAATAGTTTGAAGCTCCTAAAATGGTTATGTACCCTTATTTCTAATCAAAATCTTAAAAAAGTATGTATTTATGACAATTTTATATAATGTCTATACAAATAAATTCCATGGTTGGAGTCCTCTATGAGTTTACTTGAAATTTTGTGAGCTTATCAGGTCATTCCAGGGTGCTAGGATGCTAAAACATCAATATTTTTATGACTAGGTTTGCCTAAGGTTTTAGAGAGGTTTATGAGTGCTTAGGAGTCTTAGTGATATTTCATAGTTTTGATACATCCAAGTATAGAACAAATGACATGAATCTATAGTTCACTAACCTACTCATATAGCATGAATAGATAGAGGTCCTATGCAAAATGTGTATAGAGATAGGACTGTTAGAAGGTTATATTAGGGTTGTTTGTAAACTAGTTTTGACAAGTTATCTTCTTAAGGTTCATTCATAAATATTAGCCACTAACTTCTATCCAATATTTCATGAATATTTGTTACATATGAAGACTTAAACTTCCCTAGGATATTTTTCCTTAAACCTTCTTGTGATGAAGTGGGTGAGCACTTGAAGGTGTCTTTGAATTGACTATGTATAGGTTGAGGAGCTTGATCAAGGTTTTGGATACTCTTTGACCTTTTTCACACTTATTTCTACCAAAAACCTCTTCATTAGGGTCTCTAACATCCTCATACACCCATTTTTGACCATACAAATTATTGTCGGAGCTTGGAGAGACCTTAAGATTGTAGTAGGGTTTGAAATTAGGCTTAAGGACTACCTGTTTGGTCTATCCTTAAGGCACTTGACTATATCCTTGAATTTGATCCTTTTATAGGAGGTATTACTACCCTTAATAATCATGTTTCACTATTCCAAAAACTTTTATAGGTTCTAAACTATATACAGACCTTCCAAAACTTGGTTTTGCCCATCTAGCCCCCAAACTAATAGTCAAAAACAAGGCTTGATCTAAGACAAAATAGTGGGTATACCCACTATTTTTCTAACCCAAATCATATCATCGGTACCTTTAATCATTGACAATGACAAATCCTATCAAATTTGAAGACCTGAATATGCCTATAAGGTCCTCAATTGACCATTTTTTATAGACTAGATATAGGATGCTTATTAACTGCATGGTTAAGCACAAGGGTCCTAAGTATGCTCAAATTATTTGTTTCCCTAAGGTGTTTATGATTATATGGTGTAATTATTGTATTTTGGGATCATAAACACCCTCATAAATCCATTTCCACTATTTCTTCCCTTATATTTCTTCCTCTTTTCTAGCTTAGGGTTTGGGGATCAAGAACCTAATCTAACCTTAGAGGTCTATAAATGTGCCTTCCTAAGATTATCTAATTCCAAACCCCATTTAATAGTCTTAGTACATCTCTATTATCCTATCCTAGGTCTCACCTTCTTGAATGCACTCTTTGTCAATCTTTTTCTTGGTTCTCCACACGCATGTGTGTGTTCACTTAAGGCCTTTTGATTGAGTTTCTAATCAAAATGGATTGAATTGATGTGGTTATTAACTTTAATATAACTAATTAATCCTTCCACACTATCCATTACCTCATATTAATGTCTTATACTCATCCAAATTCTCTACATTCTTGAGTGGAGTGTTTTCTACCTTAAAACCCTATGCCTTCTCTTTATTCATGACTTGACTAAGAGTGGGATCTTAGTTCTAAATACACCTAATTCTATTTTTTATATGGTCCAAGATCCACTAAGGTATGTAACTCATTTACTAATACCTTTTTCTTTCCTTGGCATCTAATCCATTAAAACCAATATGTACTTCCATACTCAAGTATGTCTAATTGACTTAGTTTGTAGGCTCTCCTTATATTCTTAGTTGGGTGGGAGGGGGGTAAATATTCTTCCATGTGAGTGTGATATAAATTTTGGGAGAATAATTACCTTGATAAGGTCCCTATGAGTTCACCCTTTCCATTAATTTCCTAAAATAGTGACTTCTATCACATAACAATAGCTCCAAGTAATCTAAACAAAATGGTTTTAGGTGGTTATTTTGTGTTAGGCCTTCCTAAGAGAATTAAATTCCCCCACATGGATGTTTTTGGAATCCTTTATCATCACTAACACATTTAACTCCCCATAAGAAAATCCACAATCATATTAATCATTAATTCTACTCAATTTTTTTCATATGCCAAGCCTAGGAAAATTAAGGTGGTTGTAGGTATGCATCAAGTTTTGTATGGGATAGTGATTGAAGTAGATTTTTTATGACTCAAATTTGAATATCTCACTATCCATTTTGAGACTATATACTATTATCTTCTCACTTAATACCAAAACCCTAACCTTCCTTTCAAAAACTCAGTCACCAAAGAGTTGTAGACCTTGTTGTATGGATTGAGACTCTTATGTTGGAGAATATGAGGTGAATATCTTGAGAAAGCATATGAAATAATTATTTATATCTAAATTTTGCATTTATATTCATTCACACTTCCACTTTTTTCTCATCTTCACTCAACATAACATCCTTTGAAGTATTTTCCAAGGTGACTATTGTAGGTGGTCATTAGACCTTGTGTATATACTGAGGAGAGATTAATGGTAAGTACAAAAGATAAATGTGGTGATAAGAATTCTCATTGAACTTCCATGATCCAAATTTTTCTTGGAGGAACCTTAAATATCCATGGTATCTTTAAATAGTATTGAGAACAATAAATATGTCCATTTACCTTAAACAACACAAAACTACTTTAACTTCTCTAAATGAAGGAATTTACAATGCTTATGACTTGATTAGCAACCTTTAAGGGATATGTTCCTCCAAGATTTCCATGAAATATTTGTGTTAGTTGATATTTTTACCACTTTATATTTTATTAACTTTAATTTGGGATTTTCAGACAAGCTAATTACCTCCTCATACCTCTGATACAAACTCCATGTCTACTTCAGGCTTGATTTGGCTTTCAAGCATATATGTTTTTTTATTGTAACTTGTCTTATCCTAGAGTGAGTTTGGTATTAATGAACTATATTCCTTCATAAAACCTCATGAATCCCTTATTATTTGACACTTACAATGTCCATTCTAATCAATCACAACCTCATTCTCTCCTTTGTCTGCCCATAGGTTTGTAGATGTCCAATTTGAGGCATGACTCTCTCTCTCTAATACTAAGGCTAGCTAAGTCCATGGGGAATTGAGTTTTATGAGGCCCACTTGAGTAAATATTGATGGGATATTCAAACATAAAACCATTATTATCCTAAAACCATGCATTTGAGGTCCTTGAAATGCTAAAGGATAATACCTGCCACCTACAACTGCTTTAACATTGAAAGAACATGAAGTTTGGCTTACCTTCATAGAGAGATTATGGGGGTTGTTTTTCTTGATGATTAATTTCATAATATATCTAGGATTAAAAGGATGCATTAAATATATTAAGGGACTAATTCACTAGTTAAACATCATCAACCTTTTCTACTAGGTGCACCAAAAGACCATGTAACTTGAGAAATTAGCCCATGCTCTACAAATGGAAGAAAAATTGGAGTTTGATTTATTTTAACACTTCCAAATGTGTGATATATGGGTTTTTATGATATATATAGTATATGTATTCATTATGAACAAACATCCATCATCAATTTGCAGAAAAACTCCCAAAATGGGCCAAAATTATTGCAATCTTCAAACGTTGCATAGATGTATAAACTCATGAAAGTGACCAGATTATTAGCCATTATTCATAAATAATAGGATATTTATTTTTATAAAAATTACATGGATGAGACATTAAATTTACCCTATTTATTTTCCCAAAATCTCATCTCCTGATCTCCTCTCTCATGTACAAAATGAATGAAAACCTGAAGTGTTGCACAAGCTTACCAAGGAGAGCAATGGGAGAATAAGATAATATTTTTAAATATTGTTGATATATAAACCATAAAAATCATTTATTTTCACTTTGGGGTATCTATACATCCATGAGATCATCTGGAAGAAATTCCCATTTGATACACCTCTATGGACTTGGTGAAAACACCTGATTTTGGCCTAGAACTAACAGATTTGCCTTGAAGATTGATGGAAGATGGATGCCAAGTGCTCATATAATTTTTAAATTAATTTAAAAACCTATAATGGTATTTAAAACACTTTATTTTCCCTCTAACATGCCATCTCATTCAAAAACCTCCTTTTGAATGTCATAAAAAGGCACTAAAACACATATGTAGTGAGATGTATGTTATAAGTCTGACATTTTCACCTTTTAGGGAGTGGTAAAAAATATGATATGGGATATAAATTTAAACTCACATTACATGACCAATATGACCCTTTACACCACTTTAACCACTTTAAATCTTCTTGACCAGGGCAATAAATGTCTAGAATAACATTAGCTTTCAAATGGCATTTACCTTAAATTTTCCAAATGAACCTTAAATAATGATAATAAGGGTAAAATGGACACTTGTAGGATACATAAAGGCATTAAAATACTATAAAAACTATGAAAAGGTCAAGTTTTTTAGATATAGAGGTGACCATTTTTGACTTGGGGGTCAAAATCAGTCAACATTACTGGTGACTCCCAAGGGTGGCCAACATATTGGTCAAGAGAAGCTAGACACTTCTATGATGAGGATGACATAATGATTAAACCAAGGTAATATGACATGAGGACCAATTTTATATACTTTCCAACTAATCTAGTACTTAAGGATACTTCTTGGACTTGAAACAACAACAAGACACACAAAGACAAGAAAAGAAACAACACCTAGCTCTAAGAAACACACCTAACACCTAGGAACAAACAAGGCAAGGAACTAATAAAATAGACAACTACATATAAACTTGTGTGGACCACACTTATTGGGATCAAGACAAACAACCTAAATAACAAGTATGTACATCTAACTTCAATGGATCTTCCCCCTCCAAGATCAAAGGGTAAATTTGTTGAGACTCTCCTCCCATAAGATAGATAATTATGTGAAGAAAGTAGCTCCATGAATGGGAAACTTGGTGGATCAATATTCTTTTTTACCAACTCACTTATGATGATCCTAAGTGTTATATGATCTGTAAATAGATGAACTATGAACACATACTCTTTTGGTGTATAAAATTTTACCTTATGTTGCTCTTGATTGCTTTTTACCTCTTAAAGAAAGCTAGTGTACTTTATGACTTCATTATGCTGGTTATCTCATAGCTCCACAAGATCATATACCATTAGGCTTTCACCTTAAATCATATAGTCAAGATAATCTTCTAGGACCTTAGATAATAATACAATTTCATCTTCAAGCTTCCTTCTTTGCTCAAACAACCCTTCTTCGAGCTATAGACTCATCATCTTGACATCATGAAGACCTTCAAATGGATGACTACCTACTGTAAATAGACCAAGTCCCTCTTCTTCATGATTTTAAACATTCACATATTACTCATTAGGTAAATGGAGGAGAGTTTCAAGAATAAGAGGTTAGTAACCTTATTTAAGGACCTCAAACAAATCATCTTCTAATGGAGTAGCCTCTTATGATGGGAATCTTATGGATCTACCTTCCCCTTGCTTGGTAAACTCACCTTCTTCAATCTGAACTAAGTTATGTAAGGCCTCTATAAGAAGATAAATTTATCATATGATCTCAAACAAGTCTTGCAATTTATCTCCTTGACCATCTAAAACTTATTAAAGGTTGTCTTCTTGCTCTACCACTACTTCTAGTTATTGAGGGCTTCCATGATGAATGGAATTTTCCATGTCATCAAGGAGGTTCTAGAACTCATCATCATCTTATCCTATGGAAGCATCTTCCTCTTGTGATTCATCTAGTCCTTTCATCCCATCTTATTCTACATCTTTGAAGGTTGAATGGTCTCTTTCCTTGCCAAGGGGTGTTCCTAGGACAAGCTCCTCTTCAATCTCTAATAAGTCATCATCATAAGCTGCCACCTCAATCTAATTTTATTTTCTTACCTCTTCAAGGATAGGCTCTTTTTCAATGAGTGGCATAGGAGATCCCTGGAATGACTTCAAAAGAGATGAGATATATACCATATTTTATTCATTTAGCTACTTGTCCTCAACAACCATCACCTCCTCCTTCTTCTTCACATTGGTTTGGTTATATTCCCATGAAGGAAGTGTTTTATACCCTTGAATTATCTTAGAATTTTTTGATTGTCCTTCTCTTTTCCTTGACTACAACACTTGGTTCTAAGATGGAAACTTAGTCTTAGGAGTTTCATGTGCTAAGTGTATTGTAGTTTGGGGTATGAAAAGAGGTGTGCTTAGCTGAGGTGGTATTGATTTTATAGTTGATATGGACTGAGGTAGATGATGGTCTACAACCTCAATTTTATTGGAGAGGTATTCTTCAAAATCAATCCTTGACTGATCATGATGACTAGTTCCTTTGATGCACACTTTTTCTTTTTCTTGTACTCACCTTTGGATAGATTTCCATGATGTAAAGGTTGAGAGGAGTTTGGAGGAAATTTGAGGACTTTGAAATTAAATTGATGGGATATTTTTAGGGGTGATTGGAATCTCAACATGATATTGACATGGGTTTAGGAGGGGACAAACTGTTGGTGTTGGTGAACTTGTTGCCCTTCATACACTATCAACCTATCTTCATCTTTGGAAATTAGACCCTTTATGTTCAACATATCATTATTGCCCCTTGAATGAACCTTCCTAATGAAGGATATCCACTTTTATTTGGTTTATTGTAACAAATTCCTAACACCCTCAATCACATGTTTGGGAATCTCTTTCCCATACCCCTTCAATATGTCAATGTTTACCATATGACTCTCATAGTCCAATAGGGTATGTTTAAGGCCTAAAATGGATTGACTTGGGGCATGAATGGGATGGTCAAGGACATCATGGTTCTATCATGATTTATCAAATTGGGCATTAGGATACCAAAGAGGTAGATGAGGCTCATAACAAATTTGGTAGTCTTGACAATACGAAGACTCATCATAGGACTAACAAGGGTAAATACATGACTAATAGGGGTTAGAATATGGTTGGTAAATATCATGACGGAGTTATAAAGTGTCATAAGTCTGGCTATGAGGAATTTATGATAGAATTATGTCCCATACAAATCCATAGTTCATCATTAAGCACATGTAAATTAATGAATTATCAAGAGCAATTATTTAATGACCTTTCCTACCCTTGGAGTAAAGACTTGCCATGAGATTCGTTATGACTCCTGATTACAAACTTGTCAATTTGGTGTTTTAAGATATCTGAGATTATTGCATATGCTACTATTGAATGTCTTTAGCTACCATATGTCCTTCAAGGCTTCTAAATCATGATTCAAGGTAGTTTAAGCTCATCCCACTAGGTGTACCATAAATGTTAGGAATTTAGGTTGTACCCTTATTGGGGAAAGGACTTTTCACATCCACCTCAAAACTAGGCTAACATGGGAGTAACTTATAGGCTATGGGTTACCTATTATTTAGGCTAAAACTTTAAATTTTAATGGGGATATTTCCCCTAATTTTCTCACTTGATCTCTCTTTCTAAGAATTAATCCTATTGAGATGAAAAGAGTAAATAAGTTGAATAAGGATATTTACACTTAAGTGGTGATGAAATAATATACTCACCTATCCACTCAACTTTGGACCCTTAACCATAATAATGGATAATGCATAGAGATGAGGCACTATCTTAAATGAATTATAAGAGACAATATCTCATCTAGAGGTCATTTTGAATGATTGAAACAAGAGGGTCATGAGAAGGAGGCTTGGTTCAATGAACTTACAATCTGATTTCCACTTCAAACTTGAACCATCAACCTCACAACACACTCGACAACCTACCAAGAGAGCTTGCTTATACCTAGGTGAAACTTAGACATGTAAATGTAATATCATAACACTATGCATATAAAAACAAGGATAAACACACTAATCATATATCATGAATAAGTTTCAATGCTTTATTCATCAGTCCAAGTAGGTGTATAAGTACAAATACTAGAAGATTTTCCCCATACCATCCTGAGGAATACAATACAAAGCCAAAATATTTCAATATATAGAATAAGAGGAGATAAAGAGAGTGGAATTTAGAATGGAGGTGAGAGAAAGAGGTCATAAATTACCAAGGTCTACTCAATCTATAGCTACATGAGTTACACAAATTTTCTTTAACTCTCCCATGTGTTGGTCTTCCTTAATGGCTCCTTTTAAATTTAGGGTGAGGTGATAGGGGATGAGTCAACGTTAGTTATGATTGTAAAAGGTTTATTAATGATCAAAATGGTCCATAAATTTTCCCAATAGAAGTTACATGGCATATATGGGTGTGATTAGGCTTCTCAAGAGGCATTGAGTAAACCACTAACCCTCTCATGAAAATCAAATCTTAAAATTGTCTCCTTACTCATGATGACTACACAATGTTGAGTTGTTTTGTTCAATTTATTAGTTACATGGTGTTATTCCCTATATTAATTCTCTTCTTTATCCATTCCATCCTAACTTTAAACCCTTCTTGGTTGACCAACTAAATAGGCCAATTAAGCCTAATTGTTTAAGTTTTGGTGTTGGAAAACAATTAAAGACCTATAATAAACCATTAATAACCTATGTGTGGATGATTCTTATGTATAAAAAACATTATACATCACACCATAATACCTTTTGGTAATAAATATCTATAATTTGGTCACTTCAATTGACTAGCTCATCCTACTTGTCATTTTTATAGGCTAACAATTTTGAAATGAGTTATAGAGGTGTTTTTAGGAAAAATATTTGACATTTTATGGTTTTATAATATTAATCAAGTATTAAACCTCCCCCTCCAATAGTTATAATCCCCTCAAATAGTTTTGTACCCTTATTTTTGCACAAACTCTTACAAAAGTATGGATTAATGACAATTTCATATAGTGTCTATACAACCAAATGCCATAGGTGGAGTTATATTTGAGTTAAATTTAAATTAAGTGATATTTTTATGTCATTCTATGGTGATAGGATGCTAAAATATCAATACTTATAAGACTGGCACTACCTAGGATTTAAGAGAGGTTTATGAGTGCTTAGGATTCTTAGTGATAGTTCATAGTGTACAGATGTACAAGTCAAGAATAAATTCCATTAATATACAATGAACTAACCTCCTCATCTTCCATGAATATCCTGAGGTCCCATGTAAAGAGTGTGTATAGATATGAGTGTTTCAAGGTGACACCACGGTTGTTTACAAACTAATTTTGAAAAGTTATCTTTTTAAGGTGAGTTCATAAATACTATCCCAAATATACCAACTAATATTTCATGAATATTTGATACATAAGGATTCTTAAACTTTCCTAGGAGATTATACCTTGAGCCTTTTTGTGAAGAAGTGGGTGGGCACTTGAAGGTGGCTTTGAATTTATTGTGTATAGGGTAAGGAGATTGAACAGGGTTTTGGAGACTCTCTAACCTTTTTCACACTTATTTCCACATAAAACCTATTCAATAGGGTCTTAAACATCCTCATACACCCATCAGTGACCATACAACTTGTTGTAGGAGTTTAGAGAGACCTTAAGATGGTAATAGAGTCTAAAATTAGGCATAAGGCCTCCTTATTTAGTCTATCCTTAAGGAAATTGACTATAGCCTTGAATTATATCACATTTAAAGAGGTATGAGGACCCTTAACCATCATATTTCATTATTTAGAAACCTTATATGGGTTCTAAACTATCTATAGACCTTTAAAAACCTATTTTTGCCCATCTAGCCTACAGACTAACTGACATAGACAAGGCTTAGTCTAAGACAAAATATTGGATATACCCACTATTTTTATAGCCAAAATTATGGAATGGGTGACTTTAATCATTAATAATTACCAATCCTACCAAAATTGAAGACCTGCCTCTGCCTATAAGGTCCTCAACTGACCATTGTTTCTAGACTAGTTATAGGTTACCTATTGACTACATGGTTAAGCACAAGGGTCATGAGTATGATCTTATTCTTTGTTTCCATAAAGTTTTCATGATAATAGGGTGTAATTAGTGTTTTTTATGATTATAGACACTCTCAAACATCCATTTCCACTATTTTTTCCCTTATATATATTCATCTTCTCCAGGTCAGGTTTTAGGGATCAAGAACTTGATCTAACCCTAGAGGTCTATAAGTGTGCCTTCTTAAGATTATCTAATTCCAAACCCCATTAAATGGCCTTCAAGAATATCCATTTTCCTCTCCTAATTCTCATCTTATTTAATCTACCATTTGTCTATCATTTTCTTGGTTCTCCACATGCATGTGTGTGTTCATGTAAGGCCTTTTGATTGAGTTTATGATCAGAATGGATTGAATGGATGTGGTTATGACCTTAAATATAACTACCTAGGAATTATAAAATATCCATTACCTCATATTAATGTCTTTGACTCATCCAAATTCTCTACATTCTTGAGTGGAGCATTTTGTAGCTTAAAACCCTGTGCATTGTCCTTATTCATCACTTGATTGAGAGTCGGATCTTAGTTCTATATACACCTCATTATATTTTGTCTATGGTCCAAGATCCACTGAGGTATGTAACTCATGTACTAAGACATTTTTTTTACCTTAGACTCTGAGCCATTAAAACCATTATGCACTTTCATCCTCAAATTTGCCTAGTTGACTTAGCCTATAAGCTCTCTTTACACTCTTGGTTGGGTGGGGGTAAATATTCTTCCATGTGAGTGTCCTAAGCATTTTAGGAGAAAAATTACCTTTATAATGTCCCTATGAGTTCACCCTTTCCATTAATTTCCTAAAATAGTGACTTTTATCACATAACAATAACTCCATGTAAGCCAAACAAAATGGTTCTAGGTGGTTGTTTTGTGTTAGGCCATCTCGAGAGAGTTAAGGTCTCCCACATAGATGTGTTAGGAATCCTTAAACATAAATAACACCTTTAACTCCCCATAAAAAACTTTACAGTCTTGTTAATCATTAATTTTACTCAACTTTCTTCATATGCCAAACCTAGGCCAATTAAGGTGGATATAGGTGTGCATCAAGTTTTGTATGGGACAGTGATTGAAGTGGAGGTATGAAGTGGATTTGTGATGACTCCACCTTGAATATATCACTATTCATTTTGAGAATATTTATTTTTTTCTTCTCACTTAATACCAAAACCCTGACTTTCTTCTCAAAAACTCAATCACCAAGGAATTATAGACCCTGTTGTATGGACTAAGACTCTTATGTTGGAGAATATGAGATGAAGATCTTGAAAAATCATATGACATCACACTTTATATCCAAATTTTTTACTAATATTCATTCACACTTCCACTATATGCTCATCTTCATTCAACATAACATTCTTTGAAGTATTTTCCATGGTAATTGTTGTAAGTGGTCATTAGACCCTGTGTAAGGATTGAGGAGAGATGAGTGATAAGTAAACAATATAGAATTATCATCAAAATTACATGATCCAAAATTTTCTTGGAGGAACCTCAACTATCCATGAGATATTTTAATATTACTAATAATAAAAAATAGGTCCATTTACCTTAAATAACAAAAAACTAGCTTAACTTCTTCGAATGAAGGAATTTACAATGCTTATGACTTGATTTAGTAACCTTCAATGGATATGTTCCTCCATGACTTACATGCTCTCTTTATTTTGGTTGATATTTTTACTACTTTCTATTATATGAGCTTTAATTTGGACTTTTAATACAAGCTAATGACCTCCTCATACCTCTGATACAAACTCCATTACTGATTTAGGCTTGATTTGGATTTCAAGCATATATGTTTTATTGAATGCAGTTTGTCTTCTCATAGAGTGAGTTTGGTATAAATGAACTCGACTCCTAAATAAAACCTCATGAATACTTCATCATTCAACACTTATATTTTCCATTTTAATCAATCACAACCTCATTCTCTCCTTTGTCTACCCACATAGGGTTGTTGATTTCTAATTTGAGGCATGACTCTTTCTCTAGGACTAAGGTTGGTTGAGTGTATGGGGAAGTGAGTTGTATGAAAATCACTTGAGGCCATATTGATGGTATATTCAAACATAAAACCATTATTGACCTGAAACCATTCATTGGAGGTCATTGAAATGTTAAAGGATAATACTTACCACCTATAACTACTGCAACTATGAAGGAACATGAAGTTTGGTTTGCCTTCATAGAGAGTTTATGGAGGTTTTTGTGCTTGGTGATGACTTACTCGATGTATTTATTAGTAAAAGGATATATTAAAAATGTTAAGATTCTAATCAACTACTTTAAACATCATCAACCTTTTCCACTATGTAAACCAAAAGACCCTACAACTTGAGAAATTTAGCCCATGCTTTGCAAATGGAAGATAACTTAGAGTTTGATTTATTTTTACACTCCACACATGTTATACATGGGTTTTGGTAATATATAAAGTATATGGGTTCCTTATGAACACACAACCAACATTAGGTTGTAGAAATACTCCCAAAATGGGCTAAAACTATTACAATATTTAAACCCTACATAGATGGATAAGCTCATAAAAGTGACTAGATTGTTATACATTGTTCATAAATCATAATAGATATATTTTATTAAATGTTCCATGGATTAAACATTCAATTTATCCTCTTCCTTTTCCCAAAATCTCAACTCTTGATCTCCTCTATCCTATATGGAATGAATCAAAACCTGAAGTGTTGCACAAGCTTGCCAAGGAGAATGATGGGAGAATACGATATTTTTTTCAATATTGAGTCTCTTTAACTCCTCAAAATATTTTATTTTCAGTTTTTGGGACATATACATCCATGGGAGCATCTATAATAAACTTTCCTCTGATACACCTATATGGCCTTAGTGAAAACACCTGATTTTGGCTTGGAACTACCACATTTACCTTGGATATTAATGGAATATGGATTCCAAGTGATCTTAAAGTTTCTAAATTAATTTAAAAACCTATAAATATATTTAAAATAATTTATTTTCCCTCCAATGTGCCATCTCATTCAAAAACCTCCTTTTGAATGTCATAAAAAGGCACTAAAACACATGTGTAGTGAGATGCACATTATAAGTCTAAATTTTCACCTTTTAGGGAGTGGTATGGACTATAATAATGGGGTTATATAACTTTAAAATCACATTACATGACAAATATTACCCTTTACACCACTTTAACAATTTTAAACCTTCTTGACCAAGGCCATAAATATCTAGAATAACTCTAGGTTTCAAATGGCCTTTACCTTAAATTTTCCAAATGAACCTTAAATAATGATAATAAGGGTAAAATGTCCACTTATAGTACACCTCAAGGAATTTTAAGACTATAAAACCTATGACAAGGTCAAGTTTTTGGATATAGGGTTGACCAATTTTGACTTGGGGGTCAAAATTGGTCAAAAATAACAAAATGGATAAACTAGTTGAACACAAAGTATCATTAACTATCAAAAGAGTCACATTCACCATCTAATTGTGCCTAAATGATTATTTTATTTTTTAAACCTTATCAATCTAATAACCTAGACCACCTATACACTATATAAATCTTAAAACTTGAAATATATCTTTCACTATTAATTATAGACAAATACCTATTTTCTAGCCTTCTAGACACTATCATAAACAAAGGGTTGATAGCATAGACACTAGTGTCTAGTCACCTAAAGTCATCTAAATTTAAAATTAATTGAAACATATAGATAGGCCTATTTTTCTTATTAAACCCTATTGTGAGATATTCTCGAAAGGGTGTGGTATAAATGCAATTCTAAAACTTATCATTATGCATCTAGAAAATACCAAACAAACACCTACCAAGACTCATTCAATCAATTGCACAACTAATTTATCCTACCCTATTAATCCCTATTTATTTATTAATCATAATATCAATCATAAAAAAAAGGTTTTAATCATTCAAAGAACATTCCATGAGAATTATTTTTCAAGTTACAAGATAGATCATTGCATGAATATACATATAACATATTACATCATTATTCACACACACTCTCACACATAGGGGATAAATACATAAATATGATGCCCTCCTTGGAGTATTATCTATGTAGGCAATTCTCATTGTCAGAGGGGTCTTTGATGTCATCTCAACATCATGAACCCACTAACCTATTTTTTATATAACACATTCCATGGGTGAAGAGCTAAGGTTTGATCCATAACCAAACATATATAACCTATGTTTCAAATATAAATACATCAATATAAAGTTCACAAAAAACCCTTTAAATGAGTTAGTCTCATCTCAATCAAGTGTATATTTTTTATTGGATAGTAGCATCACATAATGGAAAATAACATTGACAATAGTTTCCCAAGGTCAATGGTAGTGTTCATGGCTCTAGAAATAACATTTCTAAAATTTGATGACTATCTCATAATCTTGATCCTACACACTTTTACTTGTGTACAACTTAGATCCACTTTCTCATTATAAATACATCTAGGTATCATTTATCCTTGGAATTCAAATCAATAGAACATATGTAAAATTTGATACTTACTATATTTAGCACACCTTAGTATTTTAATTCATAATATTCATTTATCTGAGTTTGGAATGAATTATCCTAATCTATAATAGTTTTATGCACCCTTGTTTATAGGATATTCTACCCCATAGCCATTCACATGATATTTACAAAAATGGTTAAACAAAATCAAGATATTGAGATGAATAATGGCCTTAGAGTTATAAACTAGTGAGAATAGGGTTGCCCCCATGGTCGTACAAAACCCAATCTAATATGCCCATAGAGTGAGATACAACATGATATGACAATATATTCAACTCAAAAATAATTCAAATAAGAATATTACTAAGCATATTTTTATAAAATAAAAAAATAATCAATTATGATAGGGTTTATCTAGAGGACTGACACTCATAAATAATAGCTCAATTTCAAAGTATAAAAATCAAATAATAAAATGGAAAATGATTGATTATTATTTCTTTAAAAATTTACATACAATTTATCTCTCACTCTTTTGTTACACACAAGTGCACCTGTGATCCTTAAATAGGAAATAGAAAATAAACTATAAGTATATATCCCTATCTATCCATATAATAATCTTGTGACAAGTGTCACACCTAGAACAATCCCTATCTAGATTATGCTTTTGATAATCATTAAAACTTTAAACATTTTAATTTTTAAGTGTGACAAGTGTCACACAAATATCAATTTCACTTATTTATTTTATGAAAAATATTAATTACTATTGATTAATAAATACTTCCTAATTAGAGTTTGGAACAACTATATCCTAATATAATACTCTAATACCCTTCCATAAGTGAATAGTTAGGGAGGAACAAAATATGGGTCACATCTATTAGGCCATGTTAGGTACCTATGTCAAATCATAATAAATATAAGAAGGAAGGAATTCACCTCAAGTCCCCCCAAGGATAAATTAATTCACCCTAAGTAATGTTCTCAACAAAATATAATGAGATATAATCAAGTGTTTAGTGAATATGTTAGTAATCTACTTAGCTTTAGGTAAAAACCCCAAAGATGTCATTCCATCCTAAATAATCCATTGAATGAATTGTGTGTGTATTTCAATGTGTTTTAGGTGTTATTTTTCAATGTGATTGAGATAAATAACAATATCACTTTGGTTGTCACACCAAAGTGTAGTAGGGTTTTGCTATAGAAATATGAACTCATCCAAAAACTACCAAATCCAAAGGGCCTCCTAAATGGATTTGAAAGATACATATTATTCACCCTTAGTATATGAAAATGTAATTATTGTCTGCTTATTTCATCCCCATACAACTACACCTAAGTCAATATTGTAGATAAAAACATAAGTGGATTTGTAGGTATTAACATCTTCTTCCCAATCTGAATCAATGTAACCCATAATTTGTGAATTTTATTATGGTGTTTATTATATCCAAAAGTGTTTATTACCATGAATATCACAAAATATGCTTAGCTACTTTCCAATGACTTTGATTAGGTTCTTGTGAGAATCAAGATACAAGGTTAATAACAAAGTGATGTTAGGGAAAGCATGAGTCAGGTATAAGAGACTACCTTCTAGTTTCCTATACAAAGTGGGATCAATTGTAGGAGTCTTGTAATTATTAGTCAATAAAACACCTAAATAAATGGGGTAGGTACTATATAACAAGCAATCATATCAAATTAATGAAGTAAATTTGTGTCACACTTATGATATCTAATATAAATACATACAATTCACTGATGAATATGAAATCCAGGGAAGTAGTGTGAAAGTCCTAAGTTATGATATCAAACTATCTCATCAAATTAATCTTATTATCCTCAAGCTTGTGGTAAAAACTGCCTTTCAAAAGAAGATCATATACATATAAAATAATTAAAAATATGTGGTCCCCATGCCTTTAGATATATACATTTAGGTTAGAGTGACAATGAGATAAATAATAAGTGAGTATAAGATAATCCATAATATCATACCAATCACACAAAACTATTTCAAGTCCATTAATATAATTATAGATTCTACATACTAGCAAAGAGTCCTATAAACAATCTAGAGGCTACTCCTTGTAGATCTCATTATGTATATTATCATGAAATAAGACACTCTTCACGTCCATCTAGTAAACTATTTAATGGTGTGATACAGTAAGGAAGATTATAGTCTAAAATAAATCCATATTAGTAATGGTATACAAATTCTTAGAGTACCCTACCCATTCAACCTTTTTAATCCATTTGTGACTAAGTGTGTCTTGAACTTATCTATTGAGCCATCTCCTACATATTTGGTCTTGTAGAACCATTTAAACTACATAATTTTATTTTCCTTAAGAAGTGGTACAAGATCCTAAGTGTGGTTCTTCATGAGGGAAGAATACTCTTCATTCATAACAACATCCTACTCTAGTTTTCCTGATGCTTCATAAAATGATAATGGAACATATAAAATGGCATGACTCAATAATAAAATGCCATATTTTTGTGATCAATTATGATGAGGAGAAAAATGATGACCCATTAAATAACTAACTATATCGAGCGTAGTATTATCCCATTTATGCATGGTGAGAAGTAGGTGAAGGTGATGGTGGTGCATTAATATCATCATCACTATCTAAAATTAAGTCATTTAAAGTAGAAGGAGGAGTATCAAAGGGAGAAGAAGATGATGAGGGTTCCATTTTAATAATACTCTCATCAAATTTTACATCCCATATGAAAAATGTATCATGAGGGATGGGGTCAAGTAGCCAATAGTCTTTAGAATCATCAAAATAGACAAAAAATATAAGTGGAATGATATTCTTCTCCATATCCTTGTATTTTTTGTCAATAACAAACACCTATTAAATACTCCCAAATACATTAAAACTAAATACATCAGGATTGATCCCAACCTAAGAATCTTAAATATTTTTTGTTATGCACTTTCTTTTTGGTTATGTGGTTCTATATATAATTGGCACAATTTATGTATTATTTAAAACATTAAGGAGGCATATGTCTAGATTTAATCTTATAGTTTTCCATCTCCTTCAAAGTTAAATTATTATGCTTTGCAACACCATTCTAGTGAGGGGCTTAGGGCACTATGAACTAATGTGATATGCCATATTCTATGCAAAATTCTTGAAATGCATTAGAGATATATTCCCCCCATTGTCTATGCATATATGTTTGAGTGGAAGATAAGATTTATTATCTACAAAGGCCTTAAATTCTTTAAATTTCTCAAGTACCTCACTATTGTACTTGATAAATTACACCCAAGTTTTAATATAATAATCATCGATGAAGGTGAGTACATATTTGACTCTAGAGAAATAGTGAGTGGGAAAGATCATGAGATCACTATGCATTAGTTAGATAGGGGTTTTAATCCAATATGCCTTACCCTTTGGTAAAGCATTAGTGTGTTTCCTTTTTAGCATATAATTAGGATAAACTCCATCAATGTAGGAGACCTTGGGAAGGCCAATCATTAAATTATATGTACTCATTTGTTGCAAGTTTATGTAATTAAGATGCCTAATACTTTCATGCCATACTTTATTGAGTGTATTGACATGAGCAATTAAATAAGATCCAATAGAATGTTAAAATATCTTACAGGTATAGATACATCAATCATGATCTACATCACCTATAACAACTATATTTTATGGATCTAAAAATTCTAAGATTATATGTGGAGTAAACTCCATAATCTTCCTAGTACTTGAGTTACAAATTTAATATACATAAAAAAATTGTAGATAATTTGGGAAAATACAACACATTATTGATACAACCATACTATATTTGAGAAGTACAGAATCCCAACACATCAAATCTAAAAGAATTTCCCACTTCAATTTGGGAAGTGATACAATATGAGAAAGAGGAAAAAATATATTGAGAAAGTGTAAGGTGATGAGAAGCACCATTACAAATAATCCAACCATCTTGTGATGCATTTAATTCCCTAGAAATGAGTTTTTTTCCTTTATTTATTAAAGAATACAAAGAATAAAGAGCAAGTACATGAATGTTGTGTTTCTTAATAGTAGATTTCAAGGATTCCATCTTCTTAAAACATCTAGACTCATGATGATTGGTCTCACCACAAAATTTACATGAAACATAAGTCTTATTTTGTTTATAATGTTATATAAGTTTAGAGGTATTAGAGGCCTTAGTAGACTCAATAGGTTTATAAGACTTAGAATATCGATAGGCCTGAGAGGGAGATTCAACTAGTTTGTTTATGAGTATAATATTTTTATTTGATTGAGGTTTACCTTTGGATGAGTTATCAACAAATGTGTGACTAGAGATAGGAAGAATATCAAGATTAATTATCTTGATTTACTCCCTAATGGGTCATTTTAAAATAGTTAAAAAGTGGTCCACTAAAAATGATCACCCAAGGCATCCATGGTGGAATAAAATGTATAATCAAAGATACTAAAATGACCTTTCAACGTAGAAAACATTAAAAATATGGCCTATTTTTCAGTCTTTCTTTACCAACAACATGTAATTGGGATATAATGAGTTTTAATTTGATAAAAAATTATTCAACTATGGTAAATTTAGAGGGAAAAAGTGAAGAGAGTTTTATTTATGCTATAGTAATTTGAATTCATTAAATTTACCAAGCATGGTATTAAACTTGCCCAAAGATTATTTTGGGGTTTTGGCATCAATAATGTGAAAGAGAAGGATGTCAGAGATGTTGAAGCCAATCAAACCAATTGATTCATCTTGTTTTAATTTGAACAAATAATTGTCCATATTTTATGTGTAATGTGGGATAGTGTTATAAATAACATGCCAAAGGCCTTTAGATTAGAAGATATGTTACATCTCCTATTTCCAAATTATGTAATTAGAATTTGTGAATGGCTCAAATAGACATGTGTCCATGGTGGATGAGGTAGTAATGAAAAATAATATAAATATGGATATTGGGAACAATTGATGATGCATTCATAAATTTATAATAGTGCCTTTAGGACATTTGGTACCACCAAAAATGCATCTAAAGGTATTTTTGTTTACAAATGTGCTAAAATGCCAAAAAAGTGAAAAATTCACCCCTTCTTTAAAAAAAATTCAAATGATTCTACAAATACAATTTGAATGTATAGTTACAAGGTCATTATGCCTTATTTAAGAAACACTTAAAAAATTCTTCCAAATATAATAATCTTCCACCTTTACAATTTTGTAAAAATGACTCATATTCAATTAATCCCCCAATATATAAATATATATAACTCCTCCTAAAGTGCCCATATAGAAAATTTCTATTTTGAAAATAGAAAAGTAGTTTTAATATATATTTTTCACTTAAATTGATTTTTATTTAAAATCCATGTGATAGGATAAAAAAATAATAAACATATGAGATAGGTGGACCACAAATTTCCTTCTATATAGCACCATAGTGATCTAGCACAAGTAGAATCCCCTGATCAATATGCCTTTCCTACATTGATGGATTTGGAGTGGTTTTCCTTAACTATTTTTTAGTAGCATTGCCAACAATAAATCTTCCATATTCAATAAAATTACATTAACTTCTAAAATCATTACACAAAATTATTAAAAAATAGAAATTGATATCATTTAATATGAGGCACTTGATAATGTATGCATTAGGCATGTTTTTGAATTATAAAAATATTTCATGGAATCATGGAAGGTGAATATAACTATTTCATGATGGCAAAGACTATAAACTTAAAATAAAATGGAGAGTAGGTTAAAAAATAGAAGTTCAATTAGGTGTATTTGCTTGTTACACAAATAAAAGATCATGACAAAAATTACAATGCTAAATAACATTCTACTAAATGAATACATGCAAATAAAATGGCGTAAAGAGGATTGATAGTGAATTTGCACTACACATATCATAGTGACACACTTGTTAATATAAATCAAATGAGACAAAGGATTGAAAAGGATTGAGTCTGATTTAACTAAGGAACAATCTATGAGAATATATTAAATCTTGAAATGTTGTATTAAGTGAAAAAACTACAAACAATATTTGTTTTAAAAACTTAATTTGGGGTTGAATAATATACTAGTTTTAGATTAATTTATGATAACCTAGAGAGTTATATAATTCACCATGTAAGTTAGCCTTACCAAGGACTTAAATATTAACATTTGTTTTTTTAGTTTTCAAAGAGAAATTATGCCTTTTATAAATACAATGTTATAATACTCACCAAAAAATATAAGAATAATGGACACATTGAGTAAGAAAACTAAAAAATATTTTAAATCATTAAAAAATAGTTGTTTGACACACATAAGGAACTCCAACTGTGATAAATTTCAAACTTCTAATAAAATGATTGTAAACCAAAATGTGTTTTTTCTATGTTACTAGGGCAATTGACACTCTCCAAATATATTATGTGATTAAATATCTCCAATTTTAGGTGTGGATATACCATAAATAGATATTGGATATGCTCCTATGATTTAATACCATAAAAGAGTAATTAACAATGACATGATCTAGCTAGAGGACTAGCACTAAGAAATTATATCTTGATTTCCAAGTACAAAACTCAAATAAAAAAATTGAAAAATATTATTATTACTACAAAGAAATTACAAACAAGTTCTCTCTCACTCTATTATTACAAACAAGTACACGTGCTTTTAAAATAGAAGAGAGATAATGAACTAGAAGTATCTAGCCCTATCTATCCCTAAAAGGATATTGTGATAATTTTCACACCTAAAATAGTCCCTATATAGAACATGGTTGTGATAATCATTACAACTTTGAACATTATAATTTTGAAATGTGACAAGTGTCACACAAATAATATATTCACTTATTTATTTTATGCATAGTATTAATTAATAAATAATGAATAAATACTTCTTCATTAAGAATTAGAACTTCTAAATTCTAGTCTAATACTCTTATAGAATATTTAGTTCTAATAATCCAAATGTGTAGAAAGGGATTGACAAAGGGATGGAAAGCAAGAAAATTTATATCTAAGGGATTAGGTACAATCCTAAAACCACTATCTAGTTTTCTAGATTACATGAAAAAGAGGTTGAATGAACAAGAAGTAGGTTAGAGATAGATAAGAGACACTAATCTACTAAAAACAATAATAGTAAATACATCTAATATTCTAAAAACAATAAATGTAATTACAAACTTATAGGAAAAGTATATTCTTATTGTTTTGAGAAATGAAAAAGATACACAAAATAAATCTTATGATTTCTTAAGTGAAAGTGAAATTCATAAATTGTTTCATAATGAAAAGTGAAATTCATAAGTAAGCATATTTTTTAATAATGAAATATTTATGATTTTATGTTTGAAATACAACATAACATAAAAATATACTAACCCTAATAATATATACAAATTAATCATAATTTTACCTTATAATAAATATGCTCGCATATTATGCTACTAATGATTCCAATAACCTACCAAGCTAAAATCCAAGATTATTCGGCTAAGGAGGAAATGTCAAGGACCTACATCTTGAAGTATGTGACAAGTAGCTCCTTGAAATATCCCTTTATAGTTTATTGTCCAAAAAAACCCAAAGATAAATGGAGATAAAAACATGAGATGAATTATGATTACATATTATATGAGTAACATCATAGTATCATGGTAAGGTAATATGCCCAATGATCACAAAAATAGTAATGAGTCCATAATTCAATATGAAAGGCTAAAAATTAGAAGAGTGATAACACAATGATAGATCAAACATACATTAGTCTGATAGAAAGTGGTTGAATAATTGATCAATAAAAATAATGGAGGCAAAGTGGTCATATATATGGCTAAATTAAGGATAAAACTAGATAAAATCAACTTATAATAGTTGTTAGAAAGCCTGATGAGCATCCACATGGTCATTACCAAGAATTTATATCTAGGTCAGTGTTTCTATAAAAATTGGTTGCTAAACCACAAGTTTTCACAAAAATACACATAATAACCATAAAAGGGTAGAATTAAAGGCTAAGTAGTTGAATTTATCTATGAAGTGTCCTTATAGACATACTTATCATCTTTATGCAAGGTAGATGGAATATGGAGGTGAAATGTAATAATTAGGAAGAATTTGGGAAATGAGAATTATAATGTGTATTTTTGCTTAGTATTCATTTATTTATTTATTTATTAAGTTTAATGTGTCTCTAGTACCCCACCAATATTTGGTTTGATTCTTTATTGTTACATATAACCATCCTTTAAGGACCTCAAACATTTTTATAATGGCTTCTAATGAAATGGTTTCCACTATGAAAAAATGGATTTCATTATTATTTTCATAATATTTTGATTTTAATAGGTAATTCAAACTTAAATTTACTCATAATGGGGAAGGGAAATAGGGGGAATGACTAATCTTAAACTACATTCACATGATTTTCCACCATACACTTCATTATTCACTGCATTGATTTTGTTAACTAGGTTGAGCTTAAGGTTTTTGTGTTGACTTTGGTTAGTTTGGGTTTAAATATGTCTTGAACCATGATGATAAAAATAATTTGTTACATTTGAGGGTGATCAACCAATGGCTATTATATAAGGTAAATATGTATTTGGGCATGAAATAGATTGGGAAATGAAAAATCCATTGTTACAAGGTTAGGGTTCTAAGAGGTGATGCTTGCTTGTATAAATTAAGGTCAAAGATTTTAGCTTATTTAATATATGTAAGGGGATAAATATTGGGAACCCAATTATATTATTTTATTGTCTATTATCAAGAAATGGATGTATTCAATATCTATTTAGCATTCCTTATGTTTTTACTTGATGTGCTTGAGCTATAATCAAAGATTGAGGGGGAGTCAAATATGGATATCATTTTAGAATTTTAACAACTCCCAATCCTTTTCCATGTGGAAGTTGAGTGGCATGTAGTATCTATCCTTTTATAATTTTTAATATGGGTAGGTTAAAAACTTATTTATTTAAATATTTATTTTGCATGTTTTTCATAGAAGGCATCTTTATGATCAATGAATCATAAGTTATTGTTTCCCTTAATTTGATGATGAGGGAGAGTTTAATATTATAATAGATGAGTGCAATTCATATATTCTGACCAATCACCACACAATAATTTGAATAATGGGTTGTTGTTTTGTTTTTGTACATTTAATGGTGTTATTTCTCCATGTTTTAATTTTGTGATCAAGTAGTATGGATTTGTTTTAAGGTTATCTAATAGTGCATATCAATCTGATACCATTTTATAGATCAATGAAAAAATATTTGATCAATCTAATATTTTAGTGTGAATTTATTTTCTATATATTTATGTCATGGGATTTATATGGATGTTTTATATTTAAATTTTACACTTGCATACCATGGTCTAGATAAAACATACATACAAAATAGAAAAAAAACAAGAATGTAGATTATTATACAAGCATAAGCCTAAATCTAGTCATATTATTTTAATTAAATCCCATTATCTAGAGTTTGTAATGATTTTTCACTAGGTTTGGTTAATTTGAAGACACAATTTTTTTATAATTAGTAATTTGGTAAAGGCCACTTTAAATTGAGTTAAAATTTAAGTGTTTTCTATGTCTAGATTTGTTTTTATCCCATTTCAAAACCATGTCTCACACTTTGAAGTCTATGGTGTTCCCATTTTATCAAACCATATTTTTATTTTCTATTGATTATCACTCAATTTATCCTAAGCCTTTTCATTTTTTATTTTAGATTTAATAAAAATGAGATTCTTATAGTCATGACATAATTATTTTCTATTTCCATTTGTTTTTAAAATTAAAATATTAGTGGTTTTATATATAAACGGAGCCTTGGCTCTTTTTATAGACTAAAACATATGTATAATTACCAATAAATGTCTTGGGAGTAATTATGTTTGTCTACATGGCTATTTTAAATTGAGTGTCTTCAATAAATATTTGGAACTAAGGAAAAATAAAATATTTTGCAATAGTGAGGCGATGAAATTACCTCCTATATTATAAAAGGATGTTCCCTTTATTAAAATTAAGAAACTAAAAAATAAAGAATGTACAATATATATAGAAAAAAAAATGGGGTGTGTGTTAATTTAATTTTAAAAATAAATATGGAAGAGAAAGGGAGTGTGAATGGACATGCACGAATAAGAAAACTAAAATTTTATTATTGCATGCTAGAAAATAACTCATATGAATGTAGAAAATTCAACATTGAAACTTGAAGTATTGAGATATATAAGAAAGACATAAATTTAAATATAATAATAAATAATAATAACCAAAAAGTACTAAGAAACAAATTTATGTAGAATATCTCTACATTTATCTCTATATTTATTGATGGAAATAAAAACATTTTTTTTTCTCTTTCCTTTTTAACAAAAAATTTCATGGGTATCAAAAACTCCTATATACAATGTTCATATCTCATATATATAACCCATAGGAGACTAGAATTAAACTTTTGTGTTCCTCTTGGAAGATTGATTTCTTCCTAACTTATGGAGAATGTTTGTCTCACCTTACACAAGGAAAAATGTAATGTCAAGCTGAAGTCAAAATATTTTGTCATTTGGGACATTGGTTTGTATTAAAGAGGAATTGATGGTGTCTTTCTCCATTATGTGGATAAAAAATAATAAAAGATACTACTTGAACAGTTCCATGATAAAGCATGTGGAGTTCAATTTTCATCATGGGTTACAACACATAAAATCCTATGAGCAAGATACTATCAGTTCACTCTTTTTTACGATAGTCTAAATTAGTTTTCTAAATGTCAAGCATGTTAACATTTTATGGGATGTCTAAATTTGTTAGCATTGCCTTTAAAACTAGTCGTAATCAATGAACCATTCTGCAATGGGGCATAGATTTCATTGGCATGATGAATCCATCTTTAAGTGTTGGACATTGTTATGTCTTAACCACCATTGATTAATTCAAAAAGTGGGTAGAATCCATTCTTGTCAAGCAAGCTACTTTTGAGTTTGTATGTGATTTTATCATGGAAAACATCATAGTGGGTTTATTGTTCCTCACAAGATAGTAATAGATAATGTAGTTAACTTTTGTTTAGCTAAACTAACTCATTTATGTTATTTACATGGAATAAAATTAGTTCACTCTTCAAATTACCATCCTCATGGGAATGGCTAAGCTAAATCAAGTAACAAAAACTTGATGACTATCATTCACAAGCTAGTGGATGATAATCAATGTATCTAGCACAAGAAGCTATTTGATGCATTATGGACTAATAGAATCATTCTAAAGAAAGCCATTGACATGTCACCATTTTAGTTTTTTTATAGAATAGATGCTAAATTAATCATCACCATAGATTTTCTTGATTCACAACTGTCTAAGGCTATTGAGATTTAACTTATCAAGATTCACTTAATAAGAGGATTATGTTCTTATCTGAACTACAAGAAGTTTGTACTCAAGTTATTGAAAATTGAACTGATCATTAGATGAAATTAAAGATGATTTTTGACAAAAAAACTAAATAAATAAACTCTGAAGTTAGTGACTTGGTCTTGCTATGGGATAAGTGAAACAAACCAAAATAAATGCATGATGAATTTGATTCACTGTGGAAAAGACTTTTCACAATAAAGAAAGTTATTATAAAATATAGATTCATCCTAGCTTATCAACATGGAATTGAACTGTCACTACCTCACAATGGGAAACAATTGAATCTTTATAAGAATTGAGTAGTAGGGTAACACCTGTATGTATATAAATAAGACCTCAAATTTTCTTTTGTATAGTTGTTTATATTTTTTTATTTATTTGTTTTGAAGTTTTTAATGATTAAGTTTTACATGACTCTGTGCATAATAGACAAGACTCAAAACCAAAGAGATTGATATTTCATCCTTGTTTCATTCTTTTTGATAGAAATAAATATTCCCCCAATTGAAGCCACTTTGTGTCCTCAAAATTTCACACCTGGAAATTTTGTGTTACCCCTATTGAAATTTTTGTCTTTTGTTTTATGAGAGTTAGTTTTCCTTTTCAAAACATAGGACTCTGAATAAGACTTAGTCTTTAGTATTTTTTATCATAATTGCTTTCATTTCTAAAATTGCTTCAAATTACTCAAAAGATTAAAAAATGTTTGCTTGCGTCATTATCATAAAACCCATTTGTCCATCTTTCCAAGAGATTCAAAAGGCTAAGTGTTTGGATTCATTGATAGACAAACTTGGGTTCTCTAAATTTTTTTACATATTCAAAAAGGTGAAGTAAGTTATCTTCATAAACTTGAGTTACACCATCTAGTTTAAATTAAAATTATGAAATGACTTTACTTCTCAAAAGCTAAACAAAGTAGAGTTCTAAACATATAAAGTGTGATCTAAGAATTTGACTCAAGAGATGATGGTTAGTATGGTGTTAGTTACAAAATTAAATAAACACACTAATAACATAACATCTATAGGCATAGACACTAGGGAGAGCCTAGTTAACAAAAAAAATGACAAACATAACTAAAAACTAAGGAATAAAACAAAAGAATTCCTTCACCTTCCTTGAATGCTCCAAATTCCTTATGGCTTGCTTGGCTTGTGTTCATGAAGTCTTCATCAAAGGAGGCTTGGATATCTCCTCTTCTCCTTGGCACCTTTGGTTTGTGGCTTGGCATGGCTTAGCTTGGAATCAATTTGGAATTATAACTTTGCATAATAAAGTCCTTGAAGTTATTTTAGCATAATAAATTTACACAAAAATAGCTTAGAAATGATGTTCATGGCCTCTCTATTTATATATTTTTGGATTTGATCAGAATAAACTTGAATCATCTATCTCAAGATTGAGATGTGTGGTTGAGTATTAATTCAATTTTTGGAATTAAGTTTTTAATTATCCTCATCATGACATTAGAAGAAGGGGTAATTAAGAGGCATTGAGGGCATCATGGAAGGCATTGAGGAGGCATGGAGGGCATGAATCTTGATATTTGTGGCATTTATGGCCTAGGGATGTCTTCCCAAGAAATGAGGTCACCTAATGATGTAGATATTCAATATTAATTTCCAAAAAACAAGTATTGAAAAATTTTCCATGGATTTCTTGATTAGGCTCTAATTTGGTTTAATTAGATCTTAAGTATGTTTAAGCACTTGTGCACAAATTACTCAAATTGATTAGAATGCCTTGCTATTAGTCCAAAATTTGACTAGATTAGAATTTAAAGATGCTATCAGATGCGTTGGAACCATATTCACATTTAGGAAGTTACCAATAATAAATAACAAAGGCACACATCTTATGAAAACTATTTGATAGGAAACAACAATCCAGAGTACACAAGTGCAAAATTAAAATATTAACATTCACCTTTCACTCACAAGTAAATTGACTAGATTATTATAGAATGATATTAAATTTATCTTATATTACAAAATTAAAATATTAAAAAAATATAATGAAGTGGAAAAAAGTCCATTTAAGAGGCATTTCTTACATACGGGTCATTTCTTAGTGGGCCTAGTTATTTTGTTTCCATTGACCAATATCCTTTCCCGTCTATTGAAAATTAATCATCTTGAACATTATAAACTTATTTATAATGGTAGACACTACATCTAATTATGGATCATAGTATTATCTAATTACGGATCATAGTATTACTAAAAATAATCAGCCACCTGTCAATAACTGTGATAATGTAATTAGGAGCTTTAGAGAATTATAGAAACCTTTTATTCAACTCTTCTAGAGACCAATTAATTTCAATAAGTTTTTTCATGGTTTACATATTAATAACAAGCTCCTTGAATATTAATAAATTAGATTTTGATTTTTTTATTTTTCATGTCCTAGAGTTGTAATCCTTAAAGTGTTTGCAATGTATATCTTAGATGTTTGAGAAAATATGGTTAAGATTTTCATCACTTGATTTTTTTATTATTTCACATCCTCCAAATAATTTTATATGTTACAACCCCTATGCATTACATAAAATTTATAATTTTTTAAAAATTCCATTTATTTTACTTATGATATCATCCATAATTATTTTTAATATCACTATTTGATAAACAAATGTATCAAAATTATTAAATACAAAAATGTATCAACCCACTGGTTAATAATATGATCCATTTAGTTCTCAAATAGCCTCTAATAGAATACAATATTAGTATTTATCATAACTTGAATAGTGGTAAGATTAAAGTACATCAGATCACTGATATAATCCATAAACATAGATATAAATAAGCATACAACCACTATTGTTATAATATTCAAAATTATATAAAAATCTCACAGCCATTGGTGTGTTAAATAGTCATCAATAATAATGTGCATATTACATTTTATTAAAGTAAAATATAACATATACATTAGTAGAAGTAAGTGTTATAAACAACTCAATGATCCATACAAATAACCATGAGTGTGATTACCAAATGATTAAATATCTGAAGAGAGGGAGAGAATTGTCAAGGTGATTTTCATCTAACCATAGACCATTAGTCTCCCATAAACATCCCCACTTGGAGTGGACCTTCCCTTCATGGAAGATCAAATAAAACTAGTGTGTATATCAAGAAACCAACTATAAACCATGTGTGTACAATAACTAATACATGTAGCAGTCACACAGACCATAGAAAACAATCTTCTATCTAATATGACATTAGCATACACATGTAAACTAGAAAATATAGTGGAAATATGATGTCTCAGCTATAACATTATTTTGGCCAAAATTTTCATTATATAAATTAGATCTCACATGCATCTAAGTCAATTCCACTCATAAATACTCTTTGATAATGAATCACAATCTATCAGATGATATTAGGGGGTAAATATATGAGTTTCAAGTCAGCACCCTCATAAACCTATCACCTGTTATCTATGAAATAAGCCTAGTAATTTTCACATATAACTTCAAGGCATAATAAATATAGATTGTAGCATACATCAATACAAATAATAATGTAAGGAAGATAACTCAACCTCAATAATGTCAGGTAGAAGTTCTTTAAATTAACTATAGTCAAACCAGACATACATATAGATTTATAAACAAGAATCCAAGATTTAAGACACTTTATTAATTTTATAACATATCTTCATTTTTAAAACTCAAATCATATAAGTCTAATAGTCTCTAACAAAGTTAACAATATAATCCAAATGAATTTCAAGATAACTCATAAACACAAATAATGTATCTTAAGTTTATTTTATACTTCATTGAAAACTTAATCCATTCTAAACCAATTCCATTATTTCTTTAATACAATAAAATTCTCATATTTAATTAATACATAAGTACAACCAATATATGTTTTATATGCATTTTTTACCATAATTACATATATATGTATATGTATGTGTGTGTGTGTGTGTGTGTCTATATATATATATATATAAAGAACCATTACAATTAATACAATAGTTGGGAATATGTATTTAATATACATATATTAGATCTTCTCAAATTTAATTTGTTCAAAATCCTATTAATTATTTGTACAACCAATATAAAGTCATCCTCTTCAAATAAATATAGTCACTTATATAATTTACACTTAGAATTCCCCATTATAACCTACAACTATACTAACTTATCCTAAAGGAAATAAATATATGCTCAGGTTCGATATCTCATGTTACATTTAAGCTATGTATTTTCATACAAAGGTATATGTATCCATATTTATATGTACATATAAATATATATACATATAAACATATTAATTTGTGTATCAATAAAATAAGTTTCCAAGAAACCAATATTATCATTTATATATACACATATTTCATTATTCAAATTGATAACATACAGGTCTACCAAAATACTTATGTGTATGTGTGTGTGTGTGTGTGTACATGAATAAATATAAGTGTGTGTCTATATATATATATATATATATATATATATATATATATATATATATATTTATTTATTTATTTATTTTTATTTTTTTTCTTTCTTAAGTATGTTTTGTATTGAAGTTGAAATATCCCAAACTGAGTCATTACAACTAAAATAATATAGATACAAGTATTTATCTTATATATACATGCATATATATATATGTAAATATTCCATATAATAACACATGTTCCAAACAACACAATTTTCTTTTATCTCCCTTCTAAAAACTTCACTACAACCAAGACAAGTGCCAAGGCATCCCCCAAATAAAATGAACATATATTGGTTAATATAACTCATATATATCATGCCTAATTTGTGTGAGGTTTTGATAAGAATGTATATAATCTAATTCAAACATATGCATGCTCAAACTTTATGTAATCTATGTTTTTAAACTAAAATGGAACTCACCCCAAATTTCTAACTTATAAGGATGAAACATGGCACATGGTTTATTCCCCCTTAATTATTTCAAGAAAGTTTCACAATAAATAGTACTAGAACTATTATGTATTTAAATTTTAGGCTCATCTAATCTTAAAAGTACCCATTTTTTTTTAAAAAGGGACTCAACCTCATCTCTATAGGCCTTTGGATGGAACCAAGTTCTATCCTAAGGTCTATACACTTGAAGTCCTAGGTTTTAGTGTATAAATTTTACCAATAAAAATTTAGTTTTCATTACACATGGGCACAACATCATGTTTATAGGCCTGTAGATGGAACTTATTTCCATCCTCGAGTCGATAGACATGCAACCCTAGGTTATATATAACAAAATTCTACCATTTCATACATTCATAAGAATTACATTATAAAACCCACATCAAATAACCATATATAATTTATTTATCTTGTTTAACTAAGTCTACAATCAAACCAAAATTACAACTTTAAGTTCCACAACCTAGTTTTTCAATGGATGTTTTATAATTGTATGAAGTGGTGGATTTTCCTTTTTCTTATTAAGCTCCATTATCCTCCATTTTGTGTCCCTATTCTCCTCTTTTTCTCTCCTTTTATTCTTTTTTCAAAACCATATCCACATTTTGCATGGACACACACCTCTCCTACTAAACTACAAGTATTTCATTATGAACTCACCTCCACTTCCACCTGATCTACATATTGTTCATGCTAACTAATAGTCCATTACCCTAATTTAAAGTATGGCTTCCACATGAAACTTATTCATCATTGAAAAATGGCCAAGTTAACTCAACATAAGTAAAAATTAATTTATTATCTTCAAATTATGTGTCAATTCACTAATAAATTTTTACCAAACAAAATCCAAAGTTACAACATCATAAAATTCCTTAATTTAATTTATTAGGGTGTTTTAACCCTATTTTACCTCCTTTCTATGTCACCAAAGAGGGGCATAAATTAAATAATTAGATAATATAAATAAACACCCAACATTCTCCTAAGATTTTAGAACATGTAAATGGTTCATTTGGCATAATTCAACATAATCTAATTCATACCAAGTTTTAATGAAAATATGACAACCAACATAAAATCTGCATATTATGTTTATCAAATCATAATGACAAGTAACCACTAAAGATAGATGCAAACATGCCCTATTATCTACAAAGATAAATAATTCAAGAAACACTCAACATATTAGCATAATAGTAATTGTCATTCATTTCATCTAAGAAAAAAAAGAGTGTTGTGTGTGTATACAGTTGTGGTTTAATTTCCTTTATCCCCATTGTTGATACTTTCACCCTCCTCCCCTATGATACTCTCCCTCTATCCAATATGTGAGGGAAGGACAATCCTACAACCACCATGATCAAATAAAAGGTAGTTAGCATGAGCTTATAACAAGAAATCAAATACTTAGAATATATAATTTATCAATGAACTATTGTAACTTAAGTCAATTTACAAACGAAATATCATTTAAATATGATCATAGAACATATTATAAACATATGTAAATGTCCTACAACATAACTGATAAAAAAAACATAATATGACTTTTAATCATACAACATAAATATGTAGATATCATATGAAAATTAGAACTATAAATCATTAGTTCCATATCTCTTACTAATACTTAAGTAGTTTTTTCAGAGTGGGACATGATGTGATATCCTTCCCCCTAAAATAGGTCATCATCCTAATGACTTTTATTTCAAACATTATTTCAAGAAATAATTAATAATGTTCAGTAAAAACTTAAATAAATGATGAAATAGCCTCAATAATTCCTCATAATCTTCCCATGCAACACTATTATCAGAATATTGGTCCCACTGGACCTTATATTGTGATACTTCCATATTATGCAAGATAAACTTATAAGTATCAATTATTATGATTGTTTATACTATTACCACTCATGTATCCATAACCTATAATTCATTCTAGTCCAAAACATCTGAAGGACCAACTATATATTTCTTAAGATAAGTTACATGAAAAAAAGTATGCATTCTATATGCTACACGATTAATCACTTATAGATCCTTGAAGGGTCCCATATATCTTAATGATAATTTTTATGATTTCCCAAACTTAATATCACTCTTTTAGGTTTTGACTCTTAGAAAAACTTTATCTCCAACTACGAACTTCCTTATTCTTTTTAGACCAGCATAAATTTTCTACCTATCATTGGCTTCATCCAATATTTTACTTATTAACTTTGCTTATTATTTTATTTATACAAGCATATCAGGTCAAAAGAACACTCTATCTTATAATTTATCCTAGATTATTGGTGTTCTAAACCTCCTACCATATAATTCCTCAAAAAGAATCATTTTCAATGCTAATTGGAATGAGTTGCTATAAGAAATCTCAACCAATGGTAGGTATTTCTCCCATTTATGTTATTGGTTCATGTAATAAATCCTTGAAATATCCTCCAAAACTAGATTCACTCTTTGTTTTCCCATTTGTTTATGGATGGTAAGTTGTACTAAATTTCAACTATGTATCCAATGTTGAATTGAGAGTTTGCCAAAACTTTGAGGTCATCCTAGAGTCCCTATCTGGAATGATATTTTTTATAAACCCATGTAGTCTATGTACCTAGTTTACAAACTTCTTGGTTATAATTAGTTCATCATATGTTATATTACTTGGAATGAAGTTATCTACTTTGATAATTTTATCCACAACTACCAAATAGCATGTCATGATGATTTCTAGACAAGAAATCCTTGGACAAAGTCTATACTAATAACTTGAAACTTATATTCTAGTATGGAATTTGGGTATAATAACCTAGTAGGATGCACATGTTCATCCAAAAATTCTAACATTATATACATCTATATACAAAGTCTACCACATCCTTTTTTATTTCATTCCAAAAATATAATGGTCTTGATTTTACTAATAGCTTAGTCACTCCAGGATGTCCTAAATATAGAGCATTATATAATTCTTTTAGCACAATATTAATAGATTCTTTTATGTCAGATACATATATTATACCATTATATCTGAAATGCCCATGATTATCAAATCGAAATCCATGGTATCTATGATCCTAAGAATTCTCATCTAATGTTTTCCTTGTTCATATAATTCATATCCAAGTGAGAATTTTACTACCTAATCTTGGAAAATACTCCTTATAGTGGCTAATATTGTAATATATCTTCTATGACTAAGGGTATATCAACTTTATTTTGTTTTCCCTTAACGTATCTAATGTTGAAATCATAGTCTAACAAAAATTATAACCACTGCCTTTGACAAGCATTAAGGTTAGGTTGGGTAAATTTATACTTGAATCTTAGATTATCAATTTTAAGCTCAAAAGGCTTTCCTAGAAAATAATGCCTCCAAACATGCAAATCATGAACTATGGTAGTTAATTCTAGGTCATGTGGAGAATAATTTACCTCATAAGGATTAAATTTCCTCCATTCATATGATATAACTAAACCATTCTACATAAGAACTCCTACTAAACCATCTCTTGATGCATCTATTATAACTATAAAATGACCATTTGGATCTAAAATCCATAACACTGGTGTTAAAGTAAGCCTCATTTTTAGCATCTAAAAGGTTTATTTGCACTTATTAGACCAAAAAATGGTGTTTTTTCCATTGAAGAGAGGTGATCAGATTAACTATCTTAAATAAATTTGGTATAAATTTCTTGTAGTACCCTACTAAACCCATGAAACTATGTACCTCATGCACATTTTTGGGGTGCTAGACAATTCATAATGACTCTAATCTTGGTTGGATCCACATAAATTCATTATTTATATATAATATGTCCTAAATATTATACTCTTATTTGAAATAAGATAGACTTAGACAATCTCCCATAGAGTTTATGCTTCTGCAACCACTACAACACCAATGCTCAACATGTTCATCTTCACTTTTAGAATAGATAAGAATATCATTGATAAATACTAGCACAAAACAATCAAGGTAATATTTGAACACAATATTCATGAGGTTCATGAATGTGGTAGTTGCATTAGTTATCTTGACAAGAAGCACTATGAACCCATAATGACCATAACAAGAACTAGAATCTATTTTGTAATATATTTCCCTCTAATTATCAATTTATGGTACCCAAAATGAAGATAAATCTTTGAAAATACTATTACACCATGTATTTGATCAAAAAGATCATCAATATAGGACAAAGGATACCTATTCTTGATTGTTATCTTTTTAACATTCAGTAGTCAATTAAAAAATGAAGGGTTTCTTCCTTCTTTTTGAAAAATACCAATAGTGTACCCCACAATGAAACACTTGGTCAAATGAACCCTTTGGCCAACATCTACTAAAATTGGGCCTTTAACTCAATTAACTCAATTTTTATCATTATGTAGGGATAGTTAGATTTTGGTTCTAATCTTGTAATGATATCAATGGTGAAGTAAAATTATCTCTTGGGAGGTAGACCCAATAGTTCCTCTAAAAAAACATCCTAAAAATCTTACAAAAAAGGATAGTTTTCTATTTAAGATTCCTTAGTTTCATCAATTTCATCCATCTTGAATAGGAATGCTTGACATCCATTTCATTGAGCCTTTTTAAACTAAATGGAATAAATTTGTATTATTTTCAATTCTATTTTATCTCCTTGAATTTGGGATTTATTTCCCAAATCATCTAAACACTCAACCTTCTTAAGAAAATAATCAAATTTGGCTTTGTGTTTAGAGAGCCAATTGACTCCTAATATCACATCATATGATCCTAATGGTGCTACATAAATATCAAAAATCATAGTGAATTATAAAAGCCTTATCTCATCCTCAACAAGACATTTATCAACCTTGATCTTGGATTTATTCCCATACTAAACTAACCAAGCATTTTCCATAAAACTAGCTTTTCTAGATAATTTACTAAACATTCTAGGAGAGATAAAGCATTCAATGTCTCTTGTATCTATCATAAAATAAATATGATGCCCAAAAAAAGGACCCAATACTTCAATGGTAAAGGCTTGAAATTACACTTAAATATTTTCAACTACTACATCAATACACTATAGAAAGTTTCCTTCTTGTGATGTAGAGGTGGATGAATTCTTATTTCTACCATCTATCTTCCATTGAGGATAGTCCTTAACATAATGGTCTCCTATATATGTAAAACATCTACTTGATGGTCATTTATTCTCAACTTTATTAACTCCCTTAAATCCTTATCTAAAACCACTTCCAAGTTTCTTTTTCCCTGAAGCATTATTGGATATTACATTATGGTTGTTACATCAATTCTTGGAATTTTCATTCTATTTATAATTCTTTTTCTTGAAGGTTGTATTTTATCTTTGAAACCTCTTTTTGAATTTTTTGTGACATCGTTAAGTGATTTTAAATTTTATACTTTCTTAAATACCTTCAATAATACTTGGTTTATGGTGGATGGCCCATGCACATCCATTTCACATCTTATTTAAGATTTTAGGACCATAATGAACTTCCTGATTTGAAAACATTCATCTTTGTAATACTGCAAAACATACTTCAAGATTTTTATTAATTAATCTCAATATTTATTTATTGAAAAATCCCCTTTCTTTATATTCTATAAATATATTAATTTTTAATCAAATTGTAGCTGGTGTAGCCATTATTCTCTAAAAAGAGTCACAAACTACTCCTAAGTAGTGGTAGTAGAATCAAGGGCAATCTCAAGCTTATTTTTTATTAAGGTTAAAGGGTTTTTTTTTGAACTAGGGTCCCCAGACCCTAGGATTAGTAAAAACAAAAGAGATATAAATGTCTAAAATAGACCATGAGAGAAACAAGGATAAAACATGACCCAAAATAACCCAAATATAGCCCATGAACAATAAAAACCATAATACAAGACAATTAAAGAGGAACTAGAACTTAATCTAAGTCTAAATTAACTAAGACATCCTCCCAGTAATTTTTTTTTTTTATATTAGCATCAATTTAATACAATATTTTTTATTTATCCATGACATAATGGGATCCACTTCATTATCCCTACTTACCTTTACCTTTGCCAAATGTCTTGATTTCAAATAACTACCCGAGATGAGATCTGAGATTCTATACATTTTAAATCCCATTAGACATGGATACTTTGATGCAATTAACTAATAATATAATATTATTATTAAGATTCTCATTCTCATTTTCCAAGATATCCACTCTAAATTATAGGTTTTATAAATGTTGTTCATTCTCCTTGGTCAAAGAGTCTTGATTCAATCTAATGTTTTCCTATTGTAGAAAGTTAACCTTTCCTTTATGTTCCATGATCTCCCTCATAAAACAACACATTATAACCTTTTGAATATCTAATTATTTTTCCATCTTATCAGAATTCTCCTTTCCCTTAAGGGAATTGATAAGGTTGTTAAAATTCTCATTCGGGTCTTTCTGATTTATGACCTCTTCAATCTTACCTTTCTCTTTGGATCCACTTTTAGTCTTTTTTTCTCAACCTCAAGAATCTCATTCTGATCCAACATATCACCTTGCCATTCATCCTTATTCCCCTCCCCAGGGACATCTTTGTCATCTTAAACATTGATAGAATCTCCTACTGAACCTCCAGCTTTACCCTACTTGCCTTGTTTCACCTAAATATAAATTGCATATTTTGACATGATTTTGAGTAATTTTTTGATGTTTTTAGGCATCTTACAAGATTTATCCTTTGAGGCATTTGAATTTTTTCCAATAAGATTGATGGGGTTATTTTCCTTAGTAACCCTACTCAAGCCCCCATGATATTTAATACATAATTTTTTTATTTTCCTTATGTCAATCAAAAGACCCTCCATAGAATTATTTTGGATCTGAGAAATAGTTGGACTAATCTAGTTAATACCATTAAAGTGTTTGTGTATAAGTTGAGTCACCCCTTCATTCCTTGGGTCTAAAAAATTACCATGTTTAAACTTCAAGATTGATACTTCAAGAGAATAATTTTAAATCTCAAGCTTCTTGTTATGCCACCAAGTTATTATTTCACCACTCAATTAGTAAGATTACTAAATGGCCTTGGATACCTCAAAATATTTTTCCATTTTAGTAATCCAAGATTTAACTCCATCACCTAATACCATTTCATCAAACTTGGGTGGGTTTACTTTCTTCATATCTCGTATAAGTTCTATAACTACTTCAACTCTTTTTATTTGTTATTCCTCATCATTCCCCTAATCCTAAGGCTCTTCATAGTCATAGGGTTATTCTTCTATAACTTGGTATTCATTTTATTTATGTGGCATATGAACTAATTTCTCTAGATTTGCTATCCTATATTTAGTCTCATTCATGAAAGTGAGTATTTTATCGAGTTTTATAGCTTGTTCGACTACTGGTTGATTGGGATCAGCTTGAGGGTTCAAATTTTAAGTCCTCTCTCCACTCAATTTACCTCAATCCATTCTCAATAAAATTAGGAGAATAAATTTTATGTTATTAGACTCATTTGCTCCAAGTTTTAAACCTTCACTCTGATATCAAAGTGTTACAACCCATCTGGGTTATATAAAAGTTATGATTTTTTAAAAGTCCATGTAAATTACTTATAAGATCATCCATAGTTATCTTTAATATCTTTGTTTGACTAATAAATATATCTTAAGTATTAAATATATAAATGTATCAACCCATTGATTAATAATATGATCCATTTAGTATTCAAACAACCTCCAAAATAATACAAGATGAATATTTATCATAACTTCAATATTCAAAAGAGTCAAGTACATCAAATCATATATATAATCCATAAATGTATCTATAAATAAGTATACAACCACTACTATTATAATATTCATAATTATATACAAATATCATAGCCATTGTCATATTGAATAGTTATCAATAATAATGTACTTTATATTAAATTTTGGTACAAGGTCAAATATATAATACATCATGTAAAATGGAACAAATAAACCTCATAAACAAAGCAATGATCTATACAAATATCCATGAGTGTGATTCCTAAATGGTTGAATATCTAAAGAGAGGGAGAGCACCATCAAGGTGATTTTCTCTAACCAAGGACCATTAGTCACCTGCACACCTCCCCACTAGCAATGGCCCTTCTCTTCATAGAGGGGTAGACAAAAATAGTGTGGATATCAAGAAATCAATTGGAACCCATGTGTGTACAATCACTAACATATGCAACAGTCACATAGACCATGAAAAATATCCTCTATCTAATATGACATTAGCATACTCATGTAAACTAAAGAGTACAATGGAAATACAATATCTCATCTATAACATTACATTGGATAAAGTTTACATTATAAAAATAATATATCATGTGGATTTGAGTTAATTCCACTCACATAAACTCTTTTTTAATGAATCAAAATATATCAAATGATATCATGGAGTAGATATATGAGTTTTAAGTCATCACCCTTATATACCTATCACCTATTATCTATTAAAAAATCATAGTAATTTTCACATATAACTTTAAGGTATAGTAAATATAGATTACAACATACACCAATCCAAATAATAAGCTAAGGTAAAAGCAATCATTATTCAACAATCTCATTGTTTCCATTAATTCAACCTCAATAATATCATGTATAATTTCTTTAAATGAAATATATTCAAACCAAACATACATATAGGTCTATAAACAAGAATCTAAGATTTAAGACAATGTATCAATTTTACAACATATATTAATTTTTAAAACTCAAATCATATAAGATCTAATAATATCCAATAAAGTTAACAATATAATCCAAATGAATTTTGAGATAGCTCATAAAACACAAATAATGTATCTTAATCTTATTTTATACTTCATTAATAACTTAATCCATTCTAAACCTATTCATCATTTCCTTAAGACAATAAAATTCTTTGATTTAATTAATACATAAGTACATCCAATATATATTTTATATACAAGTTTTGCCATTATATATATATATATATATATGAAAGAACCATTGCAAATAATACAACATTTAGGAATGTGTATTTAATATACATATTATCTCTTCACAAATTTACTTTGTTCAAAATCCTATTAACTATTTGTAAAACCAATAGATAATCATCCTCTTCAAATAAATTGAGTCACTTATATAATTCATTTTTAGAATTTCCCATTCTAGCATATAGCTATACTAACTCATCCTAAAGGAAATAAATATATTCTCAGGTTTGATTTATTAGGGTATGTTTAAGTTATGTATTTGCTTATATAGTTATATGTATCCATATTTATATGTATATATAAATATATATACATATAAACATATTAATTTATGTGTATCAGCAAAATAAGTTTCTAAAACATCAATATTATCAATTATATATACACAAATTTCATTATTTGAATTGATAACATACACATTTGCCAAAATCCTCGTATGTGTGTGTATACACACACACACACATAAATATACATGAATACATATACATATATTTGTACATATATATCTATTTTATTAATTATATTTTGTATTGAAGTTCAAATATCCCAAGTTGAGTCCTTATAACTAAAAGAATATAGCTACAGTTATTTATCTTTGATATATACATATATACATAAATCTTCCATTTAGTAATGTATGTTCCAAAAAACACTTTTATTTTATTTCCCTTATTAAATTTCATGACAACCAAGACAAGTGCCATGGTAGTCCCCAAATAAAATGAACATAGATTGGTTACTATAACTTGCATATATCATGCCCAGCCTGTGTGAGGATTTGTCAAGAATGCATATGATCTAAGTCAAACATATGCATTCTCAAACTTAATGTGATCTAATTTTTTAAACTAAAGTAGATCTTACCCCAAATTGCTAACTTACAAGGAAAAAATAGGGCATACAATTTATTCCCCCTTAACAATTTCAAGAAAGTTTCACACTAAACATTACTACAACTATCATCTATTTAGGTTTTAGGCTCATATAATATTAAAATTACCCACATTTATTTTCAAAAAGGACTCAGCCTCATCTCTATAGGCCTCTAGATGGAACTGAATTCCATTTCCAAGTCTATAAACATGAATCCCTAGATTTAGTGTATAATTATTACCAATAAAAAATTAATTTTCATTACACACATGCTTGACATCATGTGGATAGAATTAATTTCCATTCCCAACTCTATAAACATGAAAACCTGGGTTATATATAACAAAATTATACCATTTCACACATTCGTATGAAGTACATTATAAAACCCACATCAAAGAACCATATATCATTTTTCATCTTGTTTAAGTAAGTCTACAATCAAATCAAAATTATAACTTTAAATTTTACTGACTTGGTTCTATAATGGATGTCATCTAATTATGTGAAATGGTGAATTTTCCTTTTTCCTATCTATATGTATTCTCCTATCTTCCATTTCTATTTTCTCCTCATTTTTCCCTTATTTTTTTTCCAAAACCCTATCCATATTTAGCATAGCCACATGCCTCTCCTACTAAACTATAAGTATTTCATTATGAACTCACCTCCACTTCCACCTAATTAGCATATTATTCATGATAAATCATAGTCCATTACCATGATTTTGAGCATGGCCACCACATGAAGCTTTTTCATCATTACATAATGGCCAAGTAAACTCAACATAAGAAAAACCTAATTTCTTCCCCTTTGAATTATGCATAAATTCACTAATAAACTTTTACCAAATAAAATCCAAAGTTATAAAGTCACAAAATTCCTTAATTTAATTGATTTAGATGATTCTACCTTATTTGACCTCTTCACTATGTCCTAAAAAAGGGGCATAAAGTAAATAATTAAACAATATCAATAAACACCTAACACTCTCCTAAGAGTTTAAAACACATAAATGGTTCATTTTGCATACCTCAACATAATCTAATTCATATAAAAATTTAATGGAAATATGATGGACAAGAAAAAATATTCATATTATGTTTATCAAAGCATCAAAATAAGTAACCACTCAAAATAAATGCAAACATGCCTTATTATTTGCAAGGACAAACAATGCAAGTAACACTAAATATATTATCAGAATACTGATTGTTATCCATTTCATCTAAGAAAACAAGAGTGTGGTATATTTGTATATGGGATTGGTTTTTTTCTCTTTATCCCTATTGATTATATCTACACCCTCCTCCCCTATGATACTCTCCCTTTGTACCACTATGTGAGGGTGGGATAGTCCTGCAACCACCTTGATCAAACAAAATTTAGTTGGTTCAAGTTTATAACAAGAAATTAAATACTTATAATATATAATTTATCAATGAACTATTGTAATGAAAATAAATTTGTAAATGAAATCCCAGTCAAACATGATCATAGATTATATTATAAACATATGAAAATATCCTATAACATAAATGATCACAAAACCACAATTTGACTACCAATCATATAATATAAATATCTGTACATCATATGAAAATCAAAACTACAAATCATTAGTTCCATATCCCTTACTAATACTTAAGTATTTTTGTAGATTTAGACATGATGTGAAATTTTAGGACACATTTCCTATGAAACATTCTTTTTTAAAAATCATAATATATATCACATTCCATCTTGTCAAAGATGCCTCCTTTACCCAGTAGGTCCACATTGGCCAAATACATCTCTTCTACATCACCTTTCATACCTTTCCACATATCCAGTTATATTTTATGGGATTAGATCTATTAATATACTTTGATTAATTTTATACCAATTTTATTACAATATTTATTTTCTTCATCAATATCTTTAAAGCCATTCACCAAAAATTTCTCCACCTAGGCTTCTATAATTTATCCAAAACTATTGTAGTTGATGATGGTTTTCATGTCATCCTTCTTAACCCATGGTCTTTTAAATGTGTCAAGGAGAGGTGGTGTTGGTGTGTTGACATATATTAGTAGGTACTTGACATATTACATGAATTTATAGACTTGGTCCCTTGGTTGTTCTTGAATTAATTCATCCTTATCTGATCCCTTGATCATTGTTTATGTAGTTTACTTGAGGTTGTTAGGAACACTCTCATGAGTGGGTGTAAAAAATAAACTTATATTAAAATTTTAATCATTTATTTTCATTTCATACATGTTATTCTCTCTAATTAGATCTACAATACCCATAAATTGGGCACCATATGGGTTATAGACTTAACTAGAGAGGGTAATTGGAAAGGAGTTTTGAGGAGATCCACCACCACTTCAAAATATGGAAATCATATCTCAACAAATTTATATTTCTTACCCAATATTAGATATACCCACCTAAAATACTCATCAAGGAAGCTTATCACTTAGGTCCTTAATTTGAAAGATGTTACAAAAGGAGTAGGTTTTCTTGGTATAAATGAATGATGAGGGGGTGAAAAATAAAGAGAAGTGAATATTGGAGGAAAAAGACATGGAAAATGAAGTAGACTCTATTGAAAAATATTATGTTATGTCATAATAGGCATTGATCGATTTGGTTTCTAATTTGGAGTAATGTATTATTGTGTAGTGTTTTTTAATCAAAACAAATGCATCACATGTCCAAGCTAGGTTATTTGTATTAATCTAAGAATGAGTTTGATGAGGATGTACAATCCTATTGATCTATAATTTCAAAAATATAGATGAGCCTTATATATAATTTTGGTATGGAATTTTACCTCAATTTGGATCTTATTTATCACTACTACTTCATGCAGTCATTACTATATAGGAGGTGGGACCAAGATCACATGTGCTAACTATTCTTGATGTATGTACCATGAATTTTTTATAATTTGTCGAGAACCTTGATTTCCTCAACCACTTTCACATGTTAACTCTATTATATTATTTTTAGACCAATCCATGGACCTATTGAGTATTATATAATTTCAAAACTTTAGGTTAGTGACTTATGAGATTCACAATTCATTAAAGGTAGAAATAATGAAATAGAATTATTATGTATATACTATCCAATAGACTTTTTCCATCATCAATAATGTTATTAAGGACCTGTATTTAAATAATTGAATTGATTTGATTCAATCTCATATATACCTAATTCCTTATTTATTCTTCATGAATATCAACAAAATATTCCCAATTATCTTCTAAATCTAGAATATGTGCATAAATGGGACCTATAAGTTATGTAAAATTTACTATCAAATGAGTTAATTTTGACATGATGATTCATGTAAAATTTGGCCATATTTGTCTTAATGTTCTAAACATCTTTCACATTCTTGTACGTGTAGTGGCCAAATGTGATTAGAAAAAACATTCATGTTACATGCATTTTCCTGTATATTTAATGTACATCAAAAAACTATTTTAACAACTCTATCATTACGATATTGTCACTCAAATATCTTGTAATACTAAAGGGACATCCTTAATATCTTATAACTTTGATGTATGTGAATTTATGGAACTGGATGAAGTAGCTCTCATATTTAATTACCAACTTGGGCCCATCTTAATATATCCTTAAATAAAAATATCCTTCAAGTACATGGACTAATAACATTTAAAATATATCATTGAGATGTACATTAAGTGTTTCTTACCTTCCTAAAATGTGTGTTTTAGTAATAGTTGTATATTCTAGTTTATGAACCAAACTCTCCCTTTGGGTTGAGACTTAGGAAAACTATTCATGATGTAATAGAGTAGGCTAGATACAAATTCATGTAAAATTTCCCAATGAAATTAATATATATCAATTATTTGTACCAACATCATTGATGGTGTTCCTTAGTTAATGAATCAATTTTTGACATATATGATATTAATAGAAAGGAACATCTAGGACTAAAATTATTATGTAGATTTGTTCATATCAATTTATTTAATAGTGTGATCATATCTGACAACTCATTTAAAATTTGATCTAAAATTAGTATTCTACATCTTAGATATGATCCTTATTTTATGTTTCAACCAACCTTAATTTATGGTCAAAATGTGTTGGTTGAGCTTCTTGTCCCACTGGGCTTGCCAGTCCTTGTGCTAATCTTTGCATATGATTATTTAAGTGAGATTATGAAAGTAATATAATAGATTAAATGTTTAACTTCTCCATTATCACATCATTTGTGGCCCAAACATCCATTATTTGTGTATTATATTATTCTTTAAATGCAAACACATGGTCTGTGCATTGGATATAAGTGGGAACCCAAAAAATTATATAATCCCACTTTTAGATAGGATCATAACCACTATGGAATGTATATATGACTAATCATTTTATGAAACTCAACCAAGTTAACATGTCTAATGTTATAATCATAATTTTAGGAATATCAATCTCTAAGGTGGAAATGGGATCATATCCCATGTCCTTTAACTTCATCTTTACACACTTTTTATAATGGAAGTAAAATCCAACAAGTATCTATATATTTTTATAATGAGAAATTAGGACAAAAAATACTTATGCATGTGTGAAGGGGATGTAAGAATGGTCATGAAAAAGTATGTTTCACCTTTAAACACCCTCTTAGGAGCCTACAGAATTAAATAAAACCTATAGTACCCTGGGGGTATGCCAAAGTTATGGTTTATTAAAAAATAGTCCCAAACCCTATGAAATATCAGTAAAATGTAATCTATGTGAAATTTTTTTTATCTAGGTAAAATATTGAAATCAATTTAGATGGCCCATAATTCTTTTCTTAAATATTAGGAAGGAATAGGTAGTTTTAAAAGGATTAGTACTTTTGAATTCTTCCTTGTTATCAAAATTTATTAATAAAAAAATTAATCTAGATTTTGAGCAAGTTTTTAATTAAAATAAGAGGAATTTGACTTCAAAAAATTTAATGGGATCTAATAATATTAGTGACACACTCTTTATAGATGAGTAGGGAAACTCAAAGAAACACTTTGGGTGGAAACAAAGATTTGGTAGTAGGAACAAATAAATAGGTAAGGAAGGTGTAGGATTAAATCACAATGGGAAAGGTTAAATTTATATAAAATAAAAAAGATATGTATTAGTGCACTTCACCTACCCATGATCTTAACATGTTTCTCATGCATTGTGTGCTTTGACAACCTAACCAACATTTCCATATGAGTGTGATACACATTATTATATGTCTCTTTACCTACATCTATTCTATTGTTCCTGAGATCTTCTATGACTCAAGTGTCACTTCCTATTAGGTGCATCATATGATTTTTTTTATGTCAACCTATTCTAACTATGTATTTGAATCTATTATGCCCTTAGGGTAAGGTCAATACTGCCTCAAATGTGAATTAAAAATTTTATTTATCTTTTATTAAAAAATGTATAAGTACAAAAAAATTAGACATAAATATACTTTTTGAAAAGGTATTCATGTTAGTAACCAAATTTGGAAAATTTAACTAAGTATAATTTTGGGTAGAAAAGATGGCTCTAAATGGGGACATGGAATGTAAAAGTACATAAGTTTAGCTCTAGAATATCTTTATTTTAATACTAGTACCTACAAGTTGACAAAACAAGGCAAGAAGAACAAACACGTGTAAAATGAAAAGGACCATAAGTTAAAAATAGAAGAGAAAACAAAAAATCGGAAGGAAAAACACATGCCAAAATAATAAATAAGTTAAGGTCCTAGTGTAGACATCATATTTGGTATTAGGCACTTGAAAAGTTAGTTTCACTAAGCTTTGGTATACATGACTTGTGCACACATAATTGAATCTTGCTCACCTTCTCTCCTACCCATTCTCTTATCTATAGGTATGACTTTCATAAATTGTTGTTATTGATACATAATAATTCTTTAGTCTCTACTTAAATATCTTACTATCATAGTGAAACTATATCTTGATCCTAGGCCACAATTTACTACTATTTGGATGGTTTTTATAAGATTTAGATAGATCTAATTACTAGATCCATTTGCCTTAGACTTGTCCCCATGAAATTTAATGAATATTTTATTAGACTAAAATCATTCCTATGTATCAATTGGTATATTTTACATTTTTGTTTAAATGGAAATTATCTAAAGAGTTAGATACATACGAAAGGATATACTACTCATATTCCTATCTAGAAATCATCTAGAACTCATCTATAAATGATCAAGATTGCATCTATTAGCCATAAATTTTTTTAGAAGAACTTCCCAAAATATTTAAAACTAAAATCCTTCAAAGGAATAATCCTTTAGCAAAGTCTAAATACTATTTCCTAGTAAAAATCATTAGTTTTCAATTTTTTAAAGGCATACATAAAATGATATTATTATATTGATTGTACACACTTAATTAAGTTAGATAATTATGATTAATTTGATCCCTATTTTGAGTCTTAGAATGTAGGTAAAACTTAGTCACTTATCAAGGGATGGTTGGGTTAATTTAAACCCATATTATATAACCCATTTTTCATGTCACATTTATTTCATGTGTGCAAGCTAGGGTATTAACACAACAATAATGAAAATAGTTATGCTCACTCAGATTTGAATAAATATTCATTTACAAGATTTTTGATAGGCACAAACATAATGATCCCATATTTCACACATTTATGAAAGTATCCTAGACTAATATGATACATAATATATGATTTATTCCATAATAGGCATCTATCTAACACTAGACTCATACCATTAGGTTTTACAATTTGTTTCCTAATCTGAGTCAACATAAATCCATTGTAGAGCCTTTTAATGATTTTAAACTACCACAAACATGCATATGTACTAAAAAACTAAGTACCCTATTATTATAGGTAATTCAAATATATAATAAATTTAAATCAATCGATTATATTATACTGGTACAATCAAGTTTTCTTAATTTAGACATAAATTATTAAATTTGATTAGACTCAATGTTTTGTATTATTTATAATTCTAAATCCCAAATTAGTTAAAACATATTATGAAATTTATCCTTTGATTGAGCATATAAAACCCTATATTCCTTAGGGTTTCCTTCTACTATCCTAAGGTTTCAAATTTTTGTATTTAAATATGATTTTCATACTTAATTTATGATTTTCCCTAATATGTGATTTTTTTATCTTATGATTTTAATTATTCAAACCATAAATTTTCTTTATTGGTCACATCCAGACCCTATGTTTCCTTTAGGGTTTTCATTCCACCTCTTTAGGATTAAAAATTATATGTTTTGGTTTCATAATTTATTTCTAAGTTCCCCTCATCTCACATGGAAACAAATTTTTCTTTTTTCCCTAAGGTTTCACACTCGGTTTTCATATTAGGATCCTCTCTATAAGGGTTGTGACTTGGTGTCATACATATTTAGAACATATATGATCTAAACAAAATCTATTTTTAAAATCCTTGGAGTTTTTTTTATCAATCTTATTGAGTGGAACAAAAAAAATTGTTTCCTAATATTATTCATGGATTTCCCACAATTAAGGTTTTACTAGTTTTAGTAAATTTGACCTAGAGGATGACAGACACATTTATTTTTTCAAAAAAAATTGGGATTTTTATATGCCCTAATGTTTCATAAAATTTTATTTTTCAAAAAATTAATTATGGTTTGCTTGGGGTGAGTTGTGCTTTATTTTACACATTGTATCATGGATATAATGGATATGCATATTGTATATTTTCTAATTCAGTCTATGATAGTTATATTTACATGTCTCTTGATTGAAATATGTAATATATTTTAAAATTATTTAATAAAAATAATTAACATTATATTAATATATCTTAGGTTGGAATTAATCATAAATAATTCTTAACATACTTCAAAAACTACACTACTTAAATATTCAACATGAGATGCTTCTAGATATTACTAGACATCAAAAAACATATATGTCTCATTTTGTTCCTCCCCATAGACCTAAACGTATTGATGACTACCATCCCTACCCCACTATTCATCCAAATATTATATTGGGTGTTTAAGTCCATACTATCACAACATGAAGAGGAATGGTGCAAAGTGGGGGAAGTAAAAAAACCCAATAAAAAATTATGATGTTATTTATCAACTTAAGAATAATCTATGTAAAATATTTATGTTATAACATCTCCACAAGTCTCCTATTTATAAATATATTCTTCATGCAACATAACATGGCATGGTTTTAGAAAGTGATGTGGAACTACTATATGCCACTTATATGATCAGTACATTACTATAGATGAAGAAAAATATATCTTTTGAAAAATAAGATTAACCTCTAATGCATATTATCAACTAACATCTCCCATTATATATCAAAGTGATAATAAAAATGTTATATTTAAGTGGGTTTTAGTGGATAATGGATCTAGACTTTATATTTGTAACATATCCTTTATTAATCTACTTGATATAGAAGCCAAGGATCCTAATTAATCTAATATGAACATAATGGGTTTTGAAAACATCCCTAAAAATTTGGTATAACAAGTTAAATTGAATATCACTATGGGTTCTAGAATAATAGATATCATATTCTATTTTATGCCTAATGATCTTAGCAATAATATTTTATTCAAAAGATCTTGGATTCATGATATGAGTGTTATTACATCTACCTTACATTCATTTTTAAAATTTATTCATCAATAATACACACACACACACATACATTTATTATGGATAAGGACCTTTTTAGGGATTGTGAATGATACAACCCATAAAAATGTATATATCTTGCATGCACTTTTCTCTATAGGAACTTGGATAAAATTTTCTACACAATGATATACCCACACTAGCATCCAAACTAGTTATTATTCTAACATAGGAAACAAATTTATATAAATATGGTTTTAGGATGAAATGTTAAAAAATTTGGGATACATAGGACATGTATTAGGAAAACATGCGCAAGGCATTATTATTCCCATATTTATAGCTTATCATAAAGGTAAGGAAAACCTTAGTCACACAAATATTTCAACAATAAATAAGGAAAGTAATACCAATAGAGTAAATATTTTTACACACTTCCTTAAATCAAAACATAAGCCTACACATGAAGTTCATCATGTATCAAAATTATATATTTTATACAACTTGACATCATTGACTATATATTTTCACCTTATATTTTGATTTTGAATAAGCTCACTAATGATGAGTATATCTTGGAATTTTTGGGGGCATATGAGGATATCCCTCCCTTATATCATAATATTTTTTTTCCTTGTATAAAAATCACATTCATATTTTAAAAAGAGTAAACATTCACAAGATGATGTCTAAGCAGATGAATCATGATACAATTATTTCTTCGCCACATGTGTAAGATAGATCAAAATTGATAAATGAATAAATATTTGAATTCAATTGAAAAAATAGATTTAGATTCGAAACTAGTACTCTTTGAAACCATTTTCAAGGATGAGAAAGGAAAAGACTTTAAATAGGTGTTACATGAGTATCCCAAGTTATTCACTTGGGATTATTTAGATATGAAATAGATTTTCCCTATATTTGAGATGGATAATATAATATTATACTCATATACAAATCTAATTAAGTATAAAAATACATCCAAAATTAGATTTTATAGTTAAATATGAAATTTATAAACTACTTGATGTAAGATTTATCAGATTAATTGATTATCATGAATGGGTTTCTAATATCATATCACTTCCAAACCAAATGGCCAAATTAGATGTTATATGAACTTTTGAATATATAAATAAGACTTTTCCCAAAGACAAGTTTCCATTACCAAATATTTATATGATTTTAGGATCTATATTTGGTTATAATTTGTTATCATTTATGGATGATTTCTCTATATATAATACAAAATAGATAGATCCTGAATACCAAGATAAAATTGCATTTACTACATCATGGGTAATATTATGCTATGTGGTAATGCCCTTTAGATTAAAAAATTTAGGAGATACTTATCAAAGGAATATGGTGCACATATTTCATGATTTTATAAATAAAATTTTGAGAATTATGTTGAATTACATTAAAATTTTAAACATCGACTAGATGATGCTACAGACTTGTAAAAAATATTTAAACATTTACACAATACAATGTGTGCTTAAACCAAAAAAATGTTTATTTTGATTATCTTCAAAAAAAATTTTAGGATATATCATATTTTAGAGGGGCATAAAATATGATCCAAATAACGTAAAATATATTAAATATTTTCCTCCAATAAAAGGATTAAATAAGTTATGGTTTTTAAAAGAAATAATTTAGACAATAAGACATTTTGTGGCTCAATTAGAAAACAAGATACAAACTTTCACATGATTTATAGATAAAGATACATTATTCCAATGGGATTCCAAATGTCAAAAATTAGTGCAATTAAATAATGTCTACTTAATCCACCTTTTTCATGCCTCTAATATTGGATTGACATTTAATATTATATATTTTTGTTAAAGATCATACCTTATGGGATTTATTTTCACAATACAATCATTACCATAGAGAGAAATAAATATATTACATCATCTATACACTTTTGGATTATGAAATAAATTATAACACAATGGAAAAATTGTCTAGCCATTATTTTTGCAGTAAAAAAATTTCAACACTAAATGCTTAACAATGAAATGCATGCCATCACAAAGGGGGGTCAAATAACATTTCTCATGAAAAAAACACATTTATCAACATGTATAACTAAATGGATAATGTTACTTATGGATTTTGTCTTAAATTTCATATCTCAAAAATACTAAAAGGATAATTAATTGTAAATTGGTTAGTTACAACACTTCTAGTTGACATAATAAAAATCAATTATATTTTTTAAGATAATCTTATTATATATCATATTGATGATGATACTTAGACTATTTACTTTTATGGCTCCAATTTCACTAAAGGAACATGATATATAATAGTTATCATCACTAATTAAGGATATCCTATGTCATTCACATAACTCTTAGGCTTCTCAAGCACAAATAATATAGAAGAATATAAGGAATTAATACTTGGATTATATGTCATATGTAAATAAAATATAAAATTTATTTGATTGTATGGGTATTATAGTCTCATAGTTAATTAGGTTTCAAATGTTTATCATAAAAAAGAGGAAGATTTATACCATATAAATAAATGGTACAAAAATTAATGACATGCTTCGATACGATTATGGTCAAGAGCATACCTCACAAAGATAATCACCATGTAGATGCTATTGATATCACATATTCTTTGGTTCCTATCAAATTCAATGATGATCAATAACTTCTTACTATATAATTATTATAACACCCATTGATTACAAAAACAAAGTAATTGCCTTAGCACTATCACTAATTACATGTAGTGCATTTGATCCATAATGATATACTAATATCTATATTTTTTAGACAAAGATATAACCCTTGACGATTATTAGAGGAATGGAAAATAAAATCTATACATAAATGCAAAATTTTATGTTATAATTAGAGGAGATATTTTTAAGTGATCATTTGAGGGAGATTTACTTTCATGTCTTAGTTAGAAGGAGGCTAAAATAACTCTACAAGATGTCCACAATAGTGAATGTGGTGGACTTTTTTTAATATTTTAAGAACATTTAAAAAATTCTATACATCCAAAGATTAATCCTCAAAAAACCCAACCAAGAAGGACACTAATTGAAATATGAAACTAGAACTAGTATTAGGAAACATTTATACAATATAAAAAGCCACAACACTATGGCACTAACAAAAAAGAAACAACAATAGAAAATAAAATCAATTGAAAAACCCCAAAGAACACTCCTCAACAAGTACCACAAAAAAAAATTAATTGGAATCATAATCATCCTCACAATTCTTTCCCATAGATCCATAATAAACCATAGATCTCAGTCATCTTTCCAAGTTAATAGGTCTCTACTAAGTACAATCCATAGGTGGGGGAAAGTATTCTAGTTTACCAAGAAACTCCTTCAAATTAGAATTATTCACAAATTTAAACAAGTCCTTAACATATTTTAAGTTAACCTTATCAATCACCTTTTTGATCTTCAAAGTGATCTCATTAACAAATTTATCAATAAATTTATCACAATTAGGGTTATATCACTCCTAATCATAGGAGTAGAATACCCACTATCAAGATTAGTGGGCACCACAAATTCTAAAGTAAAATCAAGAGGTGAAATAGAAGTAGACTCAAACTCATCAGTAGACACCCATCCACACATGGGATCCTCCTTATAATTAAATTCATGTAGGGTATAAATTGCATCCCTATTTTCAACTAGCCAAACATCAATCCCATTATTATCTAAATTTAAAGACCAAACCCACCTAGTAACAATATCCTTATCTTGATCAAAGTAGGATGACTTCATGTTTTCCCATTAAAATTTTGATACCTAGACCTTTGTATTAGTATTATTACCGGTTCTCCAATCATGAGGAGGAATCATTATTGGGTACCTAAAAAATAGTTAGAGGATATCTTAAGCATGCCAATCTTAAAAAAACATCTCCAACTCAGATTGTATAATTTTGAGTTGTAAGTATAAGAGATAATTCTAAAGGTAAATTCAACATTGAAGTTAGTAAACACCCTATATTTAGATTTTAAAACATCCATTTTCATTTGATTCCAAATGTACTAAGTATTTTAGTAGAAAAAACCAACCAACATTTATGAAAAAAATAATGGACCTTATTTTTAGAAAAAAAACATAACCAAAACAAATGTTGACCCATAGAATATCAAAATCAAACAAAAAAAATCCAATGTTTACGATAGTTTTTCCAAATCTTGGCAGTAAAAGGATAATTAAATAAAAGGTTCTCAATAGTCTCCAATTTAACACATAACAAATAATGGGGAAGAACATAGCTAGAGTTTGAAATCATAGACCTAGTAACAAGATTGTTATATAATAACATCCACCTAAAATAAGACTTATTAGGTTAAAGACAAGAGGTCCAAATAACATTAAATATAAACATCCAATTGTAAATGGGATCACAAACATGCTAAAGATGGTTTAGACTAAGGTGAGGGATTTTGGAGAAAACAAGTTTATTATACAACATTCCAAAAACTTATCCTCCTCATCAAAAATAGAAACACCTCTAGATGATTGAAGAGCCTTAGATACAAGGGTGTAATTAGTTCATATTGAATAAGGAATTTGAAATATATTTTTAATTTCAGCCCAAGAGGCCCAACCATTTGAGATAAAATGTCCTTGAAGCTCTTTAGACCCTTGGAGAACAAAAAAAAGGCTATGTACTCCATAATTAATGCAAGGGGACATTTGTTGATCATAACATTCCACCATATGGGCCTATACCCATGACACTTGGAACTGAGTCCACTAAAAATTAAAAGAACAACAACCAAGTGCTTAACCATTTCCCAAGCCTTCCATATATAGAATAAAATAGTAAATCCAATAGATTTGATAGAGAAGGAGCTAATCAAAAGGTTATAAATATGTAGTTCTTTCCACTTGAACTTGCCTTTAAGGAACCCTCTCAAAATATTATTCCTTATTAAGACTTTCTAAGACTCTTTTCATTTTAAATCTCTAATGATCTAAATAACAACAAGAGTGATATCTTGGAGCTTTAGGTACTTCAAATAGAGGCCCCCAAGTTTTCTAGGAGAACAAAATATATTCCATGCCACATCATGTCTTTTTCTATTACCCTTTCCATTAGACTATAGTAAGTCTCTAATGATCCTATGAAAGAGATTAATTTGAGATTTATTAAAGAGATAGCATGTGGCATAGTAGATAATATACAAGGAAAACACCTTTTGGAAAACTCGGATTCTTCCTAGGAGTGAAAGAAGAAGATCATGATACTTAAAATTTTTATTATTAATTTTTAAATATAACCAATCCCACATATATTTAAAATAGAGTGACAAGGAAAAATTAATACCCAAGTATCTGACTAACTGATTCAGGCCTTTCTAAACCCATCCAAATTAGGCCAACTAATCATAAAATATTATTGTAAGGAAAATTTTGACCCAAAAGTAGAGCATTAAATATCAAACTTATAAGTAAATTATTATAATTTATCCTTTTTAATCCTATTAAATAGAGTGGTATCATTATAAAAAAGGACATCTAACAATTTAGAGTCATTAGGAAATGAGATACCTCTGATTAGGTGTCCAATAGTAGCACTTCTCAATAATTAATACATGGTTTCATCCATAATTTAAAAAAAGGAGATGGAAAGAGGGAATCATTATATAATAAAACATTAAAGCTCAATAGATTCAGTAATATCACCATTCACCTCAATGAAAACATAAACATTCTTAAACAAGACATTCACCATTCCAAAAAACCTATTTTAAAGGACAAAGGATTTCAACATCAAATCAATGATTGTCCACCCAATTATATTATAGGATTTTTCACAATCAAGTAAGATCATCCCAATATATTGATTATAATCTTGATCCCAATGCACACCTTCCCAATTAGAAATGAGATTATCTATTATATATTTGCCTTCAATAAAATGAGTCTGAGAGTATAAAATAATATAAGGAAATAGAGAGGAGATTATTATGGCCAGAAGCTTAGCCAAGATTTTGTAAGAGACATTTAGAAGAGTGATTTTCATCTAATTTTTAACCTAGGTTTGGTTTCCATCTTTTGGGATGAGTTTGACAACTCATATGTTAATATTAAAACCAAGTGAACCAGCTTTAATGGCTTCCCTATAAATACCAAGGTATTCAAGTGAAATCCAGTCCATATTAGTCTTGTAAAACTCAATAGGGAACCATCAATCCTTGTGTATTTATCATTATTCAAAGAATCAATTATATATTTTATCTCATCTAGGGAAATTTCAATATCAAGGAAAGCATCATGTTCACTAGACACTTTCTTAGGAATACATCTAGCACAAATATCCCTATTAAGCTTAATTTGAGGATTTGATCCATTAAACAAAAAGAGATTAGATTAAAATGAGAAAAATACTTTTTTAATTTCATTAAAATCACTAGAAACAAATCCACCATAGTAAATCATGGGGATTTTCTTCCTAAATTGATTCATATTTAAGAATATAAAGAATAATTTTGAGCCTTTATCCCCCAATTTGAGCCAATTTAATCTAGATTAAACTTGGGCACATTTGGCTATATACATTTGGTTTTATCATAGTTGATGTTTAAACACATATAACTCATCAAGAAATAAACCATTATTAGGATCACTCTATAGGGCATCTTCAAAGAAAATCAACTTTTCCTAGGTAATATGAGTAATTTTTCATCTCCTCTTGGCCTTATATTAACCATATATTTTGTTAAATTTATTACATAATTCCATGATTCTAATATACTTATCAGTATTAGAGGAGGATCCATAATAAATTTACAAATATTTAAAGAATAAAAACCACCCCCACTATAGTCAAGGTCCTTCAAGAGGGAGAAATTGAACTTATAAAGATCTTTCCTATCAGAAGCACCCAACTCTAAGTTAGTATTCAGGAAGACAATAATCTTAATGGAGTGGTGATCTAAGATGGTGAATGGAACACCTTCATAGATGTACTATTCTACTCCTAATGGATATTAAATAGGTTCTTATTAAAATTGAATATGTCAAGTCTAGAATACACCCTCTTAGTATTAACCTAGTTATTACACATGTAAACCAAATTACTCTACTTTGCCTTTTACCTTGATTAAGAGGATCATATATCTTATGGATACATTTGACCTTTAACTAGAAACATTTCATTACCTTTCTTAGCATGTGGATCACCTCCCTACTTGTCCTATTTATACTCAACCATGTTAAATTCCACACCCCCCCCCACACATGCACAATCTAAGGGATGTATTTTATATTAGAAGCTAGGCAATTCCACAAATGAGGCATTTCCCTGTAATCATTTGGAGTATAGACATTACATATCCCAAAGGTCTAGTTATCTTTTTTTATGATAATCCACTCTACTATATAACACAAGGATTATCCATGTTCAACAAAAAACTCCCCTCACTTAAGATTAACGAGAATTTAAGGTCCACCTTTCCCTTTGGAGTGACAAGTAGAGAAATGGGAAGTATTTAGCTAGATGAAATTGAGCATAGATTCTATCTTAAAACCCACAATATTAACTTCCTAAAGAATTAGAAAGTAATTATCATCCCTTTAAATGTTGAATTTTATAACAATAGTCTTATGGTTAAGGTATTCAAGCACCCTACATTCTATCTGATAATCTTATTAACAAAGGAAAGAGGAGGGTCTACCTTTACATACAAGAGGCCTTAGAGCCTCCTTTATTCTAATACAATTTTATGAATCATTGAGGCTCCTTATTCTCTTTATCTCTCTTATTTTAATTCTAAACACATACTTGGGACCCTCCTTTGGTTTTCTTATAATCCTCCTTTAAAAATGATCTAATGAAGGGGTCAGAATTGGATTCAATTTTCAACCTTATAACACTAATTTTAGGCTTTCCAACTAAAAGGGAGTAAAATTACATGGGATACAATGGTTTAAATTCCTCCTTTGAATCACCATATTTAACCATATAAATATGGGTTGAAGATCCATTCATATAGACAAACTCAATACTTAAACCTTCTGACTATGAGACCAAGAGGTCATAGGCATATGTCTCCTTTACAGTTATTTTTCTTGGAGCATGAAAGAGGTTGTGAATGGTAATAGGTGATATTTAGGTATTTTCACATGGTTCCCCTACTTTAAAATGTATAATTGGTTCATAATTTAAGGCCCTCAAATTTCTCAACATAAAATAACTCTACTCTTTAAAATGTATAATTGGTTTATTTGGTGTATCACCTCCCATGCTTTTATCTTCAATTTTCTCAACATGGACCTCCTTATTCATTTTAAATCTCTCTTTAATTAACTTCCATGATGGGAAATTTTTAGGTTCTTGAGGAGGGAGGGATGGTGTTTGAATAGGTTCATGAATTGGCTTGAAACTTGGGACCTCTCTCTTATTTTAGATGACCTATGGATATACTTCCATGATGGGAAGGTTTAGGGTTCTTGAGGAGAGGTGGATGGTGATTTAATAGGCACAAATTCCTTTTTGGTATAAAATTCTTGATTTAGGAATGGCTCATCTTTATTTCCTAATGACTCTACTCTTTACTTACAACTTGAAGTCTTGGACATAGGAGCCTCCTCTTGATGGTGTGTTACAACTTGAGGCTGAGTGAAGTATTTGAGAAGCTTAAAATCTACCTTAGGGGTTCATCATATTTATAATTTTGAATGAACATAGGAGAAGGTTAATTAGGTATAACATGTTGATCTTGGGGAACAATGAATGAGGATTTAATAGAATCAATCCTTTTTTGATGGCTTATTTCAAGTTGGAGTAAATTAGGAACACAAGAGGACTAACTTGGGATTGGAGAGGGTGATTGCGGTTGAATAAAATTCAATTATTTTTCTTCCCATATTACTAATATATCCTCTATGAATTGATTAAAATCCTTTATTTCTAGCCTTTCATTGGTTAGGACATGATTACTTTCCCTCTTAAAAGCTGCCAACTCACTTCTTAGAAATTATAATGAGTCCCTTAGATATTGAATGAGGTAACTAGGGATAACTTGTCCAAATTATACATTTACATATACCTTTATCATAACAATTTCATTATTATACAACTTCGTGATCAGATAAGACTCTCTTTATTAGCTTGGATTTGCATAGTTGTATATTCTTCCTTATACCTTAACTCCTATTGATGGCAAGCTTGACAAGGCTGATATGAAGGTTGACAAGCTTGATAAGGATGATGAAGAAATGAAGGATGATATTTCTATTGGTAGAAATTATGGTCACAATAATAGTTAGGGTCATATGGAGTGTAATTAGAGTCATTTTAGGTTTTATATGGATCAACATAGGACTAACATGGTTCATTAGGTTGTTGATAAGAACTAATATGTTATTGATAGGGCTCACCAACTTGGTTAAAATATAAGTCTACTCAAACTTCAACCATGGAACCTCATGAGAAATAAAAAATACAAATATTAATTTATTTTAAGAATACCTAATCTACTAAAACTAATTGATTTTATTTGAGAGGTCTTCATGATGATAGTACAATCTATAATTATCTAACTAGGCTTAAGAGAAGAGAGATGATCAATATTACACATAAGAGGATTTAATTATGAAGTTATAAAATACCTGTATCTTGGCTCAAAAACACTCTACAAATGGTTAGGAAAGCTTACATGCCACAAAACTTTATAAACTAACTCCAATAGGCAACCTTTTATACTAAAAATATGTACATTTATTCCCACACATGTGAGCTAGTGACTCATTCAGGTTATAGTAGGTGTTTATAGGTCATTAAAGTAGTTTTTAGGACATATAAACCTATTTGAGGAACTTAGGAATCCAAAATTAACCATCAGGTCCTTTATAGGGTTTAAAGTGGGTTATCATCTTAACAATGATTCATAAAGATGAGGGAATCAATACCTAAAATAATTCCATAAATTTATACCACATAGGGGTCCCCTTCATTTCTAATATATTTATTTCCCATGAAAATCCTCCTATAATATCCAAGCATAAATTTGAGCCTTCTTGAGCTTCTTTGAGCCTTCTTGAGCATAAAGATGATTCATAGAGAATAAAGTATTAATCCATTAAATAATGACATAATATTCAATTTTTTAATCCTCTATAACATATACAAACACCAAGTGTGCCCATGTAATACTTCCATGGAGTTTTGAGCCTAGAAATATAGCTTCTTGGCTAAGTGAGACTGTGTTGAAGACCAAGAGAGAGGTTTTTTGGGCCAAAACTCCTCAAAGTGTATTTTATTATTATAAGATCCTAAAAAAGGTCTTATATATTTTATATCATGTTTATAAATTATATATAATATTTATTTACCTTCCAAAAGGTTTGTCAAGTTGATTTTCACAATTTGAGGGTTTATAGGCCATTAGACCAGTTTGGCCCTAATGGCCTTGTTTGAGGTTTGATTTAATCATCCAAAGGTTCCATTATTTTTTAAAACCCACAATATTACTCTTAATTCCATTAATTACCATTTATAACCAATTATCAATGCAAAATTACATGTTATCTTCACACTTTTAAATGTAGATTTAAAACTTTTAATTAGGTATGTAGGTCTACATTTTAGGTTTCTTTAGTAGTCATAACTCACAATGTATTTTGTGATTATTTGATTTATATAATTGAAATAATAATTCACAAATATCTCTTTCCATTTTACACTTACCTCATAATACTCCCTAATCATCAAATTACCCCAAAACTTTCAAGCTTTCTTCACCATTATAATCAGGCCTTTGGGAGTTGATTAGGGTCACTCTACTAGAGCTTGAGAGGACATCTTTTTGGTTATTTATTTTCCTTTAAAAGAGTAAAAATATAATATCCATATTAATCCAATAATATTAAAACTATATATTACCCTAAAACACTCAACTTCAACACAAGGAATGTGTATTCCCTTCATGATTTGAACACAGACCTGTATATCTCAATTTAGCCTATAGGTGTCCTTTCTTATCCTAAAATTTTTTTAAGATTAAGAAGGGGGTATTAAATAAATTATTTATCCTAAATAAATTTAAAATTTTATTTCTTATGGATTACATAAATTTATTTGATCTTTATACCTCATCTTTTCGTATAGGGTTCATTGTATTTCTATTGAAAAAGAGACCTATAGGTCTGTAGACTTGTAGGTATACATTTTGTCTTTTTGAGACCATTATAAATAATTTCATGTTCATATTGGAAGTAAAAAAAATTTAAATTTCCTTAAACTTAAATCATGAGATTATGACCTTCATATTCCACTATTAATGCAATGTTTGTCACCTTTTAGTTCACTTTTGTCTAGGCAAGTTTTTACACATTCTCAAGCCTAAAATGATAGTAGGTTTTCTTGGATGAAGTTTTGATGAGGTAACCAGTATTTTTGGAGTTATTTTAGGCATAAATTATCATTTTAATTATATAAACCAATTCCCATTTTGGTTTCTTATATTTTTAAACCTTCATACCATGTTGACCTTCATACTTGTAGGTTATGCAAAGTCAACTAATGAACATGAGAAAATGATCCTTTTGCCATTTTTGAATATAAAAATTATTTGAGAAGATATATATGGGTTTCAATATTCCAAAAATACCAACATATACTAATTTTTTACTCCTTTCATGCATTGGTGGTCTTCATGTTATCAAGATTCTTCCTATCACCTTGATTCATGGTGAATGCTTGGTGAAGATTGTTAGTCACCAAGATTTAGGTTCATGTAGGTATTGAGTAATTGTTTAATATAATAAAGGATGTGTGGATGAGTTTTTAAAACTTTACCAACACACTCTAAACTATTGGAACTCCTAAATCATCAAGAACTCCACTGTCTTTAGCTTGTAAACTGCTTTAAAATGAGGATTTATTGTCTTTTTGAGCTCACATGTGCCAAGTTATGCTTGGAAAAACATATGTAATGGATATAAAAATATCCTATATCCTTTTCCATTGAATTTATTCTTCCAACCATCTTTAAAATTTTATTCCAAGGATAAAATTGAGTTAGTGGGGTTTTTATAGGGTTTTAGACCACCCTACCTTCTTAGCATTTGCTCATAAAGCCTATCCCATGAAACTCATAAATAATGAATTAAAACTCAAGGTCATTAGGGCATCCATATTTGGGAAATATATTCTTACCTGACCTTCCCTCTCATGTCCATACCAAGCACTTAAAAAAAGCCATTATGAGCTTGCCAAAAGTTTGATGGGAGAATGAGAGTGTTTTTTACTTATTTAGATGTGTGAAATATTATTAAAACCTATATTTGACTTGGGAAAGATAAAGAGAAACCTTTTGAATCATTCCCACTTGTAAATGAGCCATCTAAATCTATATAAGTAACTGGTTACCTTCTTTTTGGCATTGAAAGCCTCTTTTAAATGTTTTTCTCATTTAAAACTAACATATCATGAAATATGCCTTCCAAATTCACATTATAAAATTATCACAAGTCATTTTAATGTACCTATATACGTCATTTATACCTTTTGGGTTTTTAAAGTGGTATTTTACAAGTTTACACATGTTAGTGGCATATAGAAAAGGTTCAAAATGGCTCATTAGCCTTGGACATATCATGAAACCTATAAGACATCAAAAGATACTCTAAACATGTTAAAACATCACAATAAACCAACATATATATTGAAAATAATGACTTGTGCAAGGAAAGACACTAGAATGCTTAAACACTAAATAAACATCTTTACCTTAACTTTTCCAAAATAACCCTAAACTTTGCTAAACACAAAATGGGGACCATCCTAGATGGATATTTGAAAGCCATAGATGGATATAAAAAAAGTTAAAATGATCTAAATGGAAATTTTTTGATGAGACTCACCTATGGTAGCCAAAATTGGCTAATAATGAATTCTCAAACTTCAAACCTTAGTGATCAAAATGTGCAATATCTTGTCCAAACTATAAAAGTTTTACAAACTAAGGTTATATATATTGAACTAAATTCTATGAATTCATCTTTATACTATTGATTCATAATATGTTTTTCATAACCATATTACACCTGGAATATATTTTCACCCCTTGAAAATTGGTTTTATTGTACCTAAGTTGAAAATTTATGATGGCAAGGGTGATCCTAATCATCATATTTGATATTTCTATATGGAATGCCTTGATTATTCTTCTAATGATAAAATTTTGAATAAACTATTTATAAGGAACCTTAAAGACTATGCTTTAAGGTGGTTCTATGATTTATCAATCCAATTAATAAAATAATTCAAACCTTTTACAGATCAATTTTTGGCACACTTCTCTATCAACATTTATAAAAAGGTTTCTTATGCCCAAATTTCAAAGATCAGACAAGTAACTAATAAACCTATAAATGAATATTTCTTAAGGTATAAGATAATTTTGGATAAAATGACCAACCCAATGGTTGATAAAGAGCTTCAAGACATCTTCAAGCAAAGTTTGCTTGCCCCATTATATAAGTCCAATTTTTTTTTTAAATTAAATATTTTGATGACTTATGCCATATTATTCATGATTGTGAAATAAAACTTATCTCATTGAAAAAATTAAGTATGTATCAAACACATTGACTACATCCAATACTAAGTTTACTATCAAACCAAATTATAAGGTAAAACCTACAAAACTTAAAAATGAAACAACTACTATGATTAATGATATGTCATAAAAACCTATCTTATCTTATCTAATGCATTAAGGATACAATTTTCACACTTACCTAAGTCTCTATATTCATTGCTTATGAAGTTATGGAGTGTCACCTCATATCTCTCCCTCCTCATATATAGATTTAATACTTTGACCTTTACCCAAAGCATATGATGCAAATACTTGTTATGACTATCACCAAGGCCTTGAGAATTCTATGAATAGATGTTTTACCTTCGAGCATAAGATATAAGACCTCATAAATGAATAAAAAAATACATTTGATGATCCTCCAAAAGAATCAAGTTCATAACCTAGTGATCACTAGAATCAGAAGATATTTAACAACCCTTTACAAGACCATTATAAGAAGGAACCATAAGTGAAAATGGCATATAATTCACATCATCCTCCACCATATTATGGTCACCTAATAGATGGTATTATTGGTATTTATTCATAATATACACCTCCCATGATTTATATACCTTATATTACTTTTTATGATAGTGAGATGGTGGATGATGAGTCATATTTTCATTCGTTATTCATTTAAACATACCTTGATCACCAACCTATACACATTGTTATGATTGATAATGGTACTAAAAATAATGTTTTCACCATGTCATTGATTACACATTTTGGATATAAACATGATGATTTACACACTTTCACAAAAGTGGTTAGAGAATTCAATGAGAGATCATTATAGGTTCTTAGTGAGATTGACTTACCTTTATAGATAGGCCCAACACATGTGGTCAATACATTCTTAGTTATACCATACACAAGAGTCTTTGATATGTTATTGGAATGACCTTGGATACATAAACTCTATGCATTACCTTATATAGTGTATGGGTGTGTTAAATACATTCATTAAAATAGGGTAATCCTAATTTTTAAAATTGCATACAAACATCCACTTGAACAAGATAAGTTTATGCCTAGGTAGTTAATTATCAAACCTAATAAGGTTTATTCTCCATGAAAGAGTAATAAACAATAAATCCATTTCATTAGGTGGCCATTAATTTAGATACCATTACATTAGAGATACACATTGGATGCCATATAATCCTCATCTACTACTACACAACATATTTAGTTACCTAGAGAAACCAAACATGTTCCTATTTATGTTATTCCAAATAAACAATGTATCACTTAATGATGGGTTCTACAAACCCCCATTCCTTCTATAGTTTCCTCATGACCATAGATTCTTATTATACACATGTAGAGCATTATAAATCATATAGTGTCAGATATTACACCTATACATGATCCTTGGTAGTACCACCAATTTATTACACTAGATTCTGAGTGGGGAGATAAATATGGCCATCCCTTAGATGAGATCATTAGATAGTTTTTTATTTTCAAATATTTCAAAAATTACAAAAATTAAAAATTAAAAAATCCAAAATATTCAACATTTCCATATTTTATTAGCTCTTTGGCATATATGTTATTGGTTTCATGTTGGTAGATAACATATCATTTATTTCTATACACATACATATGTTTCATGCATATTTTAAGTGTGATACAAGAATATATATGCACATAAAAATGTTAGGACTTCCCTCTACTTACATCATCAGTACATTGGGGGAATCCACTTCTTTGATCATGATATATTTAAGTTACATTATATTTTGACCTTTTCATATTATCATGATTGATATTATATAATTATGCATGCCTATATCCATGCTTATATATTTCATAGGGTACTTTATCTACTATGTACTTAATATTTTTTCTAACACATATATCCAAGGACTAGTATGGTATTCTTATATTGGTTTCTTATGATTCCATGATTTATTTTTTGTACTTCCTTGAGTGTCTTGCCTTGCTTGTTAATGTCTTACATTATATTGCTTATTTGATCATTTGAATATGCTTCATTGCTTACAACCCCATGCCTTTGTTTACTTATTTTGACATTTTGAACATGTCATAGTTTGTTATGTGTGGACATTTAAATATGTCATTTTATGCTTTTTAGACATTTAACTAAGTCATGTCCCTTTAATTGTGTAATATTTGAATATGTCCCTTATATAAGGTCTTTGTAGACCATTGCCTTTTGTTTTGATTTTGAGTACTCTTGCATGTGTGCTTGATTGCTTGTTGAGTTTGTATTATTGTACTCTAGACATTTCCTTGATTTACATCATGCATCTTAGGACTTTATGTGATGGGGAAGGATTTATTCTATTATTTGAGGCATTTTATGTACCCCATTGCTATAACTACCTAGACATGTTACTCTTATATGCTACATGATATATACACATATTATACAATTATCTTATCCTTTTGAGGTAAAATAACTACCAGTTCCTACTTCCCCTCACCTCAAAAGTGGGGGATGTCATAGAGTCATGTATTACACATTTTTCAAAGTTTTAAATTACAATAGGGGCATGTTGTGGAAACATGTTGTCCACACACCATTTCTCTGATTCTCCACATTCAATGTGGGAATGTCATGGGAACATGTCTTACACACTTGTGAAAATTTAAAATTTGTCCAAATTTCATAGTTATATGATTTAAATACACATTTGTGGTAAAATTTTATACATTAGTACTATTTTTATATATAAGTTTTAGCTTGATACATATATGAGGTTTGTATTCCATGCAAAGGGAACATAAAATTTTTAAAACTAAATTAGTTTATATATTTTGAACACTACTATCGACTGTTATCATACCTAGGATGGAATTTTATGGACTTTTATTAAGCCAATAAAGTTTAGTAGTTGGTTCACCTTTTATCAAGGTTGAGGTGATTAAATCACTAACTCTTACTAGGTTTATAATTTATAATTTATTAACTAATATAAATTCACATATTTATATGATGGAGTGATTAAATCATCCACCCTCATCAGATATATAGTGTGATTTGATTGCATAACTCACACTCTCTAGGTTAAAAGTATGATTAGGTTCCATGATTGAGATAAGATCAATGTCCATGTGGAAAATTTCCTTTTCACCAATCTTTTGGGTAAGTTTTCCTCATATATATATATATATATATATATATATATATATATATATATATATATATATATATATATATATATATATATATATATATATATATATATATATATATATGTATGTATGTATGTATGTATGTATGTATGTATGTATGTATGTATGTATGTATGCACTTAAAGGTTTCAAAATTTTCCTAATATTGGCTCCAAGGCTTTATAAGAAAGCATCTCTTCAAATCAATTTTTTAAAAGGCAAGATCGTAGCACTGACATGTAGGTGTACTCATAACCTTGATCTCTATACTTTAAACCATTTAAAATTATTTTAATTTCATATTTCATACACTGATTATTAATTTTTTGCTCTTATTTTTAGGTGCTCTTATTTGTAGGTCAGTCACTATCAAAACACTCAAATGTGGATCACACAGACAAAGTGTGTTATACACACTTAGGTATGCATTTATTTTCTTTTTAAACTAGCAATTTCATTATTATATTAAAGGAGGGGCACATGTAGACATTAAATATGAATTACATATCACCTCAACCTTGTATATTTGGCAAATACTTATCATGTATGTACCCTAATGATAATAATTTTAACCACCAATTAAACTAATACAAACCAATATCCAAATGTACAACCTAATCTTACAATATGGGATAGCCACTTGGTTTATAAAATAATATATTTCATTAGTTATCAAACTAGGGTATGTTTAGCTTTGATAAGATGTTAGAACTATATGTGCAACACTTACTCACTTGTTGATTTCTATAAATTGCATATAGGGACACACTTTCATAAAAGAAATTACATGAATTGAAAATACTTTGGAAGTAAATCACACTTGTAGGAATTAATTGAATTGAATGTGGTTTAATATTACTCTAATAAAGTCACAATCATTCACACTTAATCTAAATAATTCAAGAAATAATCACAATTCTTATCTCATGTATATGTAGAATTCAAATGATGAATAAATACTTGCATACCAATTCTAGATGACTAATCTAATGAACTAGGATCTTTGCTACAACTCCTTTTGAGAGGGACCTCCTTGCTTGGGTTGAGTTCTAATCCTCCTCTTTATAGTTTAATGACTTTACTTAAAAATATTTATTTCATTCATAATAATGTAGCAACTAAAGATTGCTACAAAAATGGTTACAAAGATAACTATTGATAACAATATTGTTGTTCACACTTGAATTCCTATTACTCCCATATGGCCTAAGTCCCTATCACATTATATAAAGAGGTGGCCATATGTTATTACTTAACAATAAATGTGAAGATTACCAAATAGAATTATGAATAATTCTAATCTAAGAAAATGTTGCCAATCATGGTTACAAAGAAATAGAACATGGGAAATTTGGTTTGAGGACTAACAATAGAAGTTTAGTTTAATGAATAATATCTGTTACCATCTTCCCTCAACCATAAACATTAGATTTTGATATGAAAGATTTTTTCTCCAACTTATTTTGTCATTAGTAATAACCTCAAGATACTATTATAGTTACTATATGTCAAGACAATATATTATTAGTTGTTATGGGTTTAATGTGGTAATCTTCTAGTAGCTACAAGATTGTCACTTAGTTGTTATGAGTTGTCACTGTCTAGATTGTTATGGGATATAACTAGAAAGAATTACTACATTATATTCCTATTTAATCACATTTCTTTGACACATAAATTATAAATAACCCAATCATATCAAATATAACCATAATGCATATTTATCACAAAGTAAAACTATTTTATTCATATAAACATAGGTATTATATGCATCATGTTTTTTTTAGTGCTTTAGTATGAAAATATAAAAAACATGGCTAGATATTTTTAGTAATAAGAGGCCCAAAAACAAGTTTATAGGGGTTTAAATTACATGACACATCACACCCCCCCCCAACTTAATGAGTTATTCATCCTTAAACAATAGTCTTCTACATTCTAAGGGCACATAACAATCTAAAGTTAAAGGGTTTATATATCCCAATACTCTCTTTGCCATAGAATCCATGGTGACCTACATTCTCTGACACCTCTTGTTTTCTTTTCTCTTATTAACTAGTTTTTACCCTATCAAATATAGACTAGGATACCTAAATGGTGGTGGATGAAAAGTGATATCCAACCTGTTTGGTCCTTTTATTCTTACAATTTTAATTTAGGTCTAAACATGATCAAGGGAAGCTATGAGATTATATTGATGGAATAGTTATTTACTCTTTAATCCATGGGTAATCTCTTTCCATATAGTTATGTAAGTTCCAAATGATTCTTTCCCTATTGTATTTAACAATGTGAGATAGTGATTCTAAGCTTCCACTTGATCTTTCAAAAACTAGGAAGCAACCTCTTTCCTCTTCATCAAGGAAACCCATTCATGTACTATATCCTCAGGGTGAGTCTCCTCCCCTTTAATCATCAAAGAAAATTATTTTTATTTTTCTCTATAATCTTTCAAATCTTGACCTATTTTACTCTCATTTATTAAATATGAATAATTTTTTAAGTAAAACATCTCCTACATAAATATTGGGATTTCATTTGACATTATGGGGGATAACATTATTATGTATATAGAATTCACATAATTTATCTTGTACTATAGGAGTTTTGCTTTTATGTATATATAAAATAAATATTTAGAATCTATTACTAGTGGGAAAGATCACAATTAACCCTCATAAGTTAGAATTTTAGCCTTTGCTCTTCAGGGTATATGGAATAACCTCAGGAAAATGATTTCTAATTTAGTAACTAATATGTTAATCAAGCCAACTCTTCCACTTTTGATTCCAATTTCATGATTTGTTATGTAACCTTATATAATTTATTTTTCAATTCCTTATTCTCTTTCCTCAATTAAACATAATTTTTAAACCAGCTAAACTCTGCACTCTAAAACTATTAATTTCCCCTTATATACATTGAAAGAAAAGGAATGATTGGTCTGGTTTGTCTATATATGTATAATTAAATGCAAAAGACTTGTCAATTATAAAAAATTTAGGATGATCTCATGATATAGGTTATTTTTCATCACATGTTGTGGTCTAGGACTTAGTTGGTATAACTAGATCTTGTAGCTATGAAACAACATCTACCAATGTATCCAAAAGATTGCCTTGTTCAAACATTCTAACTTTTCCCCTTGATAGTTCAATTTCCCTTAGAGATTACTGTAGGGCCTAAAACTCAATTTGTTATGGGCCTAGAGAGAGGTCGTTTTCTCTAACTACATATTGTTCTCTTATCTACTCATCTTTTCTTACCATATTCCTTTCAATTGATTACTCTACATGTTTCTTTTCAGTTGATTCTATAAATTTAGGATCATGGGAAGTAGAGTATTCTTATCCATTGTTTTTAGTTATGGATGTGTTATACTCTTTAAGTTTGATTTTTTATTTTGATGAACCTTCAATAATATGAACTATAATGGGCTTTTTTGAAATAGATGTTATCAGTAGCTTAATTTTTAGTCTATGGAACTTCCTTATATAAACCTATGTAGCCTTAGCCTTAGGATTCTTAAAAAGATTATGAGTTGAAGGATCCTCTTATTTTTGTGATTCAAAGGAGGAAGATGTTATGATTAACCTATTATTCCTACTTATAGTCTATATGCCACTTATTTTATCTATAGTCTCCTTTTTTTTCATTATTTCATCTAGAGTTATCTTGATGGATTATTCTCTTTTAGATACATTATCTTCTTGTGTTTCCTCTTTTTTATCTTATTCTTAAAATTCTTCCTCTGCCTCTTCATCACTTATTTCTTCTACTACCTCCTCTTCATCACTTTTTTCCTCCATTGATGTTTTTAAAAATTATTCCCAAGCCAAGTTGGGTCTTAGTCTACTCAAAAATATTTGAATAATGAGATAAATGAGATAATGATGGAACAATGACTTGGGTTTACCTTTTTGATATTCCTCAGCCATTCTCTTTAATATATTTAGCAAAAATTTAGGAATATTTATCCTTACATTATGTCTTAAGTGGTTGAAAAATTTAAAATGAGTATCATATAGCATTGATTGACACCCCTCATAAGTAAAGTATTTGAGAATGAATAAGGTAAATTTTACCCATACCTGTCATAGTGAGTGATGAAGCATTCCCTTCTTGGATAAGGTTAAACATTATTTATTGTACAAAATATTTCTTTGTCTATTTTAGCACTAGCTCTTTGCTCCCATACCTCCACTATTTGTAAAAGACCAATTACTTGACTTAGTAAGTTCTTATTAATCTTTATTTTTATCCCTTCACATTTACCTTATTTTATTCAAATGTGTTATAAAACTCATTTGCAACATCCTGATCATACCCAATCAATTTTTCAACGTATGATAACCACTTTACATCACTAAAAATAATGGTGATTTCCAATTGAACCAATAATGGGGTAAGGTCTATGGGTTCCCTTTAGAAATAATCTCATCCCATTATGGATTAAGGATTTATAAAATAAAACATAGTAAGGAGGGTTTTACATGTATGATGGGGAAACAATTCATTTGTGTTTATGCAGAATGACTATTATTTTCCACAATCTTTCTAATTATAATTGCATAAATCAATTTAGTGTTGGTTGCATGTTGTGAAACATGTATCTTTCTTAATATGCATTTATGGAAACCCCCATAACTATCTCATCATTCACCCTTGAATGAAGGATAAATATAAGATACATGCAAAAAAAAAGGGAATAGATGATAGTGATAGAGAATTGGCAGCCAAATAATAAGGTTGATGGAATGTAAAAGGTAATAGGATTGGTTTTTAAATTATATATTAAATTAAAATGGGATATGCCCATATAAATAATTTCAAACCTAATTTAACATGATGACATAATTATGACTACATTTAAATAATAAATTAGGATTGCCATTAAAAATAGAGTATGATTACCTCAACTTGATGGAATATGTCATTACAGATAGTTGTGTAGACACCATGATGGAGTGTTGGAGATATAAAACATGAAAAAAGGTTGATGGAATCATGATGAAGCATGTGAATTATGGGATGATGGATATTTTAAATTTGATATATCAGTAAATGATAGAAAAAGGTGGTGGAATTCAGAGGTCTATTGTTATAAATGTCAAGGAATAGTAACATGGAGAAAGAAGTCATGAAAATATTATCCTTCCTACAATACATTCTTTAGTTTTAGAAATAAATTATTTTAGTGGAATTGGGTTTACTTCCCATTGTATGAGAGTGAAGACGTAGGCAAGGATATTTTCTTTCTAATTGCCTTATGGGTCTATCAAACTTGAACACATACTACATGCACCATATCCTACAAAAACTATTTGTTACCTTATAGTAACTAAATTGACATCCTATAAAAACTAAATTTTTATCTTATAAAAATAATATATAATTTAAGCTACTTAAAAAGGATTGAAATAGTGGTGTAAGTTGTAGGAAGGAATGATGATCATGAAGGTGATCATAAATGACATGTTTATTGTTTAGAGTCACTATTTTTTACCTTGATTGATCAATTGAATAAGTTGATCAATCAGAGTATTTATTCAGCCTATATCCAACCAAATAGGTGTATGGTTATACAAGTTAAAACAAGGTGCTTACCCTTTATCAATATAGAGAAAGGGTATGCTGAAATATCTTATTGATGTAGAATCAATATCTCTAGAGGTCTGAGAGGAAGATAAGGTATTTCCATGTATAAAATTTCATGTGAATCTTTCCTTGGAAAGAGTATTTATTTACAATTTAAGCCTATGACAATTAAAAATTAAGCAAAATCATATAAGTTCAATGGTGTGCATCTTGACAACCCTATTCTCTAATACTTTCTCTATTTCATAAGGCCCAAGCCATCTATTTCTTATATTCCCCTTATGATATTTATACTTGGAATAAAAAATTAGGGCCCAATCTATTAGATGCAATTTTATTATGTTGATGTACTTGTCATGCCATCTTATCCTTTATTATTGTACTATTTTAGTATGATGTAATGTTTTTCTTCACAGTTCATCTAAAATATTTAATTACATGACTCTTTCCTTCTATGGTTGTGATAGATCTAGGCCAAATCTCACATTGTCCTCAAGTTTTGGTGCTCAAATTTAATGGTAAGGATATGATTCTTCCCATTTACCAATTTATATGGGTGAGGCTAGTTTTAGTCTTCCATATAATTCAATATGCCCAAAATTCTTTTATAATATGAGCCTCCCAATATTTATGGTGCACATTGACTATTTTGGTGAGGATATTTTCTAATTCTCTATTTGTAACTTGTACCTATCAATTAGATTGAGGATGATATGGGGTAGACATTTTGTGCCTAATTTCATATTATCATACAAGGGTAGCTATGAGATTAGATGTAAATTATGGCCCTTGGTCTATAACAATCTCTCTCAAGACTCCAAAGTGGGTAAAAAATTATTCATATAAAAATTCTTCAGCTTTTACATCTTTTACATGGGTTAAAGATTTCACATGTGCCTATTTAGTCACATAGTCTATGCAAACCAATATGTATTCCTTGTTGTTGGATTTTGGATTTATTGGTATAAAAAAATCAAGTGCTCATTTATCAAATGGTTTCAAAACCAATTGAGTCTAAATTTACACCTCAATTGAACATGTGGGTTTCCTAAATGTTGGTATTGATCACACTTGTAGGCATATTCAAAGGCATCCCTATGTAAGGAAGGCCAATAGTATCCTATAATTAGAATATTGATGCAAATATTTTTTGTAGTAAAATGACCCCCATAGAGTTCATCATGACATGTTCTAAGGATGTCAATAATATCATATTCATGGATACACCAATGCATGACTAAATTAGGTCTAGTGTAAAAATAATATCCCAATATCCATGAGTATGGATTACTTTTGGTGACCAAAATATGCATTTATTTTGGAGAGAAATGTTGAGGGAGAAATCATACAGCTAATTAGTTAGAAATAGTTTCATACTAAGGAGTGTTATAGGTTAATACAAAAATGATTTCATCAAGAAATGCATCATCTACTACTAAACTTTGTTCATCAAATTTCAAGTGTGATAAAAAAAGTTTGCAATTACATTATCCTTTCCTAGTCCATATGCAATAGTAATATCAAATTATTATATCAAAAAAAACCATATAATTATCCTTTGAGTGATTGTGGGTCTATTCATTAAATATCTTATTGTTACATGATCAGTATGGATAAAAACCTTGTAACTGGTAAGTCAGTGTCTAAACTTATCATAGACTGCATCAAGAAGTTATTTTTATATTACCATATAATTGAGCTTGACCCCTCAAAAGTTTTTTCTAATGAATTATATGTCATATATTAAGGACTTATTCTTCTAACTAAGGACAACTCAAAATGTAGTATTATAAGTGTTTATATAGATATGTAAGGGTAATGTCTAATCGAGCCCCCATAATACTAGATTTATTGTTATTAGGTCCTTTAGTTCTTGGAACATTATTTGACATTTAGTAGTCCAATTAAATTAAACATCTATAACAAGTAAAATAAACAAAGGTGGTATAGTTTTGTTGAAATCCTTAATTAATCTATGGTAATAGTCAGTGTATCCTAAGAAACTTTTGATGTATTCTTGATTCTATGGAGTTGCTAAGTCTTTAATTATGTTGATTTTGGAAATATCTACCTTAATAACTATAGGTGATATGAGATGTCCTAAGACATTTCCTTTAGTCGTCATCATGTGGCATTTTTCATGACTTAGGTATAGTTAATTATCTTGACAATGTTAAAGTACTTTCTCAAGGTTTTGGAGGGATTCATCATATGTTTACCCATAGAATTTGAAGTCATCCAAGTATATTTTTATGCAATAATGGGATAGATCAAAAAATATGATTAATAAATCCCTTTGAAAGGTTTCTAGAGCATTGAACAAATTAACTAGAAGTATATAATATGCATAACTACTCAAAGGGCATGTAAAAGTGATATTATCTTTATCCTAAGGATCTCTTATAATCTGATAGTAGACACTAAATCCATAAAAAAAGGATAATTAGTAATTTCCATCTAATGTGTCAAGAACTTGATTAATAAAAGGGAGTAAAAAGTGTTATTTCCTTGTATCTAAATTTATTTCCCTTTAGTCCACACATATACACCATTTACCCCCTTTCTTAGGTATGATAACAAGGGTTGAAATCCATTGGCTATCAAAAATAGGAAACCTTATATCTAATGGTTTGTGTAACTTTGTTTTGACTATGTCTTTGATAGAAGGGTTCATTTAGTGTTATGATTAGTGAATGGGCTTAAATTTTTCCCTAATATAGATATGGTGGATACATAGATCCAAATAAATTTATCTCATATCATGATAATACCAAGAAAGAATTATTCTAGTTTTCTTGTTGAGGTTCTAACTTGTTAATATTGAGGGGTTGACTTGGATAGATTTACACTTGTTTAGATAGAGACAACATAGATTCTATGTTACCCAATAGTGGAACATAGTTTCAATCATGTGAAAGTAGCTAATGAAAGGTTTTGATATCTCTTGTAGTATCAGAGGGACTAAGTTCAAGGAGATTTTTAATGAGGACATGATGTACATTACAAGAGATTAGTTGTTTCAATCCATTTGATAGGTGGTTTTTAATATATGAAAAAGGATTGTGTTTTCCTTTTGGTCTCTTAGGGATATACTATAGTCAATTGTGCATATATTGTGAAAATAAACTTGTTCCTCATCCACCTCTTCTACCCATAGAGGTTATTCTAGTTTATATGAATGTTTGGTTAGTGGGTATAAAACTAATTTATTAGTGTCATTACCATTTGAAATAAACATGTTTCTTGATCTACTACCAATAAAAACATCAATTGTATCTATTCATGGTCTTCCTAAAATAATTAGATATCATCCTAGGTTGTTCTTGGGTTTTAGGATGATGAAATCAATGGGATATTCCCATGAGTCCATAGTAATGACTAGATCTCCAATCATTCCTTCTCATTTGATTGTGGATCTATCAGCCATTTGTAATAGTATATTTGTTGGAAAAAGTTATTTTAGTTCAAGTTTATGTTTGATTTTCATAGTCATGACATTGATAGATAATCCTAAATAAATCAATGTATTAGGTGTGAGTTTTCCATGAATTTTGTAATTAACTACAAGGCTATTGAGATAAGAATACTTAGGTGGAACTACATTACCTGACATGATATCAACAACTTGTTCAACTACTTAGATAGTCTTGGAATCATTCTTTTTAAAGCTAGGTTTATTTCTGCATAGTTCATAGATTCCTTTGGTGTATATGGGCACATATTGTATATCCTAAAATATTGGTATATTAACACACACATTCTTAAATTATCCTAAGAAATCAATCAAGTTATGGATCACAACGTTGAACTTTTAACCTTTCAAGGAAATGAGGGTTTCTAGGCCATTATTCTATTGAAATGGTGTTTAGTTCAAGAGTAATAGTAGTTTCAAGTGGTTTTGGATTAGTATGGGTTTCTAAAATATCCTCAAGAGGTTTAGTGATCTAGGTGGGGTGGGTTGTTGAATAATATGTCCTAAATGAAGGTAGACTTTATTGATATCCATAGTGTAGGTCAAATATTGCATTATTTTAATCGTTTATGTTAGATGAACCATCTTATTAGTGGGGTTTAGTATAGGTTGGGTAGGCAACTATGGTTTTCTAGGAGTGGGTTGTGTATTTGGAATCAAAATAAGTGTTTGTGGTTGTAATTATTGTAGCTGGGGAAAGTAAGTAGTTTGGTTAAGCTAGGGTTGGTTATTCCTCCATGGTTGATGCCATGGATTTGAGGCATGTGACCATTTCTAGTTCTTATTTGCAGTTTTCCAATATTATTTTTGTAAGGGATATGTTTTCCAACATTAGGGTGTTTAATGTTGAATTTTATTTAGGGTTGGGATATTTATTTTTGACCAATTCTAGTTTTGGGGTTGCATATTGTTTCAAGAATTTGGTTCATAATTAGGAACAATTGAGAATTGAGAGTTTGAAAATGCAAAGTTTGGTGGAATACCTTTATTTTTAGGCTTAGGTGTCTATTATATTCATTATGTTACATAGAAAATATGATTTCCTTCCCTAAAAACTTTATTTAATTCTTTTATCTTAGGATCATCCTTTGTCATGATGGTTGCTTTCACTCTAATAGCCTGACATTTATAATCTACCTTCTTATTGTAATAGTTCAGATAATAAACCATCAAGGCTTGCTCTATTTATTATTTATTTTACCTTATGTGAAACATATAAAATTCAGTAGCCATATGACTAATGATATCTCACATTATATCCTATAGTAAATTTATTAACTCATATTTGGAGAGTCCATTTGTAGATGATGAAGTATCTTGTTGCTATGGGTTTTGCTCATTGTTGAACTTGAGTAGCTCCTGCATAGAAGTATTAACTCATCAAATGATAATGTTGATATATCTTCTCCACTCATCAATTATAATGAGTCCAAGCAATTTTCTCTAACACTTTTTAATAATATTAATTAGAAGGATTCTTTGTCTATTACAATCTACTTGGATTTATATAGACTAAACATAAACCATTCCATGTAGTATTCTAGTGATTCATCCTCCTATTGTGCCATTCTAAAGATGTCATTTTATCTTAGTTGTTCCAAGAGTAAAAAAAATGTAGATTAGTCCCTTGTTAGTCCAAATGGTAAAAATCAAGCATAACAATACACTAGGACTAAACTTTCTTTCTTAAAAACTAGGGAGAGCATAAATAATAAGAAAGATCAAAAAATAGAGATAAAATCAACATAAATTGATTACCTCCTTTTATCAAATTTTATGATTGCTTGTTAGCATAAGGATGTTCATGTTTGGCCTATGATGATTATAGTCTTCTAGCAATGCTCTTCCATGGTGGTAACATCTCTCCAATGGTCACTTGTGGCTTGGTGTGAAGCTTGGCATAAATTAGGCATTATAACACTATTCTCAAAGTCTTCAAGAATGTATTCTAGAAAAATAAACTTACATATAATATATTTTTGGCATATGGTGTGGCCACTTATATTTATATATCTAATAACTACCTCTAACCCTAGGGAGGTTAGGTTAAATTATAACTTTGATTGAGTCTAAATTAACCTAGGTTGAGCTAGGCTAAACCTGGGTTGGGTTAAAGCACTCATGAAATCTTGACACCTCAATTTCAAATATTTATGAGGCATGATAATTCACTTTAGATACTTTTGAGGTGTAACTCATATTTTGAGAATATTTAGGAAATAATAAATCGCTTTATTAGCTCCTTTGACTTTTAACTTCATATTTGGCTAAAAATTCTTTTTTTGGTAAATGGAATTCACTAATTTGATTTATAAATTTTTTTAAGAAATTTAATTAAGATTTACAATGTAATTAATCTTCATTACTATTTTTTGGCTTTTTATAATTGTTTTAAATGTTTTTAATTAATAGTGTGGTAGGCTAAAAGTGTCAAATTACTAGGTCATAATTTGAATAGGGTTAAAACTAAACTAAGTTATTGGTGCATATAGGGAATACACCAAATAAGTTAGACTCATAATGTTTTGGGAAATTAAATCCCTTATATAGATGAATTTGGACAATTTAGTTGATTTTTAGGCTTAAACTATGTCATTTTTTAGAAATTGAACTAAATCCCAACTTAGGAACAAAAGTGGCAAAAACTAAGTGTCTACAATTTTCCCCTATTTTAGAAGGCATTATGAGACACAAGCACAAAAACATCTTTTGAAAAAATGAAAAAATAGTTAATTTAAATGGTTCATGCCCCAAAGGGCATTCGATGAACCCTTCATGCCCCCTTGAGGGAACTAGCATAAAAAGAGAATCATTGAACATTCCCTTGAAATGAATAAAATGACATAATCAAGCAGTATATTATTGAATTTTCCAAAGGTAGTTATAAATAATTATGGTGATGGAGTCACTAATTTTTTGAAAGGTGGTTATAATCAGTAAGAAAAGTGTGACATAAGTTTGCCTAAAGGTGGTTATAAGCAGTGGCATGGATAGTTGCCCTGATAGGGTAGTGGAATGGATAGTGATTCTCCCAAAGGTGGTTATAATCAATAATGAAATGGGAAACACTAATTTTACCAAAGGTAGTTATAATCAGAAATAGAATATGGATCACTAATTTACTCAATGGTGGTTACAATTAAGGACACATGCTTTTATCCAAGTAGGGTGGGTAGATCAAAAATAATAATGATTTACCCAAAGCCGGTTATAATTATTAACATAGGATGTAAAAATAATGATTTGCCCATAAGCAATTATAATCATTAAATTAGTTGAAAACATAATGAATTACATAAATGTGGTTATAATCATTCACACATTCAAATTTATTGATTTAAAACATGTTTTCCCTAGAAGGTAGAATATATTATTGATCAATCAAAAAAAGAATTTACTATAATGGGGAAAATTGGCAAGGGTAGCTTATATGAAAAATCCATAAAATATAATATGATTACTTGGAAAAAGATAATAAGACATGTTTAGCCTAAATGTGACTTTTGAAGATGCACATTTGAACAAACATGAGATAAAGGTGGAAAAATAATGTTGTTAAATGGGTCTTAGGAGAGACCCAAAAAGATGGTCTAGTTATAATATGTCTAAAAAATAAGGTATGTAGGAATAAAAAACACATAAAATAGACCATGGACATGAAAAATAGTCTTCATATAGCATGTGTAATGGACTATAGGCCCTAGGGGTAAAAAATTCAAATTATTAGCTACATGTTCACCCTTGGGATGAAAAACAATTCATTATTACCTTATCCTTTTGAGAATTTAAGCTCTAGTTTCCTATGCATATTTTTGAGATAAAATGGCCCATAGAGGAGTTTAACATCATGTATTAGAATGAGCGAGGGAGAAAATATGACCACCACATAATGGGGAACCAGTAAGTAATCTCAAGTTTGTAATTAATGCTCATTTATTATAATTTATTACATTTAGTAGGATGAAAAATGGTAAAGTCTATGTTTGTGTTGTAGGGGAAATAGTTGTTTTGCTAAGGAAAATGCTGACTTCGATCGAAATCACTATTCCTAGAAATGGTGGCAACACCAAAAGAGGGTATAAATCATTGAAATGGAAATTTCACCCATTTTAAGTGAACTCACTATTTTTATGAAAATGAAAATGATGCTTTCACCTTAAAACATGAAAAATTAACTAAATGACATATTTGACCTAAAGAAAATAGAAGATTTGCTTTGGAAGCTAAAAATAATTCATGTAAGAACCCAAAATGGGTCCAACCTATAGAAGAGGGCCAATTAAACCAAATAGGCTAGGTTTAGGTACAATTAGTTACATATATTTAGGCTAACACTAACTTTTTTGATTACAGCAGTGATTGGATGTTCTAACTTGTCATGAGAGATGGTCACAATATCTATAGATCTTATAAATTTAGATTTAGGATATGGTTGGATTTTTATATATATCTAGGTTGATTAGGCTTACTTGAGTGTTCTAGTTGAGTTCTAATATAGTGAGACATCCACCTTTCACTTGTCAACTAGAGAGGCTACCATTACACTTGAGGATACTTGGTGTATCCTCAAGCCAATAATGCATGAGAAATGATTATTTTGGATACCTCAGCATAGTAGCAGGTAGTTCTTGATGATATATGTAGCTATTAGGGTATCCCCATGTTTTATAGTAATGTTGGGCCCCTAACCCATTAGTGAAATGTTTACACCAACTTGACATCTACCTCAACACATCTAGATATGTTGGCAAGTAAATAGCCTAACGGTTTTGATATGCAGTTGGAGGATGAAGTGTAAATCTTGTGCTAGGTAGTTGATTGCTAACTATTTCTTGAATATTCAGGGAATTGATGAAGATATGAATATAGATGGAAAGTGGAACATAGGAATCATGGGTTCATAGAGCTAGCAGTTATGATGATATAACTCAAACTCAACACACAACACTCAATGTGTAGCTTCCACCATAGAAAATATGCTCTTAAATGGATTATATAAGGAGCTCAAACTAGAAGATGAAATGAGATGGATAACTATAATGAAGCTCTAATAGAATGACTTCAAAACCATGCTCTATAAACTCTACTTTAGCAGCCATTAAGGATTAAAAATAGAATGAAGGCCACCCTAGCTCCAATTGTATGATCCCAAGCTCATTTTTGAGCCTATGGGTTGTTATTATTATGATTTTAAATATAAACTCTTGATATGGAATTTGAAAATTGATAAATGGTATTTCCTTAAAATGTACTTAAGTGTGTCTATTTTGCATGTCTTGTAGTGTTGCTAATGGGATGTAAGTATTTTATGATGTCACACTTCTAATTAATTATTTGAATTGATGATCATGTGTTTTGTTAGTTTCACTACTTTAATGGAGTCTCTATAATTTTCTTGATGTCATCATCATTTTAAATGGAAGATGAGTATAGGTATATGTTAGTGAACCTAGCCCCTATTTAATTTACATGTGTAGGATAGGTAAGCACCTATATGACCCCAGGTTTAACCCAAAAAAGATATACACCTATGAATATTACTCAAAGTTAATTTTTTAGTGCATTACTTAATTCCCCCTACTAAGCCTTGTACCATGGCACAACTACCCCAATACAGGCCCTAATTACTTGTTATCTATGTTTTAGGTGAGCTCATAAGGCATATGCCTTATGTGGATTGATGTTAGTGTAGCTGAGTGTTTAAATCTTGAGCATAAAGTGAGCTATCCCATGCTTGTGCTTGGTTATAGTAAACCACCCCTAGACATACACAACATTTTGGTTTTGTTGTCAGGACCCATGTTGAATTTTATTGCTATGATGGTATGATAGAATGATGTATCAATTTTTTCTCAAAAACATCAAGGGATGGCTACAATAGGTGAAAAATAGTTTTTCATGTAAACATCCAACCTATAAAGGATAAAATCTAGGAAAATGGGTTTAAGACAACCTATATGATTCTTTGTATGAGGTCTTTTTATTTGAGCTACATGAGCATGTGTACAAGTGGTTGGTTGGATATTCAACCCATAGAAGAAGAAGATATATATGGTGCTATGAGTGGACAAAAGAGTTCTTAAAGAGGCTTGGGACCCTATATGTTACTTACACTAGAGTGGTGGATAAATGGTGGAAAGGAGATCTAAATCGATACATAACTGAATTCATAGTATCAACTTATTCATATCATGAAGAAGTGAAGTATCACTTCTTGCATGACCCTAGAGGCACATTCATGAAGGAGTTTGGCATAGAGCTTAAAAAGCTAATGGTTGATTATGGTTTTGAAAATTTAGTGATGGAAGGATAAAATACTTTCACATATGATTTGTGTAAAGGGGACCAATTAGATTCTTTAACCCCAAAATTTTGCACACTACAATTTTGAATGTCAAAACACCCTTAGGACCAATTGGATCCCTTGACCCCTAACCAAACCTAACCATGGTCAGTTTGACCAAACTATCCAAACCCACCCTTTTATCCCACTTAACCTTCAACACTCAACCATCAACAGTCACAGTGACTACTGATGATCACCCTGACCATTGACAGTCAGGTTCCTTCCCCATTTGAACAAACACAACAATTATGTACAAGCTAACATGGCATAATTTAATATGTTCAGCTTACCCATTGCTAACACATCATAATACATTGAAATCAGCATCCTAACCTCTTATGGAACCTTTTACCTCCATCTCTCTTTGCTTATAAAAAGAGTGGAGTAAGAGGTGAATAGGGATCATGCTATCAATAATCAAGCATTCTAGTACACTAAAGCTATCAACCATCAAGTCTTCCTTTCAATAGTTCAAAAACTATAATGGAGACCCAAAACTTTACCAAAAATTTTCTTAAGGTAGAGTGTTGTTACTCTACCAAAATTTCTCTAGGATCAGCCATCAACCATAAAGATGCAAACTAGGTACATTTTGTATTTTAGGTTTTGTTTGTTTAGTTTCAAACTTCCCTACCCAAATCAAACCTTTCTACATCTTATCTCCTAAACCTCAGACCTTAACCATATCCATCACCACTTACTAACCCCTTTCTATAATCTAAATCAAACTCTTTTTTGAAGACTTTTAGAACCTACAAGAACCATTGATGATCATCCTAACCACCAATGGTCACCTTCAACCATTGATGGTTACCCAAATACTAATGGTCAACATAACCACTAATGGTCACCTTGATCACTAATAGTCATTGTGGTATGAAATAATAATAATTTATTTCTACCCACTTACCCTCAACCAAATTCCACTTTTTGTGTCCCTGCCTATTCATAGAGACCATACCTATTTTTTTAAACTGACCTGACCTATTTAGCATTAGTATTGATCTACTATTTTCTATAATTAGTCTATTTCTTTTATCAAGCATTTATTTCTTCTTGCATTCCCTTTCATTATTTTCTATTATTTGATGCAAGTATTCCATCTTCATTTCTTTAAACTTAAATATTTTATGAGTGTGGATTGACAACCTCTTAGTAGGTTCACACTTCTTATCTAGCTCATGCTAAGTAATCCACCTTGCTACCTATATAACAACCCATTTACATGAGTGATTTCTTATCTATAGGTCATTCTTCCCAAGATAGAGGAGCTCTTCACAATCATCTAGATCATGTAGGTATAAACAATTAGGTTTTTATGCCATAACCTTATTCCTAGTTTCTTATTTCTTTAAATATAAATAAGTTAAAATCAAGAGAAACAAATAGGACTAATGCCTACCTCTAGGGTTGGAGGCATTGGAGGACAACCACTAGGACAAGTTTTGGGGGAATAAGCATAAAAATTACTAACTACCCCACCTATATTAGATCTACTAAAATGGCTATACACCTTCCAAAATATCATGGTATGGAAAATATTATAGAACATTTGATGAAATGTGAATTATATTGGCATGCATGAGGCATAACCCAGTCATAACATAAGACTACTTATTTTGCAACCACTTTACTTGATTGTACCCACACCTCATACAAAATGTTTAATCTCAACTAGGCCATGGTTGACTATGATACCTTGAAAGATACATTCTTGAAAGAGTTTGACATCCTAGAATTCAAATAATAGAGCATAATCATGCTAAAATAAATTACCCAAGGACTCTTAGAGAGTGTGTACTTATATAATTCATAATTCAAAACTCTCTTATCAAATCTCCTATAGGATATTCACCCTTACCAACATTCATAGTGGTTCATTAGGGCATTACTCATGCCATTCTAAATACCACTTTCCATGAAGACTTTTATAGACCTTCAACAAGTGCTTGAAGCCATGCTCAAAGTAGAGATATTCAAAAGTCTAGACACCAAGATCATTCCATTTATGGAGGTGTATATTTATTCTATGTCATCCTAGATCCAAAATCTTACTACCAAATATATGTATGATACTTGAAGAGGATTGTGGTACACTGACTATGAAGTATAAGGCCATAATATAACTAAAATCCCAAGGAGGAATGTGTGCACTCTACTTCAATGCTATGAAGTCTATCAAGAAGCCATGATGTGTGAAATTGTCCTTTGTTACAACATGATAACCAAGTCAACATAACCATCTCTTGTTGTTTGTGTGATGCTTACACCCATACCACTACTACTTATCAGGTGATTGACAAAATGTCATCAAAACATGGAAAGGGGCATGTGACAAGCTATAGTAGTAGTTAGATTGTAATCAAACCAAGGGAATGATGGATACGACCAATAGAATATAATCTTTGAGATGCAAAAGGTACTAAGAGATGAGTTAGAGGATGCAGTGGTGGAAGATTCTCATCACACTCATGTTATAAGTGTGGCCTAATAGAGCATTATCAACATGACTACCCTACACATCCCACATGTGGGTATTGTCAAATGCCCCATAAGGTTGAATAATACCCTAACCTTTACAAAAATTTGAGCCAAGGTAGGTTGGGAAAAAACAAGGGAATAAGGATAATCAAGCATGAGTAGAAGATATAAAAATAGACCTCAAAAAGTGCAACCTACACACATAACAAAAGTCAAGGTATAGGCAACTACTCTGAGTGAATTCACCACTCAGTTACCAACTATGATAATACTTGACTTATGCCTCATGTATGTGGATAAGGGTTAAAATAAACATGTAACATAGATTGAACAAAAATCTATGCCTTATCTAGACCCAACATGATATAAGGAAGTACTACAAAGTGTAATCTAGAAATTTGAAGGAGAGTTGTAATTAGCACAAGACCTAGAAGTGTAGGTTGCCACATTTTAAGATAATGAAGATAGTTGAGAAGCTAAGGTACAAGAATTGACTGAGATATTATGCCTCCTTTAGACCAAGGGTATGTTTCCCCTATTGAAGAATTTACTCCTTTAACATGTAGGTCAAAATCAAGTTGAGGTCATCACACCCTACATGGAGAGGGTGAGAGAAGTTTGACATACTCAAAAAGCTAAATATGACCAAGAAATCTTGGTGGATTCCACTATTGATGGATGGTCTATCTATGAGGTTCATGTAGACATAAGAACCAAGGTCAACATATTGAAAAAGACTACTTTAAAGAAAATGGATAGACCAAGTTTGAGACCTTCCCATCATGTGATATTCATAGCTAATAAGACCTAGGCACAACCTATCAAAATTATGAAGATCATAATTATAGATATCATGGGCATTGAATTTTGGGTTGACTTTGAATTAATAGAGTTAGTAGAGTAGGAAAATGACCTAGTGATTATGGGAAGGTTGTGGTGTTATGCAAATAATGCAAATATGAACTTCAAAAGGTGCTACATGACCCTACCCATATTTAGGTAGAAATATCCAAGGGAAATAGATAATTTGAGGATTCACACTAGGAGAAACATGAACCATATGAGGTGCCATTAAAATCTACCAAGATAGATATTAGTTCAGAGGGGGAACCCAAAATTGACACTCTGGGTGCTATTGGTCTAACATGAAATTGGAACCTCCTAACATAATTATAAAACCTATTCCCATGAAGCTATAAAGATATAAAAGACATCCACCCATCCCTCAAGAAGATGAACATCAAACTAGTCAACGATGTAAGACCTATCAAGAAGTGGCCTTATAAAATAAACCAAATATTCAAACCAGTGTCAGAAATGAGATTAATGGCATGATAATTATAGGATTTATCTACCTAGTATAGGATTATGAATGGTTATCCCCATGGTCATCAATATCAAAAAGGATGGGTGCATTCTAATTTGTGTTGACTATAGAATGTTGAATTCATCCTATGTAATCAACCCCTTCCCAACTCCATTCACTGATGAAGTATTGAATGAAATTGTAAGGTGTGAAATATTTATATTTATTTATGGATTCTTAGGATATCATCAAGTCTAGATCAAAGAGGAGGACAAGTCAAAAACCACCTTTGTGACCAAATTTGGATTTTTGTGCATATAACATAATGCCCTTTGGGTTGAAGAACACACAAGCCTTTTTCTCATGGGTGGTGATCAACAAATTCAAATGCTTCATTCACAAGTTCCTCCAAGTATATTTAGATGATTATATAGTGTATGGATTGGTAAAATATCAATATAAAAATTTGTACCTAATGTTTGAAAGGTACCAATAGTTAAAAATATCTTTAAATCTCAAGAAGTGTATTTTTATTACATCATTTGGGGCATTGCTCAGTCACATCATCACAAGGATAGTCTATTCATTGATCCAACCAATATTAAAATAATCCTTCAACTTTAAACACCATCAACATAGAAATACATCCCTACCTTTCTTAGACATTATGGATATTATAGGAATTTCATAAGGAATTATTCCATAATTGTAGTGTTGCTAAAGGAACTCTTGTATAGCCCATTATATTGGGACATAGTATAAGAAGATGATTTTGATACCCTAAATTTAAATCTATAAAGTTCACTAATACCAAAATTTCTTGACTAATAAACTCCCTTCCATGTCCATGTTGATGCCTCTAGTACTGCAATCGGTGTCATTCTTGCATAACTAGGCAAAGGGAAAATAGAACATCATGTTTATTTCATAAGCAAGAAACTAACCAAGGTAGAAAAAAATTACACCATGACTAATCACAAGGCACTTTTCATGGTCTACACATTGAAAAAGTTTAGACAATACTTTCTAGGAACCCTATTTGTCTTCTTTACTGATCACGAAGAACTTAAGTACGTGGTGAGTAAGCCCATTTTGTATAAGAACATTTGCTAATAGATTATTTTGTTTCAAGAATTCCAATTTTCTATTATAATCAATCGTGGAAAGTAAAACTCAAGACTAAAAAATCTATCCCTCATTAACTCTAGAGATGTATCAGTGCTAATTAAAGATGATATGCTTGATGCATAACTCTACATGATCTAGCATGTCTTAAAAGACTTATCATAAATCACTACGTTTCTGACCTCTAGATCTACACCTAATGCCATGACTACTAAAGAGAAGAAGTAGATAATAGTTCTTATTTCCCCTTTTCAACTCATTGGTGGTGAACTATAGAAATTAATCCATGATAAGATCATGAGCTAATGTGTCCTAAATCATAAATGAGACTCAGTATTACAAGAGGCATATGGGGGTATTATTGGAGGCCATTGTGATGGAGACACCATAGTATGAAAAGTGATACAATTAGGCTTATGGTGGCCAACCATATTTCATGATGAAAAATCATATTTCAAAATGTGTGGTGTTTACTAGCACACTAGAAATCCAAACCACTAAGATGAGATTCCCCTTGTCCCCATCCTTGCCTAGGTGCCATTTGAAAAATGGGCCATTGATTTTGTTAGACCTATTAATCTCACCATGAGGTAAATAGGTACAAGGTAAATTCTAGCTGATAAAAATTAATTCACCAAGTATTTTGAAGTGGCACCAACCAAAGATTTTACATCCACCATAGTAGTAATATTCATTTGTAAAAACATTATCATTAGGTATGGGTGCTCACTCAATTTGACTAGTGACTATGGCACATATTTCATCAATTAAATAGTTCAGATCCTAATGTACAAGTATATGGTGGTGCACCATAGAACAACACTCTACCACCCCAAAGATAATGGCACTACATAAACTTTAAATAAAATACTAGGGACATGCCTCACCAAAAATTTTGATGTTGGCTGCAAGCATTGGGATGATTATGTGTTTATAGTGTTATGGGCCTATCACACAACATACAAGTGCTTGAATAAGGTGACACCATTTCAAATGGTATTTATCACATAGGCCATTTTACCTATGTAGTTATTGGTGCCCTCATTACACATCATGTGTATTGGTCGATTGGATGGCCAAGAGTCTTTAAATGCACACTTGGAATATTTGGAGAGGTTGGATGAGATAGATGCCCAAGCATAATGGAACAAAAACATAAAAAATGTTTGCCAAAAGACATGGCATGATAAACACATAAGGAAAGGTATTTATATAAGGTACATTAGTCCTATAATATGATTTTAAGTACCTACATTAACTAGGCAAATTATAAATCAGATGGATGGGACCTTATGTCATCCAAAACATCTTGGAGACTAGTGCATACAAGTTACATGCATTGACTAGTGAAATGCTCCCTGGGAATTTCAATGATAATAGATTGAAATTATACCATCCCTAGGATGGAATTTGCACCATCTAATGTTGGTTTTCTCTTCAAAAGTCAATTTCTTTGTCTTGTGACCATAATAAAATTTGTGAAAGCCAATTCTTTTCCTTATGTCTTATTTTTTTGTATTTTTTAAATAAGTGTGGTGTTTTCATGCCCATAGTAGAACATTTATAGCACTTATACCTACATAAATTTAATCGAGTGAGTTGAGATTGATCATTTTTTAAGAACTTGAGGATAGACACCTAAGTTTCTAGGTGCATGTGAAGTCTACCATGCAAAGTAAACTATAAGTATGAATTGATGAGTAAAGTGTATAAGGTGTCCATGCATAAGATACCATGAGGAGACAATGAGGCATTGGAGGAATATCATAAGGATTTTTATGGGGTAGGTGAGGCTAAATCAAGAGATAATAAATCAAAGATAAATCAACCAAGAAAGTGAGGTGCGCTTAAAAGGAAGCACAACACCAGAGAAGAGATAGAACCTAAGAGGATGAATTGCATGCATGTGAAGCACTGCACCTAGGTAACCAAAAAGAAGGTGAAATTCATGCCAAGATGAACAAAGTGCAATAAAGTGACCATTTTAATAGCTATCACCCACCCAAAAATTGATGAAAAGTGACCATTTTAATTACCTATCATTTCCTTGAAGAAACTTTAGCAGAGTTAATGCTACATCGATAGAAGAATAAAGATCTACATTAATGAGTAGATGATGGTATATTTTAGCAAATTTTGTGGATTTTAGTAGATTTTGAGGATCTAAATGATGCCATCCATCAATTTGGTATATGATAATAGAATATAAAACTAGAGATGGTAGAGGTTAGAGGTTTACTATAATTTTCAAGAGATTAGAACATAGCAAGGAGCCAAAGCCACCAAATGAGAAAATGCTACTAGAGAGGAAACATTTTCCCCATAGCCTCCCAAAGTGTGAACAAAAAAACAAGTAATATATTAAATTTTTCCCTAAGTAGAAGAGGATTAAAATGAAGGTAATTTGATATAAAAACAAGAAATTATATACTTTAGTAGGATAACTAATTTATAATTAATAGGGAAGGAAATTCAATAGATGAATGTGCAGTCAAATTTCCCATAGTTGTAAAGTAGACTTAAACATAATTTTAGGCTTTGGTAGGATAAATTAGTCACATTCTAGTGGTAGTAAGTTTAGGATGGGGAAGAAAAGGCTAAGCTTAGAAGTTATATAAGTGCACAAGGATGTAAAGAAAGTAAAATTAGTGAGGGAAATAGTCACCACAAAATCTAAGGTGAAATTGGTAGGATTCAGCATTATGGAGGTTGATCCATCCATAAGTACAAATATCACCTACTAATAAATATATTACCCACTATAATTCATGGTGGGGGAAAAGTGGGAATAATTTTACCATATGTGAAAGTTGAAAGACTATAACCATAGGATAGGTAGTAATATGTAGGAGTTGAACAAAGACTAGATGGTGGACATAGGCAAGAAGACCAAGGTAGGTGCCACATTTTTTGATGTCTCCATTAGATATAAGTTAAAATCCATGGGCACAACATAAATTTTTAAGTTGCCTAACTTTGGAAAGATAGAATACTTGGTATATTTTCTTTTCTTGTGGGTGCATGGTGATCAATTCTATTTTGCTAGATGGTGCATGAGAATTTATTAAATCCACATAAGTAGAATCATAGGGATATCTGGCATAGGATTAGATATATAAGAGAGGATGGAGGATGATGTAGAGGTAGAGAGGGTGTTAAATCTCATGGGTTATTATAGGCCAAGATTTGCATTCCGTATCAAAGAGATCCAAGACCCAAGGATAATGGCATCAACACACCTGGTAAGCATCAAACTTTACCTTGGTGGCTAGTACTCAAATATAAGTAAAACCTTCCTTTGAATTTACTATCACATGGCATAGGCAGAAGTGTTCAAAATCTCTAAGTTCATCACAAAGGATATCATAAATAATATATAATATTGTCATCAAGTGCATGAGACCTTTTGATGAGGATACTTATTTATCTTGATGGTGATGTAAGAGATAGATGTGGAAGATGGTGATGATGAACACCTATGGGTATTTATAAAAAACCATGATTACCTAATTATTAAGTACCAAGACTTCATCTTCCCCCCAGCTTCTTATAGAAATATAAAATTAGAGTGCAAGGGTGGTTTGATAGGTATGTGGAAGCCTTTGGAAAGGAGTGGTGCATCCCATAAGAAATCCATTAGTACCTCATGGGAATGGTGACCTTAACCATGATGCAACACTTTTGTATGGTGTAATTAGCACTCATAGATGGAAATCTATCTGGTTGGCTTCAATTACCTTATGCATTCTCAACCAAATACTTTATTTTGGTACTGAAGAGAATCTCAAATACACAACAAATTTATATCCAAGCCAGGACTATGGATTGTGATAGATGGATGATAGGCAAAAAAGATTTCACCTTGGATCTAAGGCAACCAAGGATGAAGAGTATGATACTGATAGGCCTAACATCTTTCCCCTTCAAATGGTAATAATTAATGGAATAATTTTCAACTATTACAATGAGATGAAGTCTTGTAATAAGGGAATATATCCTATAATGGATGATGATATCCCCCTCCTAACTAGAGATAAAGAAAAGGATGTAATAAAATTTTAGGATAAGTCACTCTTAAGGAATTGGGGTGAGAAATTAGAAGAGATTATGGAGCACATATAGTTGAAAATAACCTTCAAATAATAAATCATTCAACCTACCCCATAGAAGCACATGACATTCAAACAAGAGGGTGATTCTCCTAGTAAATAGACAAATAAAAAGACTAAGGGACCTATAATATTCCTTACCAAGACCATTGAGGATATGGAAAGAGAGGTGGCCCTAACACCTATAATAGAAGAAGAGACTAAAGAAGATAGGGCAAGGACTTATATCCTACAAATAGAGGAAGGTAAAGAGGAGATCTACATTAGAAATGTTTAGGAGGCCATCAAAAGTAGCATGGCCAACATGCTTAAATTAACATAGGAAATGATGAGCCTTACCTCCAACACAACCTTAATAAAGATCCCACCAAAGAAAATAGTGCCAACATCCAAGGATAAGGCCTCCCCAACAACCCCTCAAAATGTTGAGGAGAAAAGAGTGGTCATGAGGAAGATGGAACTCATTGATAAAGATATAAATTGGGATTTGGCACTTAAAGAGAATAAAAAACTTGATTGGGAATAGAAGAAGGCCAAGATAGAAAATAGGGCCCCAAATGTACCCTTGCGTGTAGGACTAGAATTAGAAGTTATCAAGCATGTACCAAGTGACCCTGTTAGACAAGCAGAGGAAGCTACAAAGCCATTCTTGAGTATTGAAGGGGTGTCTAGATAAAAAGAAGATATTATAGGCACCTTAGAGTAATAAATAAAGATAACTAAGGAACACCAATATCAACAAAGTGACCTTAGCACTAAATAAATAACCTTTGGGGTAAATATTGAGAAGCCCTAAGATGAAGAAATAGATGAGGGGGAGAAGTCCATTGAAGCAAGTCCCAAAAACTAGATAGGTGACTCCTAATAGGATCATGCCAAAGAGAGTAGTGGCACCAGTGAAGAGGAAAAATTACACATGGATAAGGCTATCATAAAAAAGATGATAGATAGCTTAACATTAGGGAAATAGTGCAAAATAATTAGGGGGATGAAGATTTATACTTATACAAAACTATTCCCACCAAGATGCCATGATAAGGATCTACAAGAAGCTCTCATTTTTGCTAGACCATTATATGGGTGAGCCCTAGTTTGAGGTGCCAAGGATGCTACTTTGAGCCTAGAATATTCTAAAGGTATGAATCCCTTCTTATTGACCAATGTACTATGAACCCAATCTAATCTGGGAATGTGTTAATTAAAATGGCCATAGAAGTAATGTGATGGAATATCATAAATCATGACAAGGTGAATAAATTAAAGAGACTCCTCAAGGAAGCCAAGAAGGAAGCATAGGCCAATAGGTTCAAATTAAAATAGCTTTGTGAGAAAATGGAGGCAACTAAGCCATCTCTTCTAGTTGACATCAACAATTTATACCTTTTAGAGGTTGATAAGATTTATGTATTGGTGAAGAAGATGTTCCCAAGACTATAGCCCAAGTTAGGGCAAGAAAAAGAATAAGAGGAAGACCCCAGCATCACACTAAAAGAGCATCTATTTGATAAGCTCCAAGAAGTGGAGGATCTCTTTGCAAATTTAAAGGAGGGCATGGAAGAAGTGGATGTAATCTTTTTTAACTTTTTTAACCAAGCCTTGGTGATACTCTACACCAAAAGCAAGTCAAGGATGAGAAGGAGAAACTAATGGCTAAGGTGTACTCTATAGGTAAGGTGTAAAGGTTGTATATCATGACCGACATCAATGTATTGAGCAATTAGATCAAAGACCAAGAAAGAACATTGTAAGAACTCTTATGTGCTCTGCAAACTTAGGCTTGTGAGCAAGGGGATATCTTAGATGAGATTGTGGAAAAGGTGCAAGCCAATGTATAAACTTTAAATAAATAAAATATATACACTTGAAGTCATTACATCAACTAAAATTGATAGTTCTATAAGAGAGATCAAGCTATCCATAAAGGGATTTGAGGATTTTAACATAAAATTCTAGGAGAATGTGCATGAGTTTTGCACTCCCAAGAGTTTGATGGCTTAGTCTAAAGGTAGACTACGGATTTTTGTATGGGTAATTTTGGGCCCCTAACCATTTAGTGGAGTGTTAGTGCCAACTTGACATCTACCTTATCACATCTATATATTTTGGCAAGTGTCTAGCATAATGGTTTTGGTAGCCATCTAGAAGATGCAATGCAAATCGTGTGCTAGCTAGTTGATGGCTAACCATGTCTTAGATATTCAAAGCATAAAAAAAGATCTGAAGATAGATGAAAGTGGAGTGAAAGAATCATAAGGTCATGGAGATAGTGGTTATGATGAAAAAACTCTAGCTCATCACTCAACATGCAGCTTTTGCCTTGGAAAAAATGCTCCTAAAAGGCTTATATAAGGAGCTTAAACCAGAAGATGAAATGAGATGGAGAACTACAACTAAGATTTGGAGGAATGAATTTGAAACCATGCTTTATAAACTCTACTCTAGTAGTGATTAAGGCTTACAAATAGAATGGAGGCCACTCTAGCTCCAATTGTATGTGTCCAAGCTCATATGTAAGCCTCTAGTTGTTAGTATTATGATTTTTATGGACTTTCAACAATGAAAAATGGTATTTCCTTAAAATTTACTTAAGTGTATCTAGTTTTCATGTCTTATAGTATTACTAATGGGATGAAAGTGTTTTGTGATGTCATATTTTTGATCAATTATGTGAATTGATGATCATGTGTTTTATTGCTTTCACTAGTTTAATGGAGTTTTTATAATTTTTTTGATTCCATCATAATTTTACATGGAAGATAGTATAGGTATGTGACAATGAACCTATCCCCTATTTAATTTGCATGTGTAGGATAGGTAAGCACTTATATGACACTAGGATTAACCTAAGAAAGGCATGCACCTATGGATTTGCCCTAGAGTTAAGTTTCTAGTGCATTTCTTAAATCCCCCTAGTGAAGCCTCATGTCATGGCATAACTAGCCTAATGCAGGTCTTGATTCCTTCTTATATGTGTTTCAGGTGAGTGCATAAGGCTTATGCCTTATATGGATTGATTTTAGTGTAGCTAAGTGTTTAAATGCTGAGCACAAAGGGATTTATCCCATGCTTTCATTTGGTTACAAAAAACCACCCCTAGACCTAAAAAATAGGGAAGGTCGATATAGACCTTATTGAGACCTATACAAACATTTAGTTAAATGATATACTTATTAGGGATTGATCACCACCATCTCTCATTAATTAATAGGTTATTATTCTCATGGCCATTGTTCGTGGTATATTGTTTCCTAATAAGAATGTTTGACACTTCCATATGGATTGGGTCATGTAGTGAGGAGCATGTTGGAGGATTCTACACATTTTTATTAGGGACCAACTATTCTAGCACTGTTGTATAAGGACCTATAAATAATAACATACTAAGGTGGATACAACATTGAGGCTCACACATTTATTATGGTATGGGGTTAGGAACATATCTCAATCTACTGATCAGTCATGATGCATAGAGTACAAGATCCTAAGGAACCAATAGCATATGGTTGGGATTAGATAAGAGTAGATACACATAGTCACAAGGGGTACATCCTATTTTTCATCAAATATTAAACTTCCTAACATCATAGTTATTCATTTAGATGCCATACCTCACATATTATTTGTAATGGTTTAAGGATGGATGGTATATGGGCTTTATGACTACTAGATGCTTTCTTACTAGGAGAGAGACCCATATCATAGAGGAATACCACCCTAATTAGGTTCTCAAATAGTTTGGATATACATAGGATTTATCTAAAGGGATGAGATGGTTTTCTCATGTTACACAAGAGATCAATTAGGATACTCCTATGACCCTGAGGAGTGAAGCCACATCAATCTATATCAATATAACATAGGTTTCTTAGGCATACATAGGAGAAGACATAAATGCAGGAGTCACTCTAGCTTATATACACTGGTGGTTATAGGTGTGCCTTCTAAAGATGAAAATTCTAATACCATAAGGGGGTTAAGTTCTTATGGGCATCAAGGAGATGGAGGTTGATACCTTGATCAATAGTGGAAATATATGGTAAGAGAGTGGTGGTGTGGCTAGGGATGATGATGATGGAGATGGGGTCTAGATGTAATGATACTTGATCCTAACTCAGAATTCATTATAGTTGGATATCTTGGATTAGGCTAGGATATGCCTTCAAACACATAATTGAATCTAGTCTAGGCAAGGCCTTCTATCACAACTATATTAGGTAGGGACATTGACATGCTAGAGTAAAATATCATTACTCAGGTATGAGATATTATAGGGTTACAACATCATCTAACTAATTTATAGAGCACCCTAGTTATGAAGGATGATTATATGACTCAATTATATATAGATATCATTGGATTAAAGTCCATGATAGATTAGTTAGGTTTGGTTTAGGGCCATCACATGATAGAGAGAGATCAAGCCATTAGTAAGTGGGATCAATCATTGGTTATTATGGATAGGATAAAATAAGAACAAGATTTATTTTACGGAGCCATTACACATGTAGGGTTCTTGAAAATGGTTTTGGAGTGATTTTGGAAAAGATGAGGCATCATATTATAAGAGATCCTATGAGTCTACCATTCTTAGGGATCAATACATTGTTACTTTCGAGATTTAGGATGCATAGAGGATAGTGAGTAGATCTAGTCAGTCTCAAACCAAGACTCATGTTACAAGTGCCTTATGCCTATCTATTAACCAACTAAGACAACCACCATCAGGGCAATTAGGGCCTCCTCTAACTATAGGTCCCATGGACATAGAGTTAGAGCTGATCATAGGGACCTTAGCATTTTGGCATTTTGGCATAGTTTTGGTATATGGCATTATACTCTTTGTATCAGCAGACTTATGTATTTTTGAGACACAATCATGATATGTACATATCCTTTAATTATATGACATTTGAGATACATTGACATTTAGTATTGGGTCCTACAAGGCTGATGTAAATGTATATGATATTCTTGATATATATGGTGGCATGCGTATTATCTTCTTTATCTCATGTTTAGCATTGATTAGCATTGTGGATGTTTAACATTGTTGTTTTTTATGCTTATGTATGTTTTATTCATGTATTACTTATGTAAATTTTATGATATGTTGTTATGGTTATCATCTGATTATGATATGGATGCTTATTCATACATCTACATCTACATAAACACATAATAAATCATTTGTTACTCATGGATTCAAGCATATGTTTGGGTAGTTGGATAGTTTTGATATATCAGAGAAGTAATACCATTGCATTACTAGAATAAACTATGTGTGTACATTTTTGATGTAGCTTAAGATATTACGCATGATAGTTATAGACAACTAAAATGGACATATATAATCTAAGCATGGAAAACTTAATTTAAATGTAAATATAAACAACCTAGGAATTAGATATGGATAATCAAATCCCAAGTGTAAATATAACAAATAAATCAAGTGTAATACTAAATACAAAGATTCACAATCTAAGTATATGATATGGATAATCAAGACTTAAATGTAAATAAAATGTAATAATCTTATAGCAATTGAGGAACAAAAAGGAAACTAACAAAGAAAACAAACAAAAAGATAAAAACAAACAAACAAATAAACATATTAAAAAAACTAACTAAACAAAAAAAGGCAAACAAACTAAACTTCATACAGACAAATATAAATGAAAAAATAACATGAACAATAAAATATAAACAAACTATACAAGTAAACAAATAAAACAAATAAAATAAACAAACTAAACAAACAAAAAACAAAAAAATAATAAACCAAAACAAAACAAACACCAATAAAAAAAACAAAGAGACCAAACAAAGATAGATAAAGTAAACAAATGAAGAAACAAAACTAACAAACAATGCAAATAAAATAATTAAAACAAAGAAACATTCCAAAACAAAGAAAAGTGCAGTAAACAAATTACTTTAAACACACAAAAATAAATAAACTAAGCTAAACAAATAACATTACACAAATAATGGTTAATCACAATGTTAGTACAAATAGAAATTAAATTATTCATGTGTGTGTAATAGAGGTGTTATTCTATTCCCTAGGGTTATACCTCAATGGTAAGCCATTACAATAGTGACCACTAGGTCATAGGTTCAAGCCTTTATTGAACCACGAGCATTGGGTGGGGCAATAAAATAGGCCTAAGGGATTAGTCCATTGGATTTTCCCTTGATATCATGCATAAGAGTGTGCCAGGTTGTTGGGTCCAACATGGTGATAATACCATGCCAAAAAAGCTGCAAGACACCCTCAGTTACCAAAAAATAGAGGTATTACTCTTGGCGTCATGGTGACCCCTAATCTAGGTAGCAATGACACATGTAAAAACAACATAGGAATAAAAGGCACAAGGTTTCCCCTAGGCTATAGGGAAATAACAACACTAGAAACATCATTCCTAGGCTATAAGGAGAAATGACATGAACAATACAATGCAAACATTTCCCCTAAGCCATAAGAGATAATAAAAAAACACAAATAAAATGGGTGGAATATAAGAAAAGGATTGGGTAGCTGAGTTAACTCCAGATTCACTAGGTAAGTGGATGTTGAATACATATTTCCATGGACACAAGATCCAACATGAACTTTAATCCAAATGTAGTTATCATAGGATATGGGATAGAAGAAAATGAATGATAAAACATGATTGACTTGTAGAGGAAAATAGGAAGGATCTAATAAAATGATGAGTGTGTGAGAAAAAAAGAGATGACATTTCAAATTCATAAAAATGTCAACACAAGAAAACTATGCAAGCATGAGAGATGGTTTAGGCTAAAACCAAACTAAACCTTAAGAGATAAGTATCCACAAATAAATTAAATTGGTAATTCATATTGTCTACATCTAAGACTTGGATTGAGAGTGAGCTCAAAAAATGGTGAGAGCATAAATGAAGTTGCTCACAAAATGGCAAGAGCATAATAAAATCCAACTGGTCATTAATATATCAAAGTTGAATACATAATGCTCACAACATCAACTCATAAAATGATGAGAGTGTATGTGTATGGAAAATAAGAATGGGGAAACTAAATGACAAGTGGTTACTTGTGAAATAGTTAGGAGTCCCAAAATCCTTAAGGAAAAAAAATGGTCAAAAAATAAAAGAAGGTGAGGTCGAGCTAACCCAAGATACCCCATGTATCCAAGTGTTTCGTATATAGTTTACGCTAACCTTAGGCCAATGTAGTTCTCCAAAAAATGGGAAGAAAAATACCAAAGTGGTCTAGAAATAAACTAAACAAATAACATGGTTCATCCTATAAATTTTTGACAGCTTTATATTCCTCATGGAAATTCTAAGCCAATTTTCATGATTTTAGGATTTTTAGGATTTTATAAATCTTTGTAAAAATTTAGGGGTTTTTAAACTTATATAATTATTTTTGTAAATTTCTATTCATCTCAACTCAATCAATAATTATGAGATACAAAATGGTCCAACTCGTAAAATGGTGAGTGCATATCTTAGGTTGCTCATAAAATTGTGAGAACATGGAAAATGGATGATTGAGATGACCTCAACTTGAATCGAGTGTTGATTACATGATCTAAATAGACCTCAAGTCATTGTAGTTCCATCTTTAGTAATGAAAATTAGAAGAAATGTTTCCAAATGCCTTTATTTTTTTTGGTATCTCAACTCAATGGAAAATTATGAGATACAACACGATCTAACTCACAAAATGGTGAGAGAATTCAAATTAAATTAATCATAAAATGGTGAGAGCATATAAAAGTATTAATTGAGATAATCGTAACATAAATTAATGACTACCTACATAGTCCCATAGAACCTCAAGTCACTATAGTTTTACCTTCACAAAAGACATCTGATTAAGTACCAATAAGTTAGGTAAAGGCAAATGGAAAGGTAAGTGGTAATAATAATGTCAAGCTGATGTGAAAATGCATGGTAAAGGTGTGTTCCTAATTTACCCATAGGTGGTTATAATTATGAAATAACAATAAAGGGTTAGTGGTACTAATTTTACCATAGGTGATTATAATTAGGTAAAGGCAAATGGAAAGGTAAGTGGTAATAATAATGTCAAGCTGATGTGACAATGCATGGTAAAGGTGTGTTCCTAATTTACCCATAGGTGGTTATAATTATGAAATAACAACAAAGGGTCAGTGGTACAAATTTTACCATAGGTGATTATAATTAGTAACATGAGGTGGGAACATAACAACAAATGAAGGATGGAATTTATAGGACTATTGTCTCATTACTTTTATATATTTCCATTAAAATGTTTGATTGTGAAACAACTGTTGGAGTTAAATTTGTCATCAACCAATAAATGTGATTGAAATATAAATGAATCAGAACCAAGGATAACCATAATAGGTAGGGTTAGGTAAAAATAATTGGCTAATGAATGGTTAAGGGCATGGTAGAATTATAAAAGAGTATAGTATAAATAATAGGTATAATGTGGCATAACTTAAATGACCCTTTAATATAATAATCCAAATCCCTAAAACATAAAAACATTTGAAGTGCATTATGTTCATTGGTGTGTCAAGTTCATATCCCTCTAGTTTGGAGAGAATGTATGTTCCAAACTATAGTTTGTAATAATTATACAAGGCCCTAACTAGTTGGGTTGGAACTTTCCTTTTTTCTTGGTTTCATTATTTACACTATTCTAATTCTCATTTAACACTAGGTCACCAATTTCAAATTCATGATCATTAACATGCCTATTGTATTAACCTTTTAATCAGTTATAGTAAGCTTGGATATTATTCAAGGTGTCCAAGCATTTACCATCAAGTAAGTGAACTCTTGAAAGTAAACCACTATGTATTCTTTATCATCAATGATGTGTTATTACAAAATTAAAAGAGAAGGAAACTCAACCTCAATGGGAATAATGGCCTCAATTACATAAATAAGTGAATATCATATACCTCCTATTGGAGTACAAAATATGGTATGGTATGCCCATAGGGCATTAAATAGATGCAAGTGATAATTACAACCAGTGTCATTGAAGATATTCTTTAGAATATTGATAATGGTTTTATTAGAAGCCTTATCTTATTTGTTGCCTTGTGGATATTAAGTGGTAGATAAATGTTGTTTGATGTGGTATTGAGAACAAAGTGATCTAATGTATTTTTTTAAATGATCTACCATTAATAGATATAATGTCAGAGGGGATGCTATAATAGAAAATGATATGGTTGAATATGAATTTGGAGATCTACTTATTGATGATGTGAGGGGAATGACTTCCACCCACTTATTTAAATACTTGATAGCAGCCATGACATGATTATAACCATCTAAAGGTGTTGGATTGATCTTATTAATAAATTTGAGTCCCCATGTTTGAGAATGACTATGTGGTTGTCAATGGTTTGAGTGTTTTGGCTAGAAAATGAATCATATTGGCATGTTTTTGACACTTGACACACTTATTCACATATGCAACTATGTCCACTTCTATAATTGAAAAATAATAACTAGTACAAAATAATGTTTTGGATAATATTACCCTACTGGTGTGGTCTCCACACACTCCTTCATGAACTTCCCTCCATGCTATTCCAATAAAAAACAAAGTAGAGTTCCATCATAGCTTCTATAATACAAGGTAAATCCAATTAGGGTATAGTTAGAGGTTTTATGGGTGAAGGATTTTTGTTTTATATGTGATAAATTAGGAGGCATAGGTTGGTCTTGAAGATAGGCATATATATCTGAGTACCAGGGAAATATGGTACTAACAATGTCAAGAACCATCTTGAAAATTGATTTTTCATGTGCCAACAGTAAGAGATCAAAAAATTGATAATTCCTTGCTCTATCTATGATTTGGATCATGGAACTAATAATGGTTATGGCATCATTAGTTCTATTATTAGCCTAAGGTATTATTTCAAAGTGGATGTTGGCAATTTATTTCTTGAGAATATTGACCATATATTTATAGGGCACCAACTTCTCATATTTTTTTTGGTATTGGTCTATAACTTGATTAATGATTAACTAAGACTTTTTATACAATAATAAATGTTGAATGTTCTATTACACTACTTGATAAATCCTGGAATGAATGCTTGATACTTTGCCTTGTTATTGGTATATAAGTAAATCCAATACAAAAGGACTTGGGAATGATATCCCCTTATGACATAACAAATACTATTCTATCCCTTATACCACTAGTTATTAATTATGCATCAAAGTACATCTTCCACTGTTCAACCTCAAGAGGTGCTTATATTTCATCAGTGGTCATAATGGCCACATCTATAAATCTAAATGTCAGAGGTTGAGTATCTTGAAGAGGAGCTTATACAAGTTAATTTATGAGTACTTACCCCTTAATGGCCTTCTAATTGACATATTAAATATCAAACTCACTCAATAGCATGATCCATTTATATATACAACCCTATAGAGATGATTTAGATAGTCAATACTTGAGTGGGTCCAATTTGGCAATAATAATGGTCTTGTTGTTTATCATATAGTGATGTAAATTTTGGGTTATAAAAAATATTATTAAACATGCCTTTTCATTCAGTTTATAGTTATGTTCATACATGACCAATCTTTAGTTCAATTAATATATGACATGATCTATTCTTTATTCATCATGTTGTGCCAAAAGTGCCCATAGTACATTCTCGATTACTTCCAGGTAAATAACTAATGGCTTTTTTGGCATTGATGGTAACAAAATAAGTGGGTTGGTAAGATATTATTTAATCATATTTAATTCTTTTTGACACTCTTCATTCTAAGAGAATGTAACACCTTTCTTTAATAATTACATAAATGGATGGCATTTGCTAACTAATTATGAGATAAACTATATGATATATTGAATTTTTCCCTACAAACTATTGAACTAATTCAAGTTAGATGGTGGTGGCATTTATATAATTCCACGAACTTTGGATAGGTCAATTTTAATACCTTTGTGAGAGATAATGAAGCCTTGCAATTTTCCATAAAATACAAAATATGCATTTATTTAGTTTAAGCATAATGTTATACTCATGAATTCTCTCAAATATTCTTTGTAGTATAGTTGGATGATCAACATAGATCTATGATTTACCCAATATGTCATTGACATAGTCCTCAATAATGCCATGCATCATGTCATAGATCTTTGGTAGGTGGCTCTTGCATTATTAAGGTCCAAACAACATCACTTGATAACAAAACATAACCCATGGACTGGTGAATGTAGTCTTGTGTTGGTCTTACAATGTGATTATAATATTATTATAACCTAAAAATCCATCCATTAAATAAAGCATTTCATATCTAGTCATTGAGTTGATTATCATGTTAATATTAGGCAAATGAAATCCATTTTTTTGGCAAGCTTTTTTGATTCTCTAAAATCAGGGTAGATTTTGATACCTTCTATTTTATTATTTATTGGCACACTATTTTAAATCCACTCTTAATAGTTGAATGTCTTGATACATTTAAATTCTAAGATTTTTTCCAACTCTTTCTTGACTAGCATAGTAATATGAGGATGAATCTTGTGTATCTTTTTTATTAATGGGTTTGGCATTAGGATATATAATGAGATGGTGTAAAACTAAAGTAGGGGTTTTTTAAACTTTATGTTCCTCCTCAGTGAGGGACACACCTAGTGTAATCCACTTAGGGTCTTCTGGAGTCTTAATGTTCACCTCTAAAGTGTCCTATAAATTAAGTTTAGAACCATCATCTAAAATAGTTATCAAGGATTTGAATTGATTTGCAATGATAAATCCCTCTAGATAGACTAGCTTGTCTAACTCTTCTAAGTAGGATAAATCAGAATCTCTTAATGTTGGCATCAACCATAAAATAAATACCTCATGGCACTTTTGAATAATATGTGAAAAATCTTATTTCTCCTCATTACTAATATTTGATCCATAAATAGGATTTGGGATATAGGTCTCTTATACTTCATAGGAAGAAGGGTGAAAATCCCCATCTAATGGCACTGAAAACTAGTTTTCAATAGGAGACTTGCCTTTCTCTTTATGTTTTCCCTGGTTAGAAAGTGCCTCAAAGAGATTTTCAATTTTAGCCCTCAATGTTTGATTTTGTTTTTATTTTTGGAAAGGTAAGTTCAATCATGCTCTGAATTAGGCATAAGGATACAATCTAATAGAAAAACCCTTTTTGTGGTGTCCAAGAGGAATGTGACTCCTCAATCCTAGAAAGTTGTATATGGCCTCATCATTTTTAGACTCATATAATGGCATTGTTGACTCTTGTCAATCTTAGTCTCTCAATTATGTATGGTAAAGGATTAAATTTGAAGGTTTTTAAATAGGGTTAACAATGTAAATGGCATGGGGGTTAAATAAATTTGTAGTGGAAAGGTAATTATAGATGTTATAATCAGATCCTACATCATTATCAAAATTATTATTGATAATCATTGGTGTTGGAATGTGAATAAGGTAGTGGGGTCACCCCTAAATAATTTAAATCCAATACCATGTGTTCCCTTATACTTGGTCATTGAGATGGGTTCAATCATTCCTTGTTAATTTATCCCTAAACATCTACCTTCATAAGCTAGGCATTCCATAATACAATTAGGAATATGATACTTTGCACTTTGATAATATTCAAATAAATCATCAGTGTACAACCATTAATCATCTTATATTAAGGGGTCTTCTTCTAGGCCAAAGGCTTGTTTGAAAATAATGGGCTTATTCATCTGATATTTTCCTTTGGTTTCTCACTCCATGAAAGTAGTTTTGGCCTTAGGTTTCCCATAATATTTTGGATATTTTGGCAATTTGGCAATATGAAATGCATTATGGGTATTATATTCTCTGAGACCTTTATCAATTATATATAAGTAATTGGAAATGTCTGGTAGAGGTATGGCTGAGGTAGAGGATAAGATGTTTGGGTTAATGTAATTATATTCTAAGGCTGCTTCAATGGATTTTCCATTTTTAGATCATTTTCTATCTAGTTTGGGGATAAGATTCATGCCAAATTGATATTTATAGGTTTTATATTCAGCCTCAAGGCATTTATGATACTGATATGGATGAAGATTAGTTAGTATAATCACTTCGATTCCTAAATGTGTAAATTTTATACACTAATGTACTGTAGATGGTATAGCCCAAATTTTATGGATCCAGGGTTGGCCCAATAATAGATTGTAAGATAGTTCTAGGTCCAAAACATGGAATAAAGTATCATGGGTCAATGGCCCAATTACCATTAGCAAGATAATAGTGCATTGAGATTCATGTTCTTCATTATCATATACCTTGATAATGATGGAATTTGGATGCAAGTTGGATATTTTACATCCAAGATGTTTGACCAACTTTAGAGACACAATGTTGAGACCCAAACCATTGTCTACAAGGACACATTTAACTCTATGGTCCTTTATACCAACCTCAATGTATAATGGGTAATTATTATTGACATTATGAATTGCACCCTTGACAAAAGGTTGAGCTTATGTCTTCCATGTGGCACAATGGAGACTCCTCTCTTGCCTATGGGTCTGGTAAAATTGAGGGGAGAATATCTAGATAAGGGCTAGCTCCCTTTGATGCATCTCTGAGTTATTTCACTACTACTACTAATATATAAAAAGGGGGGTTGAAAAGAGAGAGATTATTGAAAATAAAACCTAAGCTAAAGTAGTGATACACCAAAATGGTTGATCTACTTAGTTTTGACATACACTTTACACCAAGAACAAGCTAATATACACTTCATTTAACATGAGAAACTCTTCTATATCAGTGAACTAGGGGTCCTCTAGAGATACAAGGAGGAAGAACTACTAGAGGTGTTTGAAGACACACTATGGTAGCCTATTCACATGTACCTATATTCTGTTATGGACACTTATGGCTGACTTGCAAAATAAGAACTCACAATACACTAGACATGCTAGAATCATTTTGTGAAAGCATGAAATAAAATGACTTAACACAAGACAAAACCATAGACATATTCAAAAGTGCAAACTCAAAATGGAGGTAAAAATGTTGTCTTGATTCAAGGTAAAATCCTACATGGCTTCGCCATACAAGCTGAGAAATAGATTCTCAAATGAGAGTTTTACAATATATATATATAGAAAGAGGAAGCAATGGTGCCCCTTTTTTACAAGTGGCCCATGTTGCATTGAATGCCTTGGAAAGAGGAAAATTACTCATGCTAGTGTCATCCTTTTAGAAATTGCCTGATAAAACCATGTCATAAATATCATAGGGCTTGACTTTAGTGCTTAAAACATATTAAACTCTACTGCAAAAGCATGGGTTGCTTGGTTGTTTTAATGACAATGCCACCCCTCTTTAATACTTATGCAATTGTATACTATCGATGCCTCCCTTTTCCACCTAGGCTAATCCATTCTTTTCCACACTTAACTGGGGTTCATCTTTTGGAACATTCCAAATGTTTTCGTATGTGTGTGTGGCCATGTTCTGGATTCTCTAGGCTTCTTTCTCGGTGGGTCACTAAGTTCACTCTTGAATTTTTTTTCTTTTCCCAACTTTTGTCTTTTCCTAGCCCTTTCAGACCTCAAGGCTATCTTCTATCAATCTTTTGGCTCTTCAGGCTCCTTTCTTGGCAGTCTCTTCCTTTTGGCCTTAAGCCCTTTGAATTCCTTTAGATTTGCACTCAATCACTCAAAAATCAATGGTTATTTCATTTCCAAAAATTTGACATCCACAGGGATGTCACCATTTGAAAGCCAATGGCTATTCCATTGCCCTAAATTTGATGTTTGTGGGGATGTCACTAGACATTTAAAATCCAACAAATATTTTGTGATGCTGAATTTGATGTCTTCAGGCCCATCACCCCCTTTGGTAATTCCTTTATCTTTCTTTTCAAAGTGTTCCTTCAAAAAATTTCTTGAAGGATCTCTCCCTTATTTTCCTTTATCTAGGCCTTTGTCATTTAACCCCTCCCAAAGGGAAGGTGTCCCTTTAGGGCTTAGAGAAAGGTCCCCCTTTTGGCAGCTAAGAGTCCCCTGCAAGGGCAATTTCCCTTTAGGATCCTTTGAGCTACCTTGGCCTCTTAATTCCTTTAGACAAAATGTTCAATGGAATTCCTTCAGACATTTTGTCTGAAGGAAATGTTCCCTTCATATTTTATCACTTGTTTCTTTTGGTCAGGCTTTTCCTTTGAGAAAATTCCTTTAGATAAAATATCCAAAGGAATTCCTTTGGAATTTTGTCTGAAGAAATTTTCCTTGTCATTTTTCCATGGATTTCTTTGGATTTATTCCTCAGACAAAAGTCTAAAGGAAATCCTTCATTTTTCCTTAGTCTTTTCTAAAGGGCAAGTCCCTTTTGGGCTCCCTGACCAGCTGCCCTCCTCAAGGGCAAATCAAGTCCAAAGCTACCCTTTGGAATTTTGGAATGGTCCACTTTGCTCATCACCTGCCCCCTCAAGGGCTGCTTGGCCTCTAAAACTACTTTTTGGTAGAATTATAAAGGTCCCTTTTGTTGCATGAATGCCCCCTGCAAGGAATGCTTAACCTTCAAACTTTTGGAAATGATCCTTTGGCCTTTTAAAATTGGTCCATTTTTCCAATATAAAGTCCTCCAAATTAGTTTATTTACTTTTTCAGACCTGAGAACACATCATGGATCTCCTTGAACATTTGAAACACAAAACTTGTACTCAACTTTGGAACTCTCATGAAACTATCACCTTTTGCAAACTCCTGTATAATCATTCCTTCCAACTTTGCCTGTACCTTTTGTACCAAGTGATTAGAGTTGAGCCCTTTTATATGCCAAGAGGGTAAAATGAGTTACAGAAGCATATTTTTTCATTATCCTTCATGTTTGAGCATGGAAATATAAGGAAAAGAAAAGGGAGACCAAACAGGGAGACCAATTTTGGCTTGTGGGACCAAAAATGGTCAACAATTATGTAGAGGGCCTAAAGACAACATGTTACTTTAGTCAAAAGTGAGATGTTGACCAAGGGTCTAGTGTCCTACCATTTCTTGGAATTTGTCTGGATTAATGTCATCTGGCATGAGGGATCAGTTTAAATACTCATTCAGGATGTCTTTGTGTATGGAAAATGTACAAAATATATCCATAATGGATATATGTGTAGGTGTATTTTTAGTTATTCCATAATATCAGAGGTCATCCCTTCAATTTTCTTAGTTGATTTATTTATGATAGGCACATAAGGTTGATTAGGCTCATTTTTAGTATTCAACTATGGTCTTTTGATAGTGTTCTTAGATCATCAAGTTATAATTGCACAATATTGATCTATAGCATGGATTTGATAGTTGGTTGGGTAGATAATAAGGTTTAGAATGATGATCCTAAGATGATATGAAGTTGGGTTATCAACATGGTTCATAAAATAATCATCAACATAATGGGGTTGGTAAGCATTATTTAGCAAATATGAATGGTTAGGAATAGTTCTAGGTCTATTTGTAGTTAGATAGGGATTGATGGTGATAGTGGCAATGTGACCACTTAAAATGTTCCTATAGCATTGTTATAGGTATATGTAATGACATGATGGCCTCCTTGGTTAGTTTTATCATTTTTCCCTTGGTTTTGACCATTCTACTTTTATTGTTGCAGTTGGTGTGTTACTATTGATTTTACAGAGGATTTATCTACCATTAATGTTGTTATTAGTACTACTATAAGTTGTTATTATGATAGGGAAATTGATTATGGTAGGTAATCAAGTTATTTTTGGTCTTAAGAGCATGGTGTCTCTTTCTATCTCTTTGTTTTCTAGCATATTCTTAATTAAATACCTCAGTTAGATACATCATCTTATGGAACATCCTCTAACATGATGGTACTCACAAAATTCATGTTCTTTATACCAATATTGAAAAGGAATAACTTCAATAAACAAGTTTGGTATTGAATAACTATTCAAATTTACTTGAAACAATATTAGGAACACAAATTCAATAGGCTCACAAAGGTCACTAAATTATTTGGTAATGATTTGTCTTTTCCTTAGAGGAGGGGCTTGTAATTGGTTTTGATTTTATGGTGGCTATTTTTGTGGAGGTCTTGGTTGAAAGTATAGAGGAGGTAGTTATTGAGTGGGTGGGGGTAAATATATACCGTGTTTGCACCATCTAGACATGGTGTGATTTAGTAACCCCATCTTATTATGGTTATAAGGTTTAGGTCTATCATTGTTGTTGACCTGAGGTGGTGTTAAAACCAACATTTAAATTAGGTTCTAATTATGGTTCTAGCCTTGGTTTTGGTTCTAGTTCTACTGGACTTGATGTTTATTCTAGCTCTAATTAGAAGATGATAGATTAATTATCCCTTTGTTGATAAGGGCTTTCACACTCTGTATTCCTTTTTCTATAGCCTCTTTAAGTGTATGAGCACATTGCACCTTGTGATGGTAAGATATCTCATTGTGTAAGATCCTAGTAAATATCATGGCCAACTATTTATCTAAGAGATTATGAATAAATTAGCTTGTTAGTGCTATCCAATGTTGTAAGTATGTAGTGAACCTTTCACTAGTCTTATTTTTAGCTTGGCCTAAATCCATAATAATTCTTGTGCTCAATATTATATGAAAATTGTTGTAAAACTTATCTAAAAGATCATCAAATTTAGGTACAAAATTATTTGATAAATAAAGTATCCATTCCAAGGCTTATCCAACTAGACTCCTTGGAAAGAGTAAAAGCAAGTATATGTCACTATATGCCACTGGATGGTAGACAACAAATAATTATTTCAAATGCTCTTTAGGGTCACCTTTGGATTTTTATTTTTTAAGTTTAGGTGGCTCTTAACTCGGTGGAAATGGTATTTATAGATACTCTATGTTGAATGGGTAAGAGCATATTTCATCCAGTTTGAATTTCAATCCTTCATCTACTGTAAATCTTGGGCAAGGAAATAAAGAGTGGCCTATTATTTTTGAGGTTTTATGATCAAAGGTGGATCATCTTGATGGGGGTAGGTATATTGTGGAATATTTGTCAAATTGGTCAAATGACTAGGTATGAATATCTCTATATTGGGATTATATTATGGATATAGAATGTATGGTTATTGAAACACATTCTAGTTTGGATTAGCTACATAACCTTGGATAGCAAATTATGGCTATAGTAATGGCATTTGGCTATATGTAATGTGTTAGTATTGTTGGGATTGGGAGGCAACTTGCTTCTTGCTTATTGAATCTTCTTGTATATAGGGAACACATTATTGACTAAATCCCTACTATTAGAGGTGTTGATAGTTGGATCCTTGTTGCATGTGCAATGCCCATTACATGAAAGTTAATTATTGCTAACACTTGGTACTAGATGTATATAATAACCTTGTTGTTGGTTAAAAACCTATTATTAGATCAACACTTGTTATTAAATAGGCACTTTCTATTGAATAAGTACTTATTATTAGTTAGGCAATAGTTGGGGGTTTGGTAATTATTGTTGTTGACTAACTGTCACTTTCTAACCAATAGAAACACATTGGTTATTAGGAAATATTTTTAACTGATGAGGTATATTGGTATGTGTGTGTTGTGTTGGAACATTCATTATCACCTATTGAGGTGGCATGGTATTATGCACTTATTGTAGTGTTGATCTCGTATGTTGTTGGTTTATTTCTCCCTATTGCACACCTAAGGAAGAAGTTGGTTGAGGAGTGGAGATTGCTTGTTGATTTTTGAAAATATGCATACCTAATCCTTGTTCCATCCACTCATGGCATTATTTGGAGGAATCATTTATGTATTGATCATAAGTAAACTAGACCCACTTTGGTTTAAATTGGAATGCACTTGCATGTTATCTACCATGTTTTGATTGAGGTCTTCTATTTTAGTATTAGTCTCTTCCATTAAAATAGGGACATTATACATGTCACCAACCAATGTGTTTTGGCTAAATGGGTATATGTTTTGTCTTATAGAGCATGAAGCATATATTTGTTGCCCTATTGATGGATATATCTCAATAAGTAGTTTTTTATAAATATCCCTTGCATTAAGAGTAAGATCTAAGTTGAGATAGTTTTGGTATGTTTGATGTACCTATTCCATTTTTCATCCATAGGGCCCTTCCCTTTTGTAAATGTATTTTGGTTCTATTGTGGCATTTGAAATAAAACTTAACTATAATTAGTTGATGCATATTTAAATGGTTGAATTTGAGGTGAATTACTAATATTTATAATCAAATTATTGAAAATTTCATGTGGGAAGTCTAGTGAAAACTTGGCTCTTACTTCAACAGCTTTAATGATAACTTTGTTTTTGTTCTCTAATAAATGATGTTCAAACAAGTATGAATTGTATCATGTCTATGTTGGATTCATAACATAGTAGGGTTATTTTTGTTGTATTTATTCAATGTTATACATTATTTAAACAAGGTACTATGTTGTTTTCTCTAGTTCTTGGCTTGGATAAGGAGGTACAGTCACCAAATACTACACTAATAGGTCATGCCTTTGTTTAATGTATGAAATATTATAATATGGATAGGGATCCATCTCATAATCTATGTCATCATATGACTCTTAAATAAAAGGGTCACTAATCACTCTAGATTATACATGGTCCCATTATGTGTGTAAAGAGGCATGTCCAGATATATAACTAGGTATCATGAAAAACAAAGCATCCAAAAGTAGTAAAAAACAAAGGTATAAAAAAACAACCTTTGGCTCTATGAAAGAGATCCAAAGGGTAAAACAACTAAGCTAGGCAAAGGTAGGACAAAACAAAATCAAAACCACTCTAACAAATGCTACTTATTTACCTAAAAGTAGTTATAATAAGTGGAAAAAGTAACACAAAGGTTCAAAATTTATCTATGGATAATGTACTAATTTTCCCCAAGGTGGTTATAATCAGTGAAAAAAGTATCTAGACAAAGTAGAATAATTGAAAACTAGGGTCAAAGGATAAAAATGATTTGCCCAAAGGTGGTTATAATCATTAATACAAAAATAAGGGTAGACTTGGAAATAAGGAACACAAATAATAATTTGAAAATAAAATAAACTAAGGTAATTGGCTCAAACAACACTTGATAATTGGCTCACCAAGACTCGATATTTGATTCACAAGAAAGTTTTAGAATAATGTAACTAGGACACTCAAAATTCAGCACAACAAACTTCAAATAAGGTACATAGTAACAACTTGGCTCAAATGACTCTCTAAACAAGGTACAAAACAAAAAATATTCACTAGGTCTATGTAAGGGGTCTTTTAAATAAAATAAGAAATCAACCCAAGTATCACAATCTAAACACAAAAGGTAAACAACCTAAGCCCAAATTATATGAGGCTTTGGCATAAACTTGATTAGTTTAGGATTTTCACTTTGAAAGGTTGAGTTTTAGATTTAATGGAAAAAGACTCGAATGTTCTAAGGTAAAAGAGCTAGACCAAAACAAGAAGTGTAATTGCATGTTTGAAATAAGAGAGGTATAAGAATGGTTTTGAACTTGGTTTCAAAAATTGACAAGATATTGGAATGATTTCATGTTATGCCTTTAACCTATAGTACATTTAGGGATTGTGTGGTTGACTTGTGACTAAAAAACCTTCATATTCACTTGTTTCATTTCTTGATGTTCTTAGTATGGTAGGACTATGTAATAATCATGGATAAGTAAAGTATATATAAGATGTATTGGTTAATATTTTATCATCATATTTTAAATTGTGTTCTTATTAGATTGTTGTGGAGGTTTCCCCCTTAAAGTGGCTCAGTTATAATATTCAAGTATTCTACTCTTTTGCCCATTATTGTTGTGGATATACTTATTCTACTCTTAAGTATACCATATATAATTATATTATTTTGAATCATCTAAGTAATTTCCTTACAAGTGGTATTAGAGATTTGATTTGGGAAAGCTTCTACAATGTAGAACCTTTAGATCTAACATCATGAGCACTAGAAGCCCCAAAAAAAATAACTTGTGATTTAGAAGGAATTTACTATTTTTTCACCACAGTCTAGAAATTTTTTTACCTTGTAAAAATTAACATTCATTACATTCATCTATGTAAGACATTCATAATGGAATATTCTAATGGTATATTTTTTGGGTCAAAAAACTTCACCCTTATGCATAATAGTAGTCATTAGAATCATCTTGGTAAGATGATTGTAACAATGTATTCCACCATTAAATTTTTTGGGGATGAAACCCTCCTAGGGTTTGTGCATGGTTGGTCCAAACACTCATAGATGTAGAAAAGGGAAAGAAACTCCAAAAACTTCTCACAAGTTTGACATGGAATTTAAAACTTTTGATCCATCTATTTCAGAGGTAATTCAATAACTTAAGTCAAAGTTATAGAGCATGGTAAAAAAAGATGATTTTAATATGACTTAAGGGGACATTACAGGTTTGAGAGGGGACTTACATAGAATTAAGGATCAATTACAATAAATATATGGGTAATTATCCAACTTGTCAGCTTAGCCACTATAAAATAATCATCTACCACTTCAATTTGCTTCTCCTCCTCCAAACAACACTAACACCAATTTTGGACCGAAGCCAATGTTTCTAAAAGTGGACCTATGCAAGTTTTATGGTAATGATCCACTCATTTGGCTCACTCAAATTGAAAATTTATTTGATCTACATCAGCCTCCATGTTCTAAAAAAGTGTTTATGGCCTCTCTATATTTGGAACCTAAGCCATTCATTTCATATCATTGGTTGTGTGCTCAAAAGAAAAAGAAGGGTGTCCCAATTTCATGGTTGGTATTTTTTTAGGAGTTATAAATCCACTATTAAAATAATTTCTTTGAAAACTACTTTAGTTAGCTATCCAAGTTGCACCAGAATGGGACTATCAAGGACTTCATTCATCAATTTCAAAAACTATCCTTATGTGTGGCAAACATCATTGAGGAAAATTTTATTGACATATTTTCAGGTGGCCTCAAAGATAGCATATGATTATAGGTTTACATGTTTCATCCTAGTAGCATATCTAAGGATATATTAAGGGAATTAATGGTTGAAGAAAAAAAGCTGATCAGATAAATACCTTTCACCAATTTTCATAAACATACCTTCTTAGCACCATCATTTCATCATATTAGCAGATTGACACCTCAAAAAGTGGAATAAAAGCATGCAAAAGGTTTTTGTTTTGGCTATGATATCAAATGGAGCAAAGGGCATTGATGTGATAAAAATAATTTATTTTACATTGACAATGCCAATGAGGAGGAAGCATATGAGGAGGCTTTAGGTCAAGGGTTAGAATAACCTCAGGATGAATCTAAATATTCTCAAACTACTATTTATTATCATGAAATTTCAAGCATTATTACTCCTTAAACTCTTAAATTAGTGGGGTTCCTAAAGAAATAGAAGGTGACTATGTTAATTGACTTTGGGAGTACACATAACTTCATTAATAGTAAGTTGGTTTCTCTTTTGAATTATTTCATTTACCTAGCTCTAGAATTTTAGATCATGATTTTAGATGGTGGTACAGTCAACTATTCTATAAAATTCCATAGTATTAAGGTTGCTATGTAAGACTATTTTTTAGATTCCTCTATGTTTGTTATTCCCATGGGAGGAGTTGGCATTGTTTTGGGAGTGTAGTGGTTCACCACTTTGGGCACTATTGAGATGAATTTTTAAGATTTATTCATGATATTTCATTCAAAAGGAAGGACTTTTTAACTACATGGATTATAGGATAAATCTCCATAACTAGTTATTTCCCACCATATGATGAAGATTCTTAGAAACTATGCAGAAGATTTTGTGGCATGCTTATTTTCCATGGAGGTTCAACCAACCAAGGAGTCTACACATCCTAATTTTTAAAGATGTTGGATGATAATTATTTTGTTTTTAGTTACATGCCAAAAGGATATCCTCCAAGTCATGCACATGATCATGTCATTAGGATCATTCCAAGAATTACACCACCCAATATCATACTCTATAGGTATCCCTATGCCCAAAAGAGTGAAATTGAAAATATGGTACAAGAGATGTTGGATGTAAGAATCATCTAAAAAATTTAAATTGAATACTCCTCCCTAATGGTAATGGTACAAAATAACGATGATAGTTAGAGGATGTGCCCAAAATACATAGAACTCAACAAATACACCATCAAAGATAAGTTTCATATTCTAGTAATTAATGATTTGATAGATAAATTACATGGTGTTATTTATTTTACCAAGTTATATATTCACTCTGGATATCATCAAATTTGCATGTATGATGAGGACATAACTAAAAAAACTTTTATAAATCATGAAATCCATTATGAATTTATGGTCATGCCATTTGTCCTCATAAATGCACCATCTACATTTTAGAGTTTGATGAACATTGCTTTTAGGCCATTTTTGAGAAATTTTGTATTAGTGTTTTTTGATGATATCCTCATCTAAAAAAAATTGGGAAGAGCATTTGAAGCATGTGGAATATGTGCTCTCAGTTCTAAAACAACATCATTTTTATGTCAAACCTTCCAAATGTGCTTTTGGTGACTAAGAGGTGGAGTAATTGGGTCATATTGTTTCACATGAAAGAGTGAAATTTGATCTTTAAAAAATCTAAGCAATGATGGAGTAGCAGGTTCTCAAATCCCTTAATAACCTCTACTAACTTATGGGGCTAACTAGTTACTATCAAGGTTTCTAAAAAATTATGGTAGTATTACAACCCCACTCACCTTTTTATTGAAGAAAGAATCCTTCTAATTGATTGATTCATCTATCAAGACATTTTAATAATTGAAAATGGTTATGTGCACAACTCTAGTTTTGGCTAATCTTGATTTTTCAAAAAACATTGTTTTGGAGTGTGACACATCAGGATATGGCATGGGGGATGTACTCATGCAATAAGGTAGACCATTGGCATTTTAAAGTTTCTAACTTAAGGGGAAAATAGGCTCAAACTAATATATGAGAAAGAGATGATGACTATTTTGCATGTAGTGAATTAATGGAGACCTTATCTGATTGGTCATCACTTTGAGGTAAACACTAATCATGATAGCCTCAAATATTTTTTGGAACAACACTTGTTATTTGAAGAACAACAAAAATGGGTGACTAAAATTTTAGGCTATGATTTTGAAATAATGTATAATAAATAAAAATATAATGTGGTGGAATATTCCCTCTCTCAATGAAATGAATCATTTGAGGCATTATTATGCACCATGACCATGTGGCAAGCAAACTGGCTACAGGAAGCAAGATCAAAATGGGAGAATGATAGTGCTAGTAAGGATTTGATTCACAATATTTAGCAGGGTTCTAACTAATATGACAAATTTACATGGAATGGGAACACATTATGGTATAAACATAGATTATACCTTTGTAAGCATTCTCTCATTAAACATAAAATTATTCAAGAACTTCATGCCTCTCTACTTGGAGGTCACTCAGTATTTTTGAAAACATATCATAGAGTCAAGAAATATTTATTTTGGGAAGGACTCAAAGGGAATGTTTAGAAATATGTGGCTAAATGCATGTTATGATAATGAAATAAAGGTGAAACCATTAAGATCCTAGGTTTTTTATAGCCTTTATCCATCCCTAGCTAGCATTGGGAATAGGTTTCCATTGATTTGATATTGGGTTACCATGGTCTAAGGGTAAAAATGTTATCATGGTAGTTGTGGATTGACTCACCAAGTATGCTCATTTTTTCTCTTTATCATGTCCATTTGTTACTAGTACAGTAGATTCTAATTTTCTCAATATAATTCAAAAATTTCATGGCACTTCAAAGGTCATTGCAAGTGATTGAGATCCCATATTTACTAGTAATTTTTGGACTAAATTATTTTCAAGTTTGGGTACCAATTTGGATTATATCTCATCCTATCATCCTCAATATGATGGATAAATAAAGGTAGTCAAAAAAAATTCAAAGGGTATCTTCATTATTTTTTTATGATAAATAGGACAAATGGATTCATTAGGGACTACTTGATGAATGGTGGTATAACACTTCTATTCACACTTCTTCCAAGATGTCTCCATTCATGGCATTATATGGGTATCATCCCCCATCCATCACTTTAGTATTTTTAGTGCATCCTAAGGTTTGACCTATTAAGGAACACATTCACCATCAATATGAGGTGTTAGTCAGTTTGTGAGATAATTTAGTAATGGCACAAAATTGAATGAAGCAGTAAGTAGATAAACACTGTAGTGAGTGGAATTTTGACATAGATGATTGGGGTTTTGTGTGTTTTCATCCATATAAGTAGATGTCTCTAAAGCAATAAAAAAATGATAACAAGCTATCACCTAAGTATTATTACCCTTACCACATCTTGCATAAAATTAGTAGTGTGGCTTACAAGCTAGAATTACCCCCATCCACTTTCATATATCAGGTAGTTCATGTATATTTCTTGATGAAAGTAATTAGACACAATGTTTCCATTTAGATTGAGTTACTTGAATTAGATGAAGAAGGCCAAGTCATTATAGAGACTAAGGAGATCCTTCACATGTGCACTAAGTAGCTGTAGACCAAAGCCATTAATCAATATTTGATCAAATGGAAGAACCTAAATTATTAAGATACTATAGACACCTAAAATTAGCCACCAATGGATTCATACCAGACTTCAGACTAATTCTTATCAACTTTTGAAAATTAAGCTTAAGAATCATTAAACATCCCAATTTTTCTTATGAATCATTCATCAAAGCTCGAAATCCTATTGAGACATCCCTATTTGGGGTATCTTACCATAAGTAAAAAAAACCTCTTAGAGATTCATCTCTAATCATCATACAACATTACAACATGAAATTTGGCCTATAGACCTATTAAGTGGGAAAAGTGCACACATAAAATCAAATCTTGGAAAAGCTAAAATCCTAAACATAATTAATTAAAAATCTAAACCCAATTAAATTCCTATTTGAATTATCCATGAGCAATTAATGAAATTCTAAAAAATGAAATTTAAAAATCAAGAATATCTTATATTTTTTATAATTACCTTTTTTGAGTTATCAAGCCTTTGTAAATATCTAAAAATATCTCACCCATGCCTATTAATTGAAAATCATGAGGTTTTGACACCTTTTAACTCTAATAGAGTTAATTAACTCACTAAGGTTAGGTTTAAAGCCATTATATGTTTAAACTACACTCTAACTCACCTTGAGTTGTGGTTAGTTCCTAAGCTTATAAATACAAGCATTTTCCTCTTCGTTTGGAGAGCTTGGATAGAGTAAAGTTATAATGCAAGTTTTATAGAAAGATTATAAATAATGGTGTTATAATGCTAAAATAATAAGCCAAGCCATCAAACCATATCAAGACACAAGCCAACAATGGTGCTGAGGAGATAAGGAGATAACCAAGCTCCATTCTCAAAGACTATTTGAGCACAAGCCATGAACAAATCACTTGGAGCTGTCAAGGGAGTTAATGTATTTAGTATTCTTTGAATTTTAGTTGTGATTTCATATGTATTTTTTCCATGATAATCCCCCTAAGATATAGGCTTAGATATTTTAGCTTGCCAGTGTGTTCTTTTCATTGTTTTAGTGAAACTAACACTTATTCTAACCTCCTCTCTATTGTTTAAATTCCTATGATCATAAATGGTATTCTTGGTGGGACCGTGAGCACCCCATGTACCAAGGAGAACAAGATACAACTCATAAATCTTCAAATGAATGCTTGAATATCTTCAAAATTGAAGTTTTAGCTTTTTTACCATATTTTAATTTTTTGCTAACTTAGATATACATAGAGACCAACATTGATCAGGCATAACCAGCATTAGTTATACTTAACCATAATTAGTTATACCTAAATGAGATCAATTCTATGTGACTATAATAAATTAGGATGCAAGGCAAAAACATGGCTTTAAAACTTGCATTTTGAATCTTTCTAGCACTCATAATCATTATTTCTTAGTTTCATTGACCTTTAAACTCTCTGCTTAATCACTATGTTACAGGTTTTGAGAAGTTTTAATCTAAATTTGAGCTAAATAAAATATTTACCTCATTTTTATTTTTCCTTTGGTTTCACAAGTAATTAATCTCAATCCTTATAAATCGATATTAGTTATTACCAACTAGCATTGGTTTTTTGGTAACCAACATCGATCACAGGTGACCGATATCGATCTCTATGTTTTTAAAATAGGTAGCCCAAGAGATATGTTTTTAAAGTTTGTTTTCTCATCATTGAAATTAATTAAAATTATAAGGATACTCTCTAATCCTTGCAGGTCTAAGGTGGTATTAAAACATGAATTTGTAAGTTTAGACTAATGAACATTTCATTTTAGGTGTTTAAAATGAATTTAGCTAAATCTTGAATATTTGGTTTTAAGTGCTTAAAATGAAGATGGATGTTTTTGTTTATCTTGTGTTTTCAAATTTATTAAAAATTTTTAAAATAAGCCAAGGGGACAAGGAACTTCATTTGAATGTGTTTTAATCTTGCTCACTTTGTCTTTTGGTGTTTAAAAATAACATAGTTCATATTTTATGGCTTAGATGTTTTTAAACGTTTTTTCAAGATTCAACTAATACCAAGGGTCTCAAAAACTTCACAACACATTTCATTTTTAGTTCCTTAAAATTAAATTTAAATCACTTAGTTCATGCTTTGGAAAACATTCATTTTATGCCATGTTTATTTGAACTTGTTTGTTTTTTTTTTTTGCAAAACAAAGTGTGTGTGTAGGCTCTCCCACCATCCCATATAATGAACTTGGGTGATCAAAAACACCTTTTCACTTGAAATTTGTGCCTAGTCAAAGGCATGGAAATAATTTTGTCTATGCTCTCCCCAAAACCCATATGGTTTGGGTGATCTAAAAACAAACTCTAAAGTCTTTCCACTTAGCCATTTATTTCATGCAATTTGGATTGTGAAGGGGAGCTCATAGCTTCTTCACAAGTTATTTAGGAAAGAATTGACTTAGAGATTCATCTCCTAGTATTTTTTCAACCCCTCTCCATGGTAGGGTATATAAACTAGGGTATGCATACTTTAAGACTAGGGGGTTGAGAAACTAACCTCTCCTTTTTTAATGAAATCCTGAGTCAAGTCTAGTTAACCAAAGGATTCCACTAAGTAATACATGGATGGAACTTATATACAAAGGAATAGACCCTTTCATAGTAAGTCAACTGATATGAACTCAATTGACATGTTACATCTCTAGCATTAACCATGTTTGGTACCAATCTAGACATTCAAAAACTATAATTTTAGTTAATGCCATTTGACCAACCTTGTCAGTTATAGGATTTAGGATGTTACATTTATATGTTATATCATTTTTTCATTGTATTGCTTGGTCCTGTGAGTCTAAAAATTTTGTTTGTTTATACCACATCAAAAATAAGTTTTGTTTATACATCACTCCCACACTTTTGCCTTGAAAACTTTTTCCAAACTTATTTGTGTGTGTTAATCGATTGAAACAGGTAATGTTATGATGCCCAAATCATTTTAAGTTTATACCTTGGAGTCTTTGAAACAAACCATTATTAGATATTTAGAGAGTGATAAAACTATTATGCTTGTCAAATTTATTTCATAGACTTGTTTTCCTTGTGTCAAATGCCATTTTTTAGAAAAAATTCCATATATGTCTTTTAAATCTTTGTCTTATGTCATTATGCCATTTAAATTTATCTAGCTTATTGTTTGTTTGAAGATGCCTAGTTTCCTAAGTTTAGTTTTTAATTAAATTTTCCAAGTTAAAATTCAACCATTGATTGATTTTTGTTTATGCCTTAATTAATTGGGTCTTAAGACATCAATATTTCTCTTTTGGGTTGTGAAACTTAGGTTAATTCATTACCCAAAATTGAAAATTATTGCTTGGATCTTTGTCTAGTGCTATTATGCAATTCAATTTTATTTAGATTGATTTTCTAAAGGATCCTAGTTTTCATTATTGTTTGTACCATTATTTAGGAGAAAAAAACCTATCTCTCCATGTGCCTTTTGCCATATGCCTTATGCTAATTGACCAAGTTTATGTTTGAAGTTTATATGCCTAGTTTATGCCAAAGCATTCCAAGTTTGTTAGATTAAAATATCACCTTTGTTTAAAGTCTATATTTTGACATTAAATTTAGCTAAAAGTCCTATCACATGCCTTGTTTGAGCCTAGATTTTAACATCATGTTTGGCCAAAAGACCTAGCAACTATTATTTTTCCTAGATTAGATCTATTTGGAAAACTTTTGTACCTAGAGTTTGGCATGCCAATTTTTATTTAGCCACTTGAGATTTTATGTGTGAAACATTGGGAATTAGACATATGACATTATATTGATTTTATACCAAGTTTTATCACATACCATTTTGGAGATACAACTCCCCTAAATCAAGTTAAACCAATTTTGAACCTTTTGACCTTTAGACATTATTTTGAAGAGTTTATATAACTCTATACCTTTTATGAAGCTTTTATTATTGATGTGGATATGTCTAGCTACACTTATGATGGAGTTATATACAATCCAAGTTATAGAATGCCCATAAAAATTATCTTTGCTAAAGACCCCTATGGTTAATAAGTGGTTTGTGAGATGGACCCATATCCTCATTAAAATCCTCAATCTAGGGAACAAATACAAGCACCAAATTTGGGGATACCTTATTTTGGTAAGTTGTTGTATGATTCACATCATTTGGTGACCACCTAATCCCCCACCTATACCATTAACCCTCCTTTGGACTGCATGAGCCACCAAGCTCCATAACATCCTAGGGATACCATTACCATTCTAGGACCATATCCTTTGGCTTGGTGAGCAATCAAGATCCATAAAACCCTACCATTACCATTCTAGGACCTCATCCTTTAGCTTATGTGAGTAACCAAGCTCCACAATGCCTTACCATTACCATACTAGGACCTCATCCTTTATCTTGTGTGAGAAATCAAGCTTCACAATACCCAACCATTTCTATTCTAGGACGTCATCCTTTAGATTTTTTAAGTAACCAAGATCCATAATGCCCTACCATTTCTATACTAGGACCTCATCCTTTGTCTTATGCAAGCAACAAATATCCATAATACCTTACCATAATATTCTAAGACATTATCCTTTGGCCTGTGTGAACAACCAAGCTCCATAACACCCTGTATACACATAATATTTTTAACTTTTATCAAATACTAACATTTTATATCTTTTAAGAACCCATCATGACTCAATATCTCTAAGTGCATTCCTTAAGGGTTGCATTATGAAATGGATGGGCATACCTTTGGTTCTTTAAAGGATTATTGTCCCTTATTACCACATTATTTCCAATACATTCATCTCTTAAAACCTTTTCCTAAGCTATTTATCCTCCCTTATACATTCCTCTAGTCTTTTCCTCTTTCTATCCTTCTCCTCCTTCTTTGTTACCCTTTTAACCTATTCAGTACACTAGGTTGACCTGGTCAACCTAGTGTATTTTGGGGTTACTTTAGTTCTTTAGGTTTTTTAGTCTTCCAGTTGACCTAGCATAGACTTTAGGCATTATCCCTAGAATGTACTAGGTCGATCAGGTTGAAATAGCACAACTAACATGTCCAAATCATTTTTGGGTGAGATACTCATATCTATACAAGGTCATTTCAATCATTATTCATATATGCAATCAAGACTTATTATTCACTCACACTTCTTCACAATCTTCTCTTCCACCATTCTACTTGAGGATTCTTATCTTAGGTTTCTTATTTTGGAGAATTTAGTCTTGTAGATAGGTCTTGAATGTTTTGGCCTAAAAAAGTGACCCTTATGAACCACAACAACCTCTTGTAAAGCTCCATTGTCTAAAGGAAAGATTGAATGATGACAGGTTCACATTCAAGTAAGTATATTCTAACTTTGTTTTCCTCTCTTATAGTAGATAGAAGTAGCATAAGTGTTGGATTGAATAATATTAATCTTCATATTCTATGTATTAGAGTGTTACTCATACTTACTTTATTTGAAGTTCTGTATACATGTTTGATTGCTTTGCATCTAACCCCTCATATTGTGCCACAAGATTTGGTGTGCACTATATTAGTTTACTTTTCTTGTTTATTATCGTAAGTGAAATATCAAATCATAGGAAATTTTTATGTTTATTGTGCAATTAGGTTAGACTTTAGGCTTTATAGACCTTCCTAGCATGATATGTTATGATAAGTGATACAAGTGATCCCCTAATTGGGTCTAGAAAATCCCCATATCGTTCATGTTCCTACTTAATAAGTGTCTACTCAATTGGAAGTGTAGGTGTGATTTATCTTATTCAATCTAGGATTTATTCATATACATCATAAAAAATTTATTTCATACATTCTGGTGAATGTGACATGAATCCTATCCCACCACTGGTTGGATTGTCTTCATGTTTCCATTTATATTTTTTTCTTATTAGTATAAGCAAAATTTCTTTCACTCATTTCATTATTTTTATCATCATTTTATCACTTATTTCTTCCTTATTTTCATTCTCTATGTCATCATGAATCCAATGCATTTTATTATTTTCAAAATGGATAAGTAGAACCAAAGATATAGGTAAAACAAAATCTTTATATCTATCTATTGTACTAAGTCAACCCTATCGACTAGGTATCTTTTTCAGCCTATGTTCACTATACTAGGTTGACCTAGTCAACCTAGTACTATCTACAAACTCTTTTACCTCTTTTTCATCTTTTGTGCACTATACTATATCGACCTAGTCAACCCAATATAGTTTTATAGTCCATGTTTTTATATTAGGTCGACTGAGTTGACCTTGTACTATTTTCTTCTTTCTTTACTTTCTAATTCAAATTTTTGCCATCCCTATATGTCTGACTTAATTATCTATCTGCCTAACTTAGTTATTTATCTCTGTCTATTATTTTTTATTATTTATCATTCTTTCCTTTTATCTTTAAGCATCATATCCCCCATTATAAACTTCTTGGATAACCTAAATCCATTTAAACACTCTATTAGGTTGTCTTTTCTTCTTATGGTTTCCTATTTTTTCTTAGCTATTGGGGCATCTTGTGATTCCCATCCACACATTAGCATAGCCTTTGGGCCATCTTACAATTCCTACCCAAATATCATTTTAGACTTTGGGGAATCTTGTGATGCCCATACATACATCCACTTACCCTTTGGGGCATCTTGTGATGCCCACTCTTATTCTCTATTACATGCTACCAAACTAATTCAACTTCAAAAAACGTTCTGAGACACATAGGCTTGTCTCTCACATGCTCATAATTGATATAGCTATTAATATAGGATCCTTTCCTTCTTATCATGCTTTTTCTCTATATCTATCTAAATATTTTTCTAGGTTACTTAAGCATGGGTCTCTCCCTCTATATTAGTTCCCTATTGTTCACAAACCTTTAGTCTTCCCTTTTGGTATTTTGGTTTCTTGATGTATCATAGTCTCTATTATCTTATTTTTCATTCTCCTTTTGCTTACCAATTTTTATTTGGTGCCCTTTAGGTTTTTATTTTGTTATTTGCTTTGTAAGAACATGGATAGGACCTGACATCCCTTAAAAAACTACCATCTTTTACTTATTTTTCTTTCCTTTTTGTTGCTTGCCAATGTTGTGTTGGCATCCTTTGCGTTTTTCTTTTGTGAGGTGATTTTTACAAAGGCTCCCTCACTCACTTATTTTCTCTTGCTTATTATCATCCTCATGGGTCTCTATTTTATGAGTTACTTTGTAAGACCATGGATAAGACCTGACCCTCCTCATAAAATTATCATTTTTTTCTTTTCATGATCATTGTTCTTAAACTTTATCTTTTATTTCTTTTGCTAGATAGAATTCACAAATAATCTATGTTAGCATGTTTTTCATCCATTTCCCTCTCTCTTATGATAATTAATCACACCTTTACTATCATTGTATCCCTCTTTTCCCTTTGTCACATTATTTTACAATTTGAATCAATTTGAATTATTCCATGTGTCATTATTCTTGATTTCCCCTTTCTTTCACCTCCACATTGGATTAAACAAGGTTGAAGTCAAGATATCACTTTTATTTCACCTAGATTTATGATACTCTTAAATCCCATGCTATTTGATGTTCTCTCTATTAGTAAAATTATCCTAAGTTTTTAAATGAAAGTCATCTTTAGCACTCATGTTTGGTTTTTCAATTCTGTATGGAGGAGGAATCAAAAAATCCATCAAAAGAAATTTAAAATCCAAATCATTTGAAATAAAAGGAAATGATATCTAAAAGGTGACATACAAATCTCAAAAGTCAAAATCACACCAAAATATGTGATTAAAAGCACATCTCCTATCTCCAATCAAAGCTAAAACTCTATATTAGGCTTCACATAGAGCCAAAGTCCTTTGGGGTATGGTAGGTTAGTAGATTGGAATAGGGTAATTCAAAAAAATCTATGGTGCTACCTACTTTCTCACATAAGTACCCAATCTTTATAGTAGATCGATGACTCTGTAAGGGGTCCTAAATAATGGGGAACATGTCATGGGGAGGTAGGTTCATTTTAATTTTCATGTATATAGCCTTCATGAGATGATATGTATACTCCATTTGTTAACCTAAGACCTGTGTAGCTAAGAGAAGTTATTTAGATTCCCTAAGGTTGATAGTCCTCTTGTCTTGACAAACCAAATTTGAGTGTCTTGACTTTGATAAAGAGTTTCTTTACCTTGCTTTTTCCTTCATTCTCCTCTCTACCCATTTCATTTTCCCCCTTGATATAAAAATTGTGATTTCAAATCTGTTTTCCCTCTTCTTTAAATTCCTTCTTATTAATTTCTTAAAAACATGCTAACACTACTTTGTTTTAGTTTTATCTATTTTTAGATGTAAAACAACATGTTTGAGAAACTTTGGATCATATTTTTCACTTCATTTTTACATTTACTAGACTTACTTTACTTTTATTTTTCCATTTATCATGATTTTGTTGTCTTGCTATTATGGACACCTAATTTCATACCCTTTTTCCATTATTGAGTGAGATGTGGATGTTACTTCTCACTCATCAATGTTGTTTTCCCTTTTATGCATTCCCTTTTTTCCATTATTGAGTGAAATGTTGATTGTTACTACTCACTCATCAATGTTGTTTTACCATTTTGTTTTTCTTTCTACCATTGACTTGTCTTTCTTATCTTTCCTTTTTAAACATGCATCTTTGGTTTAAATTGGTGAGTTTTCCTTCTCTTACTTTTGGTTTACTTGTTTGAGTTTTAAGGTCTTTAGTAGCCTTGGCTTTTCAGTTACCCAATTTACTCTTTTTTGACTTGGTCATTTGGTCTAACATAGCACTTGTCACCCCATCTTTCCAAAATTTATAAGTATGTCCCATCTACACAGCATCAATTATCTTGGATTTTCTTGCATTTGTTTGTTTTTTCTCCTTAGTTTTGTATTTTTGGGTTTGTCAAAAATATTCTCTGCACCCTACACAATCAAAACTAAAAACATACATAATCATCAACCCATGATAAAAGGTAAGTCAAGGTAATCCTTGAATTTAATTTTTAGTTATTTAATTTTTATATTAGATTCCCTTTCTATAATTTTTTTTAGTTATTTTATGCTTTTTAAAATACTACAACTTTTTCTTAGCATCAATGTTGTGTGTGTCCTTATGTTCTTTCTCAAAGCACCATCCCCTATTATAACTTAGTGACACATGATGAGATTCGATTAGGGAATATGTATACATATAAAAAATTTATTTTTTATCAAATACTAAAACTTTACATCTTGTAGGAACCCATCATGACTCAATCTCTCTGAGCACATGACTTAATGGGTGCACTAGGAAAGGGGTGGGCAAACCTTTGGTGCTTTGTAAGATTGTTGTCCCTTATTGCCACATTATTTCTAATCCATTCATCTCCTAAAACATTTTCCTAAGTTGTCTCTCCTCCCTTGCACATTCCTTTGGTATTTTCCTCTTTCTATCCTTCTTCTCCTTCTTTGTTACCCTTTTGACCTTTTCAGTACACTAGGTTGACCTAGTATGTTTTGGGGTTACTTTAGGTTTGTTAGCCTTATATCCAACTTAGCAAAAAATTTAGGCATTAGCCCTAGAATGTACTATGTCAACCTAGTTGACCTAGCACAACTGACATGTCTAAATGATTTTTGGGTGAGATACTCCTATATATATAAGGTCATTTTGGTCATTATTCATATATGCAATCAAGATTTATTATTCTCTCATGCTTCTTCATAATTTTCTCTTCCACCATTATAATTGAGCAGTCTTAGCTTAAGTTTATTATTTTGGATAATCTAGTCTTGTGGATAGGTCTTGGATGTTTTTTCCTAACAAAGTGATCCTTATAAACTAAAAAAACTTGTTGTGAAACCCCATTAGCCAATGGAAAGATTAAATCATGATGGATTCACAATTACATAAGTATATTCTAACTTTTTTCTCCTCTCTTTTAGTAGATTAAAGTAACATAATTATTGGCTTGAATAATATTACTCTTCATATTTTATGTATCAGGGTTACTCATACATAATTTATTTGAATTTCCCTATATATATTAGATTACTTTGCATCTGACCCTTGACATTGTGCCACAAGCTTTGGTGTGCACTAGATTAGTTTACTTTTCTTATTATTAGAATAGTTTACTTTCTTGTTTATTACCATAGGTGAAATATGAAATCATAGGAATATTTTAGGGTTATTTTTTGATTGTGTTAAACTATAGGCTTCAAAACCCTTCCTAGCATGATATGTTGTGACAAGTGATACAAGTGATCCCCTAATTGGGTCTAGTAGATCCCCATATTGGTCATGATCCTAATTAACAAGTGTATACCCAATTAAAAGAGTAGGTATGTTCTATTATATCTGATCCAAGATTAATTCATGTACATCTTGTATACACACCCTACCATTTATTCCAAAACCTCATCCTTTTACTTGTACAAGAAACTAATCTCTGCAACACCCTATCATTATCCAACCATTGATAATCCTTCTTTTTTTACTAAATGATCCCCACTTTAGAAAACCCATGCCAATTGTCTAACCCCAAATGAACCAATCCATACCTCTCCAATTGAGCCAATCATTCGAAGACCAAGTTGTATTCAAAATTGGTATTTTAAAACTGACTGTAAACCAAGACCAAGGTAACTAACCAAGCCACAATGGTTTTCTTGAACCAACCATTTATGATGAGTCAACCTATGATGAATCACCTCTTAGTACTATACCAACCTATGATGAATCGCCTCTTAGTACTATACTTGTTATTGAGGAGTCTCACTCTAACAAGCCAATCTTTGTTGAGTCACTTATTAATTATTATAACTTCCTTTAGGAAAATCATTACCTCAACTATACACCTATTTTTCAATAACCTCCCTCTAATAAGCCAATCTCTATGGAGTCATCTCTTGACCTTTTTTCCATTGTTAAGGAGTCTCACTTTGACTAACTAGTCTCTGTGGATCCCACCATGCCATCGTAGGTTTTTACTTGTCCAAAACCAAAAATTAAACAAAACATCATGGTAGAAACATCCATACCAGATGAAGAATTAGAACTAGAGTCGGGTTATATTCTTGAACCAACATCAAATTTAACACCATAAGCAAAATCAATGTTAGTTTCAACATTGGATTCAGAGTCTTTTGACACAAATTTATATTTAGAATTAGAATACATTCATGGTTATTACAATATTGGTTATGCATGTCTTATAGATTAGTTTGAATATATTTGTGATTCTTCTATAGTTTTAGAGGATGATTACTTTAGCTTCGACACAAGTTCTTCTAGTATATTCTATGAGGATTGTGTTGCCTCCTCCCATTCCATTACCATTCCACATGCCATTACCACCAACCAACCTAGCCATTGTATTGAACTATAACCATAACCATAATCATACTTTATTAAACTATAACCATCGTGACATATCAGTTAAATAACATCAAGGAGGTCAAGACCAAATTCATGTAGAAGAAGAATAATTTCCTATTGAAACCTTTTCATAGGTGTTAGGGGATAATCAAATTTCAAACTCGGCATCTTCTACTGAAACATTTTTAGAGGTGCTAGAAGACAATTAAAGTCAAAATTAAAAGTTTCTTAGTGAAAACTTCTTGAAGGTGCTATAAGATAATCAAAATAATTTCATTGGTGAAAACCTCTTCAAGGTGATAATAGTTAACCACAATAGTCCTTCACTACTTGATGAAGACAAAATAAAAGATGAAATCAATATAGCTTCCAATTTATAGCCTAATCAAATAGTAGCTAATCTCAAGCCCAAATAATAGAAAAATATAGTGGTCCTATCAAGATAATATTCATAAGTCTTCAGCCCCACCACATCCAAAGTTATGTCAAATCTAAAATCAACAAAATTTGTGTGTGCCTAAAAATCTTGATCTTCATTTGTCACCCAACCATTATACATTCCATTATCATCCACTATTACATTTCCAAATCAAACCTATCACTCATTGTTTATCACTATTTACCATCCCTAACTGTACTTTCATTTATAGAGGCTATAAAGATATATTGTCTTGATATTTGAAGGAAATAGACTCATCAACCAATGAAGATCATAACTACAACATTTATATCCAAATCTATAGTTAGTTATTAATAGAGCAACTATTTAGATTAGGTGTTATCTATAAATTTACATAATTGATTATTTTGGTTTTCATATGTTGATCAAGATGTGCATCCCCACATCAACAAGAAATATAAAATTAAAAACATTGTCTTGGCTAAAAACATTTACCATGCCATTTTCATTTTGACCACTTATTTCATACCATTGCCACTTCCCTCACCTTACCACATGGGGTGACCCTCTTACCATTTAATCTAATCTTTATGCCATCCTATCATCTTCCGTATGCCATATTGTATGTCATTCTTATTAGACCAAAGCATATTTTTATCCATCTTACCTAGCCTACTTTGATATTGGTTCCTTTGGTTCTTCTCACACCTTCCATGAGGGGATTTATATCCAATTTCCATAGTTTTAGAATTTTGTGTTTAAATGATAGTCTATGAAAGTAGTGTGATAGTTAATCTAGAAATATATCTTTCATTTACCTTTGACTAGTGCTATTGATTATAACCATTTATGGGCAAATCATTATTCCACATTATGTTACTAATTATAACTACATATGGGTAAATTATTATCACAAACCTATGATGTTGTTTCTTAATTATAACCACCTATGGAAAAATTAGGAACAACAACTTTATCATGCATTGTCACATCACCTTGCCATTACTATTCTCATTTTCTTGGCCATTTGTTGGATTTGAGAGCTTATTGTTACTTGGGCAAGTTTCTCCCCACCTTTGATGTGGATGAAATTACTATGACTTGAGGCCATTTTTTGAATATGTAAGTCATGCTCAATTCACATTGAATTTAGGCTAGTTCCCTTTTTCTAGACTCTCTCACCACATTATGAGTAACCTAAACCAATGCTCTCACAATTTTGTGAGTTGGACAATTTAGTATCTCATAATTCTCAATCAGGTTGAGATGTTTAGAAAATTCCAAAAACATTTGTACTATCTAAGCCTAGTTAGTCATTCTCTATCCATCCTATTGGGGTATATCCATTATTAGGATGTTTTCTATTACTTTTACTTTCAATCTTGCTTTATGTTTTTTAATTTATTTGTTTTCTTTATGTGTGTGTTAGTTGTTTATTTGCTTGCCTATTTATTTTCTTTTATTATTGTGCCTCAACTTAGTCTATATGTGTTCATTAGGTAATTCTTTGAACATTATTATTGAGTCTATCCATATTTATACATCAACATTATCATCATGGTCTTTATCATTGGTGTGTTATTTTCAATTATTTATTGGATCAAGAGTTAGTCTTATGCATATTTTAAGAAATTTCTCATGGTGTTCTATCATGAAGCATACCGCCATGTGTTATATAGAAAAAATTAGCTCAATAAGTCTTACAAGAAATGGATCCATGGAAGTTTCTCCTTGCTAGCCTTAGAAAATCCTCTGACCCTATTTGATCAAATCAAACCATTAACCATTATAGTTGTATCAATACTCATTAGGATGAGCATCTCCACATTGGTAGGTATAACTAAATCATTCACATTGATCAATTCTTAGTCTTCTATTAATCTCTTCCATCACTTTACGCATCCTCATGTGCCTAGTTATTTATGGTTTCTTCAGTCATTAGATCATTACATCTACATTTGCACCTACTCATATTTAATCTATGCAACATGTTATATCCTTGATTTATGCTTACCAATCTACCCTATTGGGGCCCAAACACACATCATTATTCAATCTCAGTCATCTTAATGATTATAACCACCTATGGGAAAATCATTATTTTAACTCATCCACCTTAATTGGGGCATATGTCATTACCACTAATTATAACCACCTATGGGAAAATTAGTGTCTCAAACTTTATTACTGATTATAATCATCTTTGGATAAATCAACACCTTTTTATAATCAATGCATGCAAGCATTTTATCATTTGGATTAATCTCATCCATGGGTTAATCTCATTCTTTTTCTTGCTTATTTTCGAGAGATTGTCCATCAAACATATGATGGCCACTCCCTCGAGGTGGCATCATTATAGTTTTCCCAAAGATTCTTTGTATTTTTTATTCAATCATCATTTTCTTTTAGGCATACAGACCTTTTTCATTCTTTGATAAGACATTGCTATGCCTACAACTTGTAACATCTTCTAAAACAAGAGTAAACTATAGACACCTAAAATTGGCCACCAATGGCTTCATACTAGACTTCATACCGATTCTTACCAACCTTTACAAATTAAGCCTAAGAATCTCTAAACATCCCAATTTTGTTTGTACATCATTTATAAAATCTTAGAATCCCATTTAGACATCCCTATTTTAAGTATCCTACCATAAGTAATAAAAAAATCTCATGAATTCATCTCCAATCATCATATGGCATTACAACATGCAATTTGACCTATAGACCTATTAAGTGGGGCAAGTGCACACATAAAATAAAATATTGGAAATACTAAAAGCCTAAAAATAATTAATTAAAAATATAAACTTAATTAAATGCCTATTTTAATTATCCATGAGTAATTAATGAAATTCTAAAAAAGAAAATTCAAAAATCAAGAATATCCTAGGTTTTTCATAATTACCTTTTATGAGTTGTCAAGTCTTTGCAAATATCTAAAAATATCTCATCTATGCCTATTCATTTCAAATCATGAGGTTTTGACACATTTTAACTCTACTAAAGTTAATTAACTCACTAAGATTATGTTTTAACCCATTTCATGTTTAAACTACACTCTAACTCACCTTGGGTTGGGGTTAGTTCCTAATCCTATAAATACAAGCATTTACTTCTTCATTTGGAGAGCTTGGATAGAGTAAAGTTATAATGAAAGTTTTATAGCAAGATTGGAAACAATAGTGTTATAATTCCAAAACCATAAGCCAATCCATCAATTCATATCAATCCATAAGCCAACCATGGTGCCAAGGAGATAGCCAAGCTCCATTGCCAAAGACTCTTTGAGCACATGTCAAGCAAGCCATGAATAAATCACTTGGATCTCTCAAGGAAGGTAAGGGATTTGGTATTTTTTTACATTTTAATTATGATTTCATATGTATTTTTTTCACCATTCTCCCCATAAGATATAGGCTTAGAGATGTTAGCTTGTTAGTGTGTTCTTTTCATTATTTTGGTGAAACTAACACTTGTTCTAACCTCCTTTATATTGTTTAAATTCTTATGATCACAAATACAACATGGGAGGATGAAGTGTTCCTATAGAAACATCATGGTTTGATCCAATATTGATGATAACATTGTTTTTAAGGTGAGGGTCATGTTATTCCCTTAACCTATAGTGCATCTAGGGATATGTGTGGTTGAATTTTAGTTTACACACCCTCATATTAGCTTATTTCATTTCTCAATGTTTTGAGTATGGTCAACCTATGTAATAACCATGGATAAGTAGAGTATATATAATAGGTAGTGGTTAGTATTTTATCATCATATTTTGAATTCTATTTTTATTGCATTTTGTGTAAGATTCCCCCTCAAGGTGGCTCAATCATAATATTCAAGTATTCTACACTTTTACTAATTATTGTTGTGGATCTGCTTATTCTACTCTTAATTATACCATATATAATTATATTGTTACAAATCATCTAAGTAATTTATTTACATTTCAAAAATTTAATAACACTCCTTCAAAAAATGTCATGATAAAGATTTTAGACTCAAAAATCTAAGGCAAATGTTTGAGATTAAATGGGCATCATAATGACACCCTATTTAAATAGGTGACACACAAATGGTTTTTGGATCAAATCTCTAAGGCAAAAAGTGTGACACAATTGGATAGAGTAACACCTCTTAGGATAAAGTGGTGTGAAAACAAAGTGATGTTTTGGACTTGTTTTGACATGATAATACAAATAAAAAAAATTATTCTAAAAGCACACATGTAAATCAAAGAAAATATAACACTAATGACTCATCCTATATCTAAAATTGACATGGGTGTGCATAACTTCTATCGAAGTTTCCACCGATATACCAATCATTGTGAGGAATTAAGTGTTAATATAAAAATTAAAGTATAGGTGTAGGTAGAGTTTTTACACCCCCTCTATCTCTCAAACATTAGTATATGGCATGAACTTAGAGTGAGGAACATTCAACATTTGGCAAGAAATTTTGTAAAAAGTGGGGTTGACTAAAAATATATAAATATTAGTGTACTAAATGGTCCTAAGTGTGGCTAAAATAAGGATGCAATCACATAAATTGGGTTCATTCCTACTAACTTACCATGCAATACTCTATTCCTTTGCATACAACTCTAACCATGTACTACTTAGTAGAGTCTATTTTTTAGTAACACCTAACCTAGGTTTTCATTAAGATTGGAGAAGATATTTGCTCAGCCCCTAGAAATCCCAATATCATGTACCCAATTTATATACCCTACCATGGAGTGGGGTTGGTACGATGCTAGGAGATGAAACCCCAGGTCAATGCACCCCTAGATAACTTGTGGGGGATAAATGGGATCCTACCCACAAGCCAAATGTAAGAAAATAAAATGAAAATAGTTTATAGGTTATTTTTGGGTCACCCAAGTCACTCAAAGCTTGTGGAGAGCATACACGACACTCTTTAATAGAAGACCAAATAAACAAGGCAATAATATAAGTTTTTTTGGTCACCCAAGTTCCCTAAAGAGGATGGGGGGAGAACATACACCTAATAGTTCCCAATTTAAAATAAACAAATAAATATAACTATGAATATTGAAAAATTGGCTAATAACCAAAAAAACATAAAGTGAAAAGGCTCTTAAGAGTTCTAACTAAAATGTATGTTCATTTTAATATCATTAAATCTAAGCGTGATTGAAATTTTAGCCCTTTGGCCTTGTTTGCACCTTTAAAAACTTCAAAAACTAAAAGACAATTGTGATTAAGTGTATTTTAAGCACCAAATAAAAGTGTATGTAATATTTAACATGCCCCAACCTTTCTCTCTCCACCTTAGTTCCTATAAAATGTTAGAGGGTTTGCTTGTATTTAAGCCAAAACTTAAATAAGTAAACAACAATCCATTTTGAGCTCTCATAGTTTTGAAAAACATAGATAAAATCCCCCATTTAGCAAGGTAAAGCTATTATTTTCCTAAAAACATAGACACAGAGAGAAACTTTGGTGAATCCACCATTTAGTAGAGTGAAGACACCACTTAAGTCAACTGAAGCCACCAAAAACAATATTAAAATAGGAAGACACAATTTAAATTTACCTGACAAAGCTAATATTTAGCAAGGTTGAAGTCATTGAATCTACAAAGCAAAGGCACTGTTTAGCAGGTCAAATCTATCATTCAGTAGGTCAAATCCATAGGTTTGAAGCCACTATTTTTATATAAATAAATATTGTAAAAAAACATCAGACTATCCACTGATTACTCAAAAAATAAAATGACATTAATTTCAAGTCTAAAACTCTAAACTTGAAGAATTATGTGCATTTTTTAGAAAAACTACAGTTAGCATATCATTCTTCTTGGCCATATGGGATGCATGATCACACCAGGAATACCATTATGTATTTTAGGTGTTAAAATAGTAAATAAAATTTAGATTAATCCTTTGTTAGTTCAAATGAAAAAAATCAATCATAACAATACACTAGGACTAAACACTCTTGCCTAAGAACTAGAGAGAGCATAACATAATAAGTAAGATCACAAAATAGAGATTAAAAAACACAAATTTCTTACCTCTTTTATTGAATTTGATGCTTAATTATTGGAATAAGGATTTTGATGCTTGAATTATGATGATTATAGTATTATAGTAATTCTCTTATATTGTAGTATCATCTCTCCAATGGTCATTTGTGGCTTGGTGTGAAATTTGGCATAAATTGGGCATTATAACACTACTCTCAAAGGCTTCAAGAAGGTATTCTAGTATAATAACCTTACCCATAAAATCTTATTGGCATATGGTATGGGAATTTGTATTTATATCTCTAAGAACTAACTCTAACCATAGTTAGGTTAGGTTAAATTATAGATTTGATTGAGTCTATATTAACCTAGGTTGAGTCAAGTTAACCTTGGGTTGGGTCAAAGCATTCATGAAATCTTGACACTTCAATTTTAGATATTTGTGAGGTATAACAACTCACTTTAGATATTTTTGAAGTGTGGCTCATATTTTTGGAATATTTAGGAAATAATAAATCACTTTATTAGCTCATTTAACCTTTGACTTCATATTTGGCTAAAAAAATCCTTTTTTGGTAAATGAAATTCACTAATTTGATTTGGATTTTTTGTTTACGTGAGTAAATTAAGATTTTAAATGTAATTAATCTTGTTTAGTGTTTTTTTTCTTTTTTAAATTATTTTAAATGTTTTTAATTAATATCTTGATTGGCCAAAAGTGTCAAATTATTAAGTCATAATTTGACTAAGGTTAAAACTGAACTAGGTTATTGGTGCATATAGTGTAATATGCCAAATAAGCTAGACTCATCACATTTATGGGAAATTAAATCCCCTACACATACAAATTTGGGAAATTAAAGTGATTTCTAGGATTAAATTATGTAATTTTATATAAATTGAATTGAATCCTATCTTAGGCATGAAAATGGCCAAAACTAAGTGTATACAATCATCCCTCTTATATTTTATTCCTCGATAATAGTCTTGATATTTGGAAAGGAACTTCTCCTTCATTTTCTCCCAAGTGTAAATTGCATTGTTTCCAAGTCCCATAAACCATCGAAGGGTTGCATCTTTAAATATTAATGTAAATAAATTAAACTTTGTATCATCTTGATTATAATCATAGTTGTGTCATAAAACACCAAACTCAAAGAGTAATGTATTTGGATTCTCGCTTTCTTTTCCTCTAAATGTAAGAAGGGGAAAATGAGGGATATTCTTCATAGGTGAATTAACCTAGGGGTATGGATGGGAAATTAAAAAATTTATAACTCATTTTTAGTGTTCTCTTCTTGATGGTCCTCCATGAATGTCCTTACTAAATGAAGACCATAATATTTTATCACCCACTCTTTGAATTCTTTGTCAATCTTTGTAATCCCTAGTGATTAGTAAATGGAAAGTTTGAGATTTACTGAGGTAAAAGAGTGTCTCTTATATGGAGGTGGAGTAGAATTTATTTAGGATTTTTTTATTTATTTAATAAATAGTATATTTAATTCACTAAATTTTATATGTTGGAGGTCCCTTTTAGGAGCTAAGAAAGTTTTAAATGCTCTCTTGGCAAGAATTTTATATGAGGGTAGAGGAGACTGAATTCAAAATTATTAAGTATGAGGTGGTCAACTAGGAATCCTCTAAAATGATGTGGAAGTTTCCTTTTTATTGAATTATGCTACCAGTTTAGTCAAGAAGTCTTCCTTCCCTAGCTCTTCTAATAACCACTATGGATTGACTTTAGTTGTTTCCTCATGATCTTCAAATACTATAGGCTGTAACATTGTTCTTGTATCAAAATTAAACTACTTAGGTAAAAATATAATTAGGTATTCTTGTTCCTATTGTATACAAATTAACTAATTTTTTTTGTTATTTTTACTTGCCCTACCTTGCACAGTGTTGGTAAAGTATGTGTTTTTAAATATTTTTCACTGATATACTTTTTAAAAAATTGAAAATTATGTCTAAATAGAAGGAAATGTAACTAATAAATTATTAAATTATTATAAATATGCAATAAATAATTGTAAATCAAAATAATTTATCAATCTTGGAGTTACAAATGTTGTGACACCTTCCCCATAAATAATGCCAAAATGATGAGTATAATTTTAACCACCAGTTAAATTGATGTAGATCAATATTTGAATGTAAAACATAATATTACAATATGGGGAAGCTAATTAGTTTAAAAATCAATTTAATTCATTATTTTTCAACTCAAGGTGCATTCAGTTCTGATAACATGTAAGCACTATATGTGCAACACTTGTTGATTTATATCAATTGCAGATAGGGACACACTTACATATAGTAAATTACATGAATTAAAATTAATTTTGAATTAAATCACACTTTAAATAATTAAATGAAATAAAATTAATTGAATTTAATGTGGTGTAAGCTTCCTCTAATAAATTCATAATCGTTCACACTTAATCAAAATAATGTAAGAATTAATCACAATACTTATCTCACGCATGTGAAAAATTCAAAGGATGATTAAATAATTGCACACTAATTATATTTTAATAATATAAATAACTAGGATATTTGATATAACTCCTCCTGAGGGGTCCCTCCTCTCTTGGGTTGAGTTCTAATCCTCCTCTTTACAGTTTAATTATTTTACTTTAAAATACTAATTTCATTAATAATCTTGTAACAATTAAATATTGTTATAGTAATGGTTACAAAGATAACTATTGTCACTTGGATTTTCATCCTTTGAGGATATTTCTCAGTTCTCCTCACCTATGTGGCACAATTAAAACACCTATAGGATATGGGTGAGCCTAAGAATGAGGTGAATCTCTAGATAGGGCTAGCTCCCTTGATGTACCACTTTGGATTACTACTACACCTAAACTTTATGAGGGAAAAGGGAGAGAGAAAAATAAAATCAAACTATCCTAATGAAGGTGATACATAAAATTAGTTGATGACTACCAACCAACTTCATGTTACACATGATAACAAGGGACTAACCAAACATACACTTCTCCAATCTACATCTTTTCACATAAATGTTACATTATGAGGTTGTGATGAGTGTTTAGGATAAGAGGACTAGAAAAAAGGTATATAATGACACTATTTGAATATACTAACTCACTCAACCTTGAAACATCATAAAAAACTTCACATGCCTTGTAAGAAAAAGCTTTATAACTACAAATATGTGAGAGAGTGAAATAATAATGCTAAGGAAACAACAAGTCATCACTAAGAATAATCAATAATCCAAGTAAACACACTATTAATAGTCATGGAAGAGGTAAAAATAACTATTATTATTGATAAGATTTTATTCAAATTATCAGGGCTTTACCATACTCAGGTGGAGCATAAGTTATAAAGGCCAAAATGGCTAGTTCTTATAGAATGTGACAGAGAGAGAGAGAGAGAGAGAGAGAGAGAGAGAGAGAGAGGAGAGGAGAAGAGATAAGTTCAAAGGTCACAAATAAAAATTTTAATATAATAAAAGGATTTAAATATTCATTAAAATAAGATGTGAAATGAACCATGCAAGGTTAGGAAGTACAAGTGTCCGTACAAGGCATGAAACTCGTGAAAAGTGGCATGAAACTCTTTGTGTTGGCTCATAAAACTACCTTCATTATCCACACGTATTTTTACATCCAAAAACTGATTATGAATATTTATAATTATTATAATTATCATGAATTATTTCATACATGCCTTTCCATGCATTGGTTGTAGTCTTGGTCATATAGAATCTCCTAGAAGTGAGCCATCACTACTTGTAGTCTTAAAAACTCCTTTTTTAGTCACCCCTCACACTTGGAATCAAAATTAGATTAAATTTTCCATGAAAATAAATGGTATGGATTCTATGACACTTTTAAATACTCTCAATGTCCTTAAAATTCTTAGGCACACCTTAAAAATCAATCCACTTGAAGTTTCCACACTTATCAACATCATGCTCACTACACCAGTTTTGACTGGCTAAGATAAAGTAGTTGATAAATATACTTAGGAGGTTTTTTAAGGTATTAAATTGACATAATTATTTATATTAATTCCTAATATTTCCCTTAAACTTTATCTCATCATTAGACTCCTTCTAAAACCTACAAAACACACAAAAAGGCCAAGAAAACCCTATTTTGTACACCATCCATATAATTTCATATATTCCAAAAGTATGGAGAGAATATTGACAGAGTATTATAAAACACCAAATCATAATATTTGGAAAAACATTCCATTATAGTATCTTTATATCACCATTTCCTCAAATTGGTCACTCCAAGTGTTTAACAAGGGTTTAGGCCTATTTTAGCTCTTAAGGTTTGTTCATAAAGTTTTAAAGTTGAAGATTAAAAAAATATCACTAGAGTTAAATAACCATTATAACCCCTATAAAATTCCTTTTATTCCATTAAAATACTCATGAAATATGGGAGAAATTGTACCTCTCCTATCGAGTTTGTTTTTCCACTTTGTATAGGTCTGATGTACCCCTGAGACAAAGTAGATTTCCTTATGGTTTTTAATACACTAAAAAAGATTTAACACCTCAAAATTCATCCTTTAAACATGTTATAACTTTTTATAAATATTATCTCATGCTAAAATTGAAGGTAGCCTCTCATTTGGGCACTAGGCCTAACCATGCCTAAAAGCCTATCTGCACTGTAAAGCCTAAAATAACTATTTTGATGGATTTACTTGTATCCCAATAGATTAGATACCTATATTATGATCCAAAAAAAAATCAATCAGTTTTAAATATCACTTAGATATATAAGTGAAATTTCTCTCACATTTGGTCTTTAAGCCAAAACCCTGCCTTTTAGGCTTGCTTGCAAATTGAGGGTATGGGATACCCTATTGATCTCCACCCTTTATTATTTGGTTTATCATGTTTTCATAGGTGTAATATATATTAATACATCTCATATAAATATCCATTAAGATAATTTTATCACCTTTCATCCCTACTCTCCAAATCTACAGGGTTTGTGTATGAGGGGAGTGCCCTTTATCTAAGACAAAATAGAGGGCACTCCCCTATTTCCTCATACAATAGTGAATATTGTAAGTGATTATACAACCCATAAAAATTTTATGTAAAATTTTTGATCCCTTGGTCTGATGAGTTGACCTCCCAAATGCTTTAAGACCCAAGACATACTTGTTAAAGGTAGACTGTTTGCAGGCCTCTCCCAAGTGGACTATGTTTTTGCCTTAAAGGGGACACTTGTAGGTATGCATATATAATTTGAGCTTGAAATTAATTTTTGTGAGCTCCATATAGTTCCTTAGGTCAAATTTGAAATTTTTATAGAACCACTTGTTCACTTGCTTATGCTAGACCTCATCAAAAACACAATCCTTTGCTTTTTACCTCTCACAGTCAACTACAGTTGACTATGTGAGATATTGTAGGTGTCTTTCATATGGTCTAGTCCTTATTTCATGACTAATGTCTTACTTTAATTTTTAAAAACCATGATATAAATATAATTTCTCCTCTCATGCTTGAAATGAAGTCTTTTACCAAGGTTATCTAGCTCAATCCTCATGATAACCCTACAACCACCTATATGTTGCATTTTGTGAGGAAAAGGAACCTATAGGTAGTGTTATGCAATCATAGCCTGCATCCTAAATCATTTGGATAACATTTGAACATAAATAGGATCATTTTCATCATTTAAGATAACCTATCATGAAGGCACATCTAGTTTTGTAACTTTTAGATGAAAAGGTCTCCTTTGGACTAAGACCTATAGATGTCAATGGAGGATTTTAGTGTCTTTGTAGGCAACTTTAGGCCTCTTAACAACTATCTTACACTGGTCATTCTCCCCTTAAATTTTTCGAGGTTATTTTATTATGTATGAACTAAAATATTTGATCACTAAGATGCATTAAAACCTTTTATAACCCTATTATATGATCTTCAACAAAATGCCTTGGACCTTTGTTTTACATTTTTGGGGAAAGAAGACCTAAATACAGTCATTAGGTATTTAATAGGTTCTCACTTCCTATTTTTTCAATATCAAATCTCAAATAATGTTTGATATATTCAATACCAAATTCTATTACTTCATGGAAGGTTCCACCATTTCTCCCACTTCTCCATATGACACTTTAGCCCATTGTTAACACCACCTGTAGGTGGACATTATCATATATAGGCAATAAAGGTATGTTTACATAGTGTGAATTATCTTGACCATTAATGGACTCTATATTAATCCCAATTCCTCCAAATTCACTCTTCACATCTCAAAGGGTCTAAAATACCATTAAGGCTCTCATATAGCATGACACCATCATGAGGTACATGTATGTGCACCTTGGCTAGTATCCAAGCAATATATGTGAAATGGTATGACTAGTGATATCATGACCTTGACCTTATAAGCAAATACATTATCTTTCAAATATCTCAAATGATAAATTATTATATCAAAATCTTGAGGCAATTTTTACACCTTGTTTCAATGTTGGAAAACTTTTGTAGGCACATGTAGGTGCATGTTTATGGCAGGAAACTAAGTGTAGTAAGGAAAAGATTCCTTCATGTTGATCATACACCATTTTATGAACTCCATTTTATCACCCATGTGATAAATATTTGTCCATAACCATAGGAATCGATCTTATGAATGTCTTTTATCCCTAACATAACTCATTTAAATGACTATATATGATAGTCATATAGTAGATTGACTATATGGTGACTTATGACTACACCTTCATGCATAATTTCTTAGATAATGATCCTATAAATTTTATTGGTTAATAAAACATTGAAAACATGGTAATAAACTTATTTTGACCCCCTAAAATCATTGACAAAGCATAAGGATCTTAAAAATGGTGAAAATTTACCTGTAACATAGAAAGCGACATTCACTTGAAACCTAAGATGGTTTACATAATAAAAACATCATGTAACATAAAAAAATGGAGAGAATTATATAAATTATTAAACATACTTTGAAATCAATATCATCAGCTAGATTGTACATAAATGATCAAACCAAAGCAAAACCCTTAGGGTGTAGAAAATAGTGAGTAGAAAAACACAATCAGCTTGCAAAGAATGGTTAATAAAGCATGGTTGAATAATCATTATACTATTTTTATTAAAATGGATCTATATATTTTAAATAACACCTCCCAAAGGTGTTTGACCTAGAACGTCTTCTACTAATTGTAGCAACCATGAACCTGTTGATCACTTCTACATGTCTAGAAGAGCAAGAAAGGAGCAGAATGGTTTTGGGTCTTTTTTATAAATTAAAAATCATGTAAATAAATAATATGGACCTAAGGAAGTTTAATATTCATTAAATTACCTTATCCTACATATCACTTTCCCACATGGGTTGTACCAGTGCCAATCTCTTCTTTTTCCTCAAGAAAACTACCCTTTCTTCTGAAGAACCTCACTTTCAATTATGAAAAGTTTATTATGACATAATAGGACACATTTCACATGAAATAACCCTTATTACACATTAAAACTTTCCTAAGAGGCCATACAACTCATTTAATGCTTTATTTTGACCTTAAAATGACTCAAAATGATATAAGGACTAAAATGACCAATGACGAAGGATAATATAACATGAAATCACACTAAATGACCTATAATACACCTTAATACATATATATCTTACCCATAAAACACCTAAAAATAAATTTTTAACCTATAGGGGTCCTAATTTAACCTGTAGGGCCAAATTTGGTCAACAAATTGGTGACTCATAAGGGTATTATGCCTGTTATACTAAAGACTAGTAGCCTTATTAAACCATTGGGATTAGGAAGTCATATGAAGTCTAAAACAAAAAAATGAGATATTTTACCATTGACAAAAATCTTTAATTAATACAAGACCACCTGACTAATTTAACCACATAAAACAAAGGACACATAAAGTAAAGTAAACACACTAACAAGACACACATGTGCTCAAAGTACTTAACAAAAACAAGAAGAAAATATAGATATATATATAACTAAATATTGAGTGTACCTCCATTTCCAAGATCAAAAATAAATTTTCTTGTATCTCCTTCTTCATGAGATGAATGATAGTTCCAAGCATGTTGTTCTTTAGATTGAACACTTGATAGATCAGACCTATTTCTTGACAATTCATTTGATTTTTTCTCAAGTAGCTCATCCTTACATATGTCTCCAATGTAGATATATTACTCTTGAGTTTTTACACATACCTCATACTACTTCTCACTCTTCATCTCATGATCAACTAGTATTTTCTTGGTAGGCATGGCTTCAAGACGATTAGTTTCTTGTTCCTTAGGAGATTGAGGCCAATAGGAGCTTGTTCCATCCTTCAAAAGATAATGTGTTTCTCCCAAATAATTGAGAGGATTATATCTAATTTTTATGACTTCAAACATATCATCATGTAATACATATGCCTCTAGAAAGGATAGATTTTAAAGGTTTCTTTTTCTTTACATACTCACTTGAGTACCAAGGCTACCTTCTCTATATTTGACTAGATCATAGACTCCTTGAAGAAGAGTATAACATTATCAAATTATTTAAAACAATTAATCCCAAGGATTATTAGGAACTTTTTCTTACCCATACATGATATCTTGCATAGTGATGGAAGAACCAACGACTATTTCTTCCTCTTTGGCAAAAGGAAAACATTCTTCTATATCAACCCAATCAAAAGTTTCCACATAAGAAACCACCTATTCTTCAGCATTTAAGATCTCTTGAGGGATCTCAAGTTTTATATAAACTACCATATCATGACTTTGGTTCCCAAATACTATAAGATCCTCAATTTCCTTCTCCTTTTTGGTGATGCTAAGACTAGGCATATTGTAATCATATAAGTTAGTCCAATGAGACTACCAAGGATCTAAGCTTTCTTCAAGTAAGAGTTTTGATTTGTTGTCATCCAAATTCTCCTATTTATTATCCCATACCATATACATAATTTCAAATGGTGATGGGGTGAGGACAAGATGAACTAGTTGGTAGAGGTGGCACATAAAACTCAAAATAAGATTGGGAGTGAAATGTAGGGATTATTTTAGAAGTTCTTGAGGAAGGGGAGGCAGACATTAGGTTAAAATGGCTTGGTTTTCTTCCTTAAACTTTATAATCACTTCATTAACATATTATTTATCTTGATCACTCTCTTTATGGGGGTTAGATGGGGTGGCTTTATGTGTGGGATCTTTTTTTTATCGAAACCTTCCATCACACCTTGACTCAATAATTTCATCCTTGACTCTAACTTTTCAATTTTCTTGGTTAGGTTCTCTTGGAAAAGTATTTATTGAAGTTAATAGGCATCTTCATGAGGATAATGAGTACAATATCACTGATATGGAACACAATAATATTCTTGAAGAAGGGTGGGAGGGACTTGCATAAGATCAAGCTCTTTCTCAACTTCACACTCTTTATAAAGACTTTTATCCTCTTTCTTTCCCCATCACTCCACTATCTTATTCAAACTTAGGATTTTAGGAATATAAGTATCCTATTGAGGTATTAATTCACTTTGAGAATTTGATAGTGTTCAATAAAATTTGGATTTTCTTAGGCTTGGATTATAAACCTTGTCTCCAACTTGGAATCTCATATCTAGAGGTCACTTCTTGAGGTGGGGATGTAATTGAAGAGGGAAATGAGAGCTTATATTACACTTATTTTGATGATTAAATTTACTAATGAATATTCATATTCTCCAAATAAATATTCTTATCAATATTTGCTTCAAAATTAAGGTTTCTCTTTTCAACTCTCTCTTCTAACTGATTGGGAAAAGGATGACTTTGATAAGCTTGATTGGGTTCATGAGTGGGAATCATGTAGGATTGATATAAATATTAGGGAAGTGGATATGAATGATGATAGGTTTGGTGAGGATAATTCTCATGAATTTTTATCCTTTCTAAGGATGAAACTAGGCCACTCACATCTAACATCTCACTTGTGAGCCTTTGTCAATTGGCTCTCTCAATAGGTGTCCACTCTCTTTTGACCAGCTCTAATGCATCTCTCACCTTATGAATAAGATTAATAGGAACCTATTGACCATATCTCCTTATTTTATCAATCTCTATTATGTACTTATCATAGCCCAAAAGAGTTTTCTTGAAAGTGGAAATTAATTGATTAGAGAAGTGACTAGGTTGACTAGGATGAGAAAGATATTGAGAAGGATGGTTATAAGACTGATAAAACTCATGGAAAATTTAATAGGGGTCATATTAGATCTATTAATAAGATTATTTGAGTTAGTAAGGATCATATGAAGGCTGATGGGAAATGCCATAAGATTGATATACCTCACCAACTTATGTAAATAATACTCCCAAAATTAGCCATGAAACCTCATTGAAAGCAAGAACGCAAATAAATATATTACCAATAATCTTCAAAAGGAAACTTGGGTTGTTTGACCAGATAATTTACCTTTAGATTTTCCATTGATGCTTGGATATATGCCTCCAAAGGATGATTTTTGAAAGACAACATCAAAAATATTTCAACCTCTTGTTTTAAGAGTCCCATCAGTTATTCCAAAAATTGTTGTCACTTAGATTTGTACCTTTTGAGGATATGTTTCATCTCTCCTCATCCAAGTGGTATAATTGAAACACCTCTAGGCTATGGGTGAGCCTAAGAATTAGGTAAATCTATAGATAGGGATATCCTCCTTAATGTACTGCTTTGGATCACTACTACACCAAAATTTGTGAGGGAAAAGGGAGAAAGAAAACTAAAATCAAACTATCCTAAGGTAGGTGATACACCAAATTAGTTGATGACTATCAACCAACTACATTTTAAAAATGAGAACAACGGACTAACCAAACATATACTTCTCTAATATACATCTTCTCACATCAATTTTACATTATGACGTTGTGATGAATGTTTAGTCTAGGAGGACTAGACAAGAGTCCTAGAATGACGCTATTTGAATAAACTAACTCACTCAACCTTTACACATAATAAAACACTTCACATGCCCTACAAGAATAATATTTTCAACTATAAATAGGTGAGAGAATGAAACAATAATACAAAATAAACATTAAGTCATCACTAATCAAAATCAATCATCCAAGTAAACACACTATGAATAATCATGAAAGAGGTAAAAATTAGTAGTCTTATTTATCAAATGGTATGCAAATGAGTATGGCTTCACCATACTCAGGTGAAGCATAAGTTACAAAGGATAAAATGGCTAGTTCTTATATAAATTAAGAGAGAGAGGAGAAGAAAGAAGTCTAAAGGTCATAATGACACTTATCAAATTGAGAAAAGGAGTTACATATGCATGAGAACAAGATGTGAAATTAACCATACAAGGTTAGGAAGTACAAGTGTCAATAAAAGGAATGAAACTCATGAAAATTGGCATGAAACTCCTTATGCTATCTCAAAAAACTAACTTCATTATCCACACCTATTTGAACATCCCAAAATTGACTATGGATAGGTTTGATGATTGGAATGAGAGTGAAGTCTTTCAAACATACCTCTCTAGGCATTGGTTGTAGTCTTAGTCATATGGAATCTCCTAGAAGTGAGTCATCACTACCTATAGTTTAAAAAACTCCTTTTTAAATCACCCCTAACACTTGGCCTCAAAATTAGCTTCGATTTTTCATGCAAATCCATAGGAGGGAGTATCTTATTGGTCTCATATTTGGTCTTTAGGCCAAAACCCTACCTTTTAGGTTTATTTGCAAACTTGAGGGTCTAAGATACCTTGTTGACATTCACCCTTTATTTATTGGTTTCTCATGTTTACATAGGTTTTATATAACCTCCTACACCTCTTATAAATGTCCACTCAACTCATTGGATCACCTTTCATCCCTACTCTCTAGATTTGTAGGGTTTGTGTATGAGGGGAGTGCCCTCTATCCAAGATAAAATAGAGGGCACTCCCCTATTTCCTCAGATAATAGTGAATATTTTAGGGGATAATCCAACCCATAAAAATTTTATATAAAACTTTTGAGCCCTTGGTCTGATGATTTGACCTCCCAAAAACTTAAAGACCCAAGACATACTTGTTAGAGGCAAACTGTGTGCAAGCCTCTCCCAAGTGGACTATGTTTTTGCCTTAGAAGAGACTCTTGTAGGTATTATTATCTAATTTTAAATTTAAATTAATGTTTCTGAGCTCCCTATAGTTCTTTAGGTCAAATTTGACATTTTTTGGACCCACTTGTTCACTTCCTTATGTTAGACCTCATCAAAAATATAGTCCTTTACTTTCTACCTCTCACAATCAACTACAATGGATTATGTGAGATATTTTAGGTGTCTTTCATATGGTTTATAGGCCTCATTTCATGTATAATGTCTTCCTTCAAGTTATCCAAACCATGATATAGCTATACTTTCTCCACTCATGCTTGAAATGAAGTCTATTATGAAGGTTATCAAGCTCAATCCTCATGATAACCCTATAGCCAGTCTATAGGTTGCATTTTTTGAGGAAAAAGAACCTATAAGTAGTGTTGTGGAATCATACCTTTCATCTTGACTCATGTGGATAAACTTTTAAAATAAATAGGATCCCTTTCATCATTTAAGATAACCTATCATGAAGGCATATCCAATTTTGTAACTTTTGGATGAAAAGGTCTCCTTTGGACTAAGACCTATAAATGTCAATGAAGTATTTTAGTGTCTTTGTAGGCAATTTTAGGCCTCTCAAAAACTATTTTACCCTGGTCATTCTCCCATCAAACTTTTCAAGGTCATTATCCTATGTAGGTACTGAAAGATTTGATCACCAAGATGCATTAAAACCTTTGATAACCCTTGTAGACACTGAAATCGTGTCTAACCCTTGTTCATTCCCCCCTTGGTCCTTTCCTAAGCCATTCCTAACCCATACAATTACTAATTTAAAATAATAAACTTATTTTGAATTAATAACCCCCCTCCTTTGACACATCACCCATGACACCTCGTCTGACACCTCACCTTGGACTATTTCCCACCCTATGACTCACCCAAGACCTATTCTTACTCCTTTCCAACCGCCTAACCAACTCTCATGTGTATTTAGCCTAACCTTCGACAATTCTCCAATGGATTATGCACCTGGCGGATGGAGAATGGGCTTGATGGCCCTTTTACTCATTCTGCACCCGCTGACGTCGGTCAACTATCAGCCAACGCTGGTGGGATCACCGACGTCGGTTTACTTAAACCGACTTCTAACCTCTTTTTAAAAAAATCACAAACTCCGATTACAAATTTAGAATCTCAGGAGCTAATCACAAATCTAGAATTTGGAGTCTTGGACCATCCACCACTCTGCCAATCTCTCAGCCAAGCCTCTCACTCTCTCCCTCAGTTGCAGCAATAGGAATTCTGCCTTTAGCAACTCCACCAACAACAGGGACACTAGTTTGCAACACTCCTTTAGCTGGCGATAGGTAAGTATTTTGTTTGGACTTTCATTATGTTTTCTAGTCATTTGCTTCTAAGTATTATGAACTAGATTTAGCACTTCCTATCCCCAGACCAGACCAGACCCGAATCCTTATTTCCCTATCTCCCTATTGGCCTCCTCTACTCTTCTGTCCATTTGACATTTTGTCCATTTGACTCCCCTATATCTCTACACAAACCCACAGACCATTAACCAAAACCAGACTCTCAGACCCAGACCCCCAAACCATTCAACTAGGCCCAAACTCTGTCTTAGACCCATCCACAGACCTGTCCATAGACCAAAACTCATCCAAACCTTGTCCACAAACTACTGCCCTGACCAATGCCGGCCACTTCCCCAACCAACATCAGTAGAATAATCGACATCGGCATACCTCAACAACCGATGCCGGTAGGACCACCGATGCCAGCGAATGTGACCAAGCCGACAGCATCATTCAGGTAAGCATTTACTTCCATTTCATTTCAGTCTTTTATCACTTTAGTCTTTAAACATTTTTTTATTTATCAGACACTCTTTTTATTGACTAGTGGGTTGTCATCCCTTAAGGAAGTCTTTGCACTTCTGGGATCAAGATTTTGCTTGGCAACCCACCATTTCCTCATCTAACATCTTCTTCGTCTTAGTCACTTTCTTTTGCAGGTGTCATTCCTCCACAGCCAAAGAGGAGTTCTCACAGCATCTGGATTACGGTGTGCATGACTACATCCAAGTACATACAAGCCTTGACCATTTCTTCTCAGTTTCTTCATTTTCTCTCTTTGAATGCGAAAGCAAATTAGCATAGAAACATTCTGGCACGCCCGGTGGGACCCTTAGGGCCTTCCTTGGGTTCCTTCTCTTCTTTTTTCATTTAGGTGCATTAGGTTCCTCCCTTTTCACCTCTTTCTTCTCTTTTAAATGACATCATAAGCAGGAATAAAAAGAACTTTTCTTTTCTTTTCTTGCATTTCTAGACTAGTCAAAAATCATACTCTTGAACCCTTTCTCAACTTGTTTTCATTCCAACTTAACATTTCAACTTGGGGCTTAAAACACATTGCACTTTCATTTCTGCTTGCTTGCATTTCTTAGTCCACACTTAGTAATTAATAAAACTGCATATTGAATTAATCGTAGTCCACTTGATGTTACACAACCTAAACCACTTGCACTAAATCAAACATCAAACTTACCTGAGACAAGGCCCGACTGGGATTTCATCCCCCAGCGGATACCTTACCCGTCCCGGCGATCTCACTTGGATTTCATCACCAAGGGGAAAGCCCACTCTGTTCTCTGGTAGAGTCTAATCTCTAGGGAAAGTATATTTTGGCTAAGTGAGACTAGCTTATCACTGGACTCGTGAAGTGAGGGGAGCTTGCTCCTTAGCACCAGGCCATGTACGAAACCTAACCCAGACTTTTGAGCGCCTAAACAAAACCTGAAACCATCTATAGACTAGCTCTTCTAGGACTCCTCTAATAGCCAACCTCCCAAATATCATTTTAAGGCATAAGCCATAGGATTCTAAAAAGTTGATTCTTAGGATTTAACGCTTAGGGCCTGTCTGTCTCCATCTCTATTTTTCTATTCCTATCTAGTTTTTTGAGCTTGTGAGGACGTTCTTCTTCTTTTTTTCCAAGAATCTTCAAATTTTTTGAGTTTTTGGAAACCACAGACACTGGCATCAGCTTTACCATTGACGTTGGCCACCTTCCTCCACTGGCATCGGTTATCTGACCGACGTCGGCCATCTTTCCTCACCGACATCAGTTTTTCAACCGACGTCGGTCACTGTCACAGTCCTTTTTTCCAAAATAGCAGCCTAAAACCCGACCCCTTTTTCTGCCAAAACCCCATTTTGAGTTTTTGAAACTAAAAAAACATAGTTTTTGGAACTTGCCCCTCTTCTTGCCTTGAATGGTTTTGACGCACAGTCAAACCAAGGCTCTTCTTGACCATGCTCCCCTGTCCCTAACCAGTCCTACAATGGAGTTCCACTCGGAGACTGAAAGAACTCCTACAGGACTAACCCCGACTCAGACCCCCATCATCCTAGAAGGGGACCAATATTTTGAGAGATTCTTGGACCTCAATGTCACAGCCTTCCAAAACTATCTCGCAAAAAACCCAACGCGAGACCTTTCAGGTGAAGCGGTGATGACATCGACACCATTCGCTACCCAACCTTTTATGACTCAGCCTTTTGCCTCAACCATTAACCTGACCATGGCCAATATGCAAAGTTTGCCCTCCACATCTATTTTTAGACCAACCTCCATTGGGGTTCCATTACCCCCTCGTCCATACGCAATTCAACCAAGTTCTACATCATACCAGAACTTGATTGTCTTGACCCCTCACACTCTTGCACCCATAAATGCAGGAGTGCCAACCTATCCTTTTACCAGTGCCACCATTCAACCACCTTTGGTGATATCTAGTCAACTTATGCCTTCTACTTCCATAACCCAACCACACTTGGCCTCCACTTATGTCCCTGCGACTAGTTATCCATACGTTGTGCCCCTACAACCGCAACCGACTACATCGTATGCCTCCTCTAGCCTCTTTCAAGTGCCCTACAACCTAGGGGGTGCCCCATCTGCCAATCCATCAGTAGACATCATTAAAATGCTGATGGATAAAATGTCCAGTCTCGAGACCTCTATCTCTAGTTCATGCAATGCTCTCTCGTATGAGCAAATTTGCAACGAGCCCATCCATCCTTTTGTCCCTATCCGACCATACCCCAACCAATGGGAGCTTCCTAAATTCACTCACTTCCAGAGTAAGGAGGACCCGCAACAACATCTATGGGCATTCAGACATGCCTGTTACCTCATTGCCCATGACGATGCGTTACTTCTATGCACTTTTCCCATGTCGCTTGCTGGCCCTGCCCTTGACTGGTATAGCTCTCTTACCAGACATTCTATCTTTTCACTCATTCAACTTGCCCAATTATTTCTCGACTATTTTTCTATCAACATCACCAAACAAGTCTTGATCACAGACATTTACACCATCAGGCAATTCGACGATGAATCAATAGTCGATTTTGTCGCCCGTTGGAGAGGCTTGATTAACCAGCTCTCCTTCTCCTTACCTCAACCTGAGCTCATCGAGCTCTTTTCTCGAGCATGTGCCAAGCACATCTCTTTTACCTTGTGGATTCAGACATTCCACACTTTTGACGAAGCTTTCACCATGGCTCGAAAGCTTAAACTCCATGCCATTGAAGAGGATAAGGTCAAATTGTGTAATACCAATGCAAAAACCAATGACCCTTCTTCTTCCAGACCTTCTTCTTCTGCCAACTCCAAACCCAAAGGAGTGGCCAACACTATGGTTATTAGATCACCATCCTCGACAACAACTAATTACTCTCAACCTTCTACATCTCCAAGCATCACCAAACAATTCCAACAATGGTACATCCAGCGTTCATACACTTCGCTTGGAGAATCATACGCTTCTATTTTGGAAAAACTTGTCAAGCAGGGGGCCCTCAATCTCCCTCCAATCTGACCACCTTAATTCGACCCTTCAAAAGCCATCCCTACATGGTATAGGGAGGCTGACTTCTGTCACTTTCACCGCGTCCACGGCCATGACATCGACAATTGCTGAACCTTCAAGAACATCATCCAAGACATGATCGATAAGGGGGATCTTATTTTAGATAACCTAAATGCGCCTCCCAACCGACACATCGACATCTTCAAACAACCATTTCCAAACCATCCACCTACTCAAAACAATGTCCAAACCATGATCAATGACCCCCAAGACCATGATATTCACACAATCAACACTATCTTGCCTTTTGTCCCTGACCAACTTTCTCCATCATAGGATGAAGAACTTTCTTCTCCTATTAGTCCTCCATCTACTTCTCTTATACTGAAGGACACCTTGACCATACCAATGTCATTAGCCCTACCTTCATCTGAAGACCCTACCTTGCCTACTCCTCAAGCACAAGCAGAAGGCACGATCATCCCTGCCTCCTACCCTCTTAAAGAGCCGCACTCTCTTATTTCTTCTCCACCAGGAGAAGAACCAATCTCTTCACCCATTTCGATCGAGGAAGACCTAGTCACGATTTTCTCTTGCCTTTTGCCTGAGATTGCTACATCTCACTCACCTCCATCCATATCTAAACTCAAACTCACATCTAACCTTGCCTCGCACAAAGGTGGCCCTCAACCCAAACCAAAGAAGGCCACTAAACCACACCGGAGGCCTCCTCCCCCACCTTCGTCATTACCCTCAATCTTGGGCCCGCATCCGTCCACTTTAATAGGGGTGCTGCCCACTCCCATACTTCATAGAGGTAAGTCACCTTCATTACTCCCTCAACCCCTCAGACATATATCTCCTCCAAACCATCGACCTATGCCTCTTACACCTCCTAAACCAAAGTCATCAACCCTCACTGCAACAAAACATTCAAACCCATTAGCAGGTTCTTATGCCTTGCTGTTACGACAATTATTATAGTCCTCTCGCATCTATCTCCTACCTCTTAAACCATATCAATTTCTTAAACCAAAACCGCCCTAGTTCGATGACACTCGCATTTGTGTGTATCATCGCACGCCTGGGTATGACACTGAGCATTGTTGTGCTCTCAAGGTTGCCACTTACCAATGTCTGGAGAATGACACCCTTCTTCTTGACCACATCATCAATAAACCTTCAACACCACCCCACTCATCAACTCTCAGATCAAGGCCATCTTGGTTCGACAACTCTAAATTATGCCACTATCATCACACTCCAAGACATGACACTGAGCATTGTTGTGCTCTTAAAGCTGTCACTTGTCCACACCAGAAAAAGGATTCCCTTCTCATCAAGGACACTCTTGACTATCTCTTCAACAAATCATCAACACTAACCCATGCTTCTCAAACCTCATCACCTAAATCGGGATCTCCACGCCAGACTATGGTCCCTTTGTTGCCTTTAACCCCCTTATTCGACATCAACACAATCCATTTGACCACCAAGCCTCAACTAACCTTGACCAATCTATCCAACATTCTCCCTAAGCAACTAGGGGAATTCAACCTTATCCTGCCTTTGACCAAACATTCAACCAAGCCATCGGCCACGACATCGACCATGACCCCGACCAGCATCAACCAGACCTCGACCACACATAATCCAATCATCAACCAATCTTTTAATCATGACCTCGACCAACATCAACCAAACCTCGACCAAACTTCAATTATCAAACATCAACCAACCAAGCACCTATCACTTTTTCAAACCGTCATCAATCATTGTGACCAATCTCGAAGAGGCAAATGGGGCAAGTCCGCTCCTAATTGACTTGGACCTTTTATCATAATGCACTAGCATGGCCTAGGGACTTATCAGAACTTGAGCCCTTTTTTATGCCTTACATCCACGACCATTCTTATGTTAGTCGAGTACTCGATCACTTGATGTTTTACTTGAGCTCATCCCTTGAGCAACCCCATCCTCTTAATCCCTATTCCTTTCAACCCTATTCCTCAAACAAGTCCTAGTCAACCCTTTTTGTCAAGCAGTAATGCTTTGTCCTTATAAAAGGGAACCCTTAAACCTCTACAGGCTCGTCCATGGCTAAAAGTCAGTCAACAATTATATCAAAAATAACATATCATACCAAGTCATAAAACTCTCTAAATGTAGACTGCTCCCTCGAAGGATAGCTACACAATTGCTGTATTTACTAGACTGCTCCCTTGAAGGACAGCTAGGCCAAGTCATTATCAAACATTTAAAGCAAAGTATAGACCACTCCATCGAAGGATGGCTATGATTAACTCTTGCTACAGACAACACTCTTTTTGAAGCTTCCTGCATCGATCAGCTTCACAAAAAAAATGACTGACAAGCTATCAAGTCATGGACATGCCTATAGTCATTCTCGGGTCCCCTGTAAAAAGGGCAAGGTTATTCCTGCCAAAATGGATTACTCCCTCCTCTCCTATCACCTCACCCACTCAAGAGACTTCGAGCTCACTTAACGTCAAGTGATTTGATTACTTCTCTAACATCAACCATGGTCAACGACGTAATGCATACATGGGGCTTTTGTTCTAACAACCCCTATCCATGCCATCCTTTTTGTCCTTGTCAATGAAAGATCAATCCACCTTTCACTTATCTTTCACACTTTAACCACATTTAACCAAGCCTTTTTGCCAACCCAAACATTCTCAGACCAACAACATGACATCATACATCATCATAGTCCATTTCACATAGTTTATATGGAAACCAATACACATGGAAACTATCGACCCGACACACTTTATGTTAAGCATACACCAATACTTACTGAAGCATAAATAGACCTCAATTCATTTTTAGCATACATCCATCATGAATATGGAAAATTGCTAGGGATGAAAGACCCCTCAACCAATGTTACAGAATACACCATTTGGAAAAGGTTGTAACATATTCTTCTCCTCGTCATTTTGACCTTGACCTCAACCAAGACCAGCCTATCAACCTCTTTGACCCTCTGTCTGAACTACATTGGTCTGAGGCCCCTTCCAATTTGGGCTATGTAGGCAGCACTCAGTCTTCTGAGGTTAGCTCGGCCATTCCTTGTCCACCCATCTGCTCGTTCGTCTCTCTCAAGATGACGACCTTTCATCTTCCATCATGACCAATCAACCAGCCCTACCAATGTCGAAGTCATTTCTGACTCCTCATGGGGCACATTTGAGATCACTTATATCTCAACCCAACCAGCGACCATGGAGATCACGCTTATCTCCACAGACCTTGACCACTTCCGAGACAACTCTGTCTTGGTTTTGTTTGCACGCATGCTACCTCATGAATAGATAGGAAAATTGTTCGCAGACCATATTTTTGGACCCTCACAAGTATAGGATCGTAAGCCAGTTGATCCGCACTACTTGTGACATTTTCATGTTTCCAGGAGCACTTCTTGAGCTCAGGATACCTGGAGCACGACGACCATTTGGAGCTACAGCTTAGATTGAATAACTCGATCAGCTACAACTAATGCTGGGGCCTGGTTCTTTCAATTTTAGTACTCCTCGACCCTCGACCTGCGACATTTGACCTATCCATCTCGTGAAGTGGTGTACACACAATCACGACTTTTTACAGTGTTTTCACTCACTCTTCATCCTTCTCATCCACCTTTTGTCAAATCAGCACCCAACATCAGGTTCCCTTCCCTCGACTCCCACTTTGAGGGGGAATACCTCATCCATACCTCAAGGCAATCCACCTTATCCCACACCTGGGGCAACCAACTCCTATTTTTGTCTTGCAGTTCATCCAGAACAACCAACAAGACAAAAAGGGGAAAATGTAGACACCGAAATCATGTCTAACCCTTGTTCATTCCCCCCCTTGGTCCTTTCCTAACCCATTCCTAACCCATACAATTACTAATTTAAAATAATAAACTTATTTTGAATTAATAACCCCCCTCTTTTGACACATCACCCATGACACCTCGTCTGACACCTCGCCTTGGACTATTTCCCACCCTATGACTCACCCAAGACCTATTCTTACTCCTTTCCAACCGCCTAACCAACTCTCGTGCGTATTTAGCCTAACCTTCGACAATTCTCCAATGAATTATGCACCTGGCAGATATAGAACGGGCTTGATGGCCCTTTTACTCATTCTGCACCTGCCAACATCAGTCAATTGTTGGTTGACGCCAGTGGGATCGCCGACGTCGATTTACTTAAACCAACTTCTAACCTCTTTCTGGAAAAATCACAAATTCAAAATCTCGAGAGCTAATCACAAATCTGGAATCTGGAGTCTTGGACCATCCACCACTCTGCCAATCTCTCAACCAAGCCTCTCACTCTCTCCCTCAGGTGCAGCAACAAGAATTTTGCCTTCAGCAACTCCATCATCAACAAGGCTTTCACAACAGTAGCACCAACAACAGGGACACCAGTCTATAACACTCCTTCAACTGGTGACAGGTAAGTATTACGTTTGTACTTTCATTGTGTTTTCTAGTCATTTGCTTCTAAGTATTATGAACTAAATTTAGCACTTCCTATCCCCAGACCAGACCAGACCTGAATCCTTATTTCCCTGTCTCCCTATTGGCCTCCTCTACTCTTCTGTCCATTTGACATTCTATCCATTTGACTCCCCTATATCTCTCCACAGACCATTAACTAAAACTAGACTCTCAGACCCAGACCCCCAAACCATTCAACTAGGCCCAAACTTTGTCTTAGACCCATCCATAGACCAAAACTCGTCCAAACCTTGTCCACAGACTACTACCCCGATCGACGCTGGCCACTTCCCCAACCGATGTCGGCAGAATAACCGACGTCGGCATACCTCAACAATTGATGCCGGTAGGACCACCGATGCCGGTGACTGTGACCAAGCTGACAGTATCATTCAGGTAAGCATTTGCTTCCATTTCATTTTAGTCTTTTATCACTTTAGTCTTTAAACATTCTGTTATTTATCAGACACTCTTTTTATTGACTAGTGGGTTGTCATCCCTTAAGGAAGTCTTTGCATTTTTGGGATCAGGATTTTGCTTGGCAACCCACCATCTCCTCATCTAACGTCTTCTTTGCCTTAGTCACTTTCTTTTGTAGGTGTCATTCCTCCACAGCCAAAGAGGAGTTCTCACAGTGTCTGGATTACAGTGCGCGCGACTACATCCAGGTACATACAAGCCTTGACCATTTCTTCTCAGTTTCTTCATTTTCTCTCTTTGAATGTGAAATCAAATTAGCATAGAAACAACCCTATTATATGATCTTCAACAAAATGCCTTGAACCTCTATTTTGCATTTTTAGGGAAAGACACCTTGAATACAACCATTGGGTCTTTGACAGGTTCTCACTTCCTATTTTTTCAATCTCACATCTCAAATAAGGTTTTCTATGTTTAAAACCAATGTTATGACTTCAATGAAGGTTCCATCATTGCTCCCACTTCCTCATATGATACCTCAACCTACTGTTAACACCACCTATAGGTGGACATTATCATATATAGGTAGTAAAGGTATATTTAAATAGTGTGCATTGTCTTGACCACTAATAGACTCCATATTCATCCAAATGTACTCCTCACATCTCAAAGGGTCTAAAACACCATTAAGGATCTCACCTAGCATGACGCCATCATGAAGAACCTGTATGTGCACCTTGGCTAGTATGTAGGTAGTATATGTGAAATGGTATGAGCAGTGATATCATGACCTTGAAATTATAACCAACTCCATGATATTACAAAGAGATAAAATGATAAAGGATGATATCAAAATCTTGATTCAATTTTTACATCTTATTTTGATGTTGGAAAACTTTTGTAGGCACCTGTAGGTACATGTTTATGGTAAAAAACTGAGTATAGTAAAGGTTTCCTTCATGTTGATCATACACCATTTGATGAACTCCATTTGATTACTGATGGGATAAATATGTGTCCATCACCATAGGACTCATTTTTACTCTCTTATTAATGTGTCCCATCCCTAACATAAATTATTCAAATGATTATATATGACAGTCATAGAGTAGACTGACTATATTGTGACTTATGATTGTACCTTCATGGAGAATTGCCTAGATAATGAGCCTAGAAAGGTGAAGGTTTAATGAAACATTTAAAACATGGTAATGAACTTATTTCCACCCCCTTTAATCACTAAAAAGCATGAAGATCTTGAAAATGGTGAAAATCTACCTGTAACACAAAAAGGGACATTCACTTGTAACTTGAGATGGTTTACATATCAAAAAATTATGGAGCATGAAAACAAGAATGGATATAATTATATAATGGATTTAACATCCTTTGGAATCAATATCATTAGCTAGATTTTATACAAATGACCAAACTAAAACAAAACTCATATGGTGCAGGAAATAATGAGCATAAAAACATAGTCAGCTTACAAAGGATGGTTCATAAATCATGGTTGAAAAATTATTCCACTATTGTTATGTAAATGGATATATATTATTTCAATACCACCTCCCAAAGGCATTTGACTTCAATCCTCTTTGATTTATTGTACCAAACATGAACCTGTTGATCACTTTTATATGTCTAGAAGGGTAAGAAAGGAACATAATGGTTTTGGGCCATTTTTAGCACTTCCAAAGCATGAAAATCATTGATATGAATCTAAGTAATTTTAAGGGTCATTTCATGACATTATCCCATGTGTCACCTTCCCACATAGGTTGTACAAGTGGCAAACTCTTCTCTTTTCTCAAGAAAACTACCCTTTCTTCTAAGGAACCTATCACTTTCATTTATAAACATTTGACTAAGGCATAATAAGACACACGTGACATTAAATCACCATTATTACACTTTTATAATTCCCTATGAGGCTGTATAACTCATTTAATGCCCTATTTTGACCACAAAATGACTCAAAATGATATAAGGACCAAAATGACCAATGACCAAGGCTAATATAAAATGGAATCACACTAAATGACCTATAATACACCTTAATACATATATCTTAGACCCATAAAACACCTAAAAATCAAGTTTTTACCTATATTGGTCCCAATTTGACCTACAAGGTCAAATTTGGTCAACAGTAACTATTGATAAAAATACTATTCTTCACACTTGAATTCCTATTACTCCCTTATGGCCTCTATTCCTATTACATTATATATAGAGGTGGTTATCTATTATTACTTAAAAATAAATTATAAGAGTACCAAATAGAATTAGGAATAAATCTAATGTAAGAGAATGTTTCTAATAATGGTTACAGATAAATAGAACATGGGAAATTAGTTTGAGGACTAACAATTAGATTTTATTCTAATGAATAATATCCTTTACTAGCTTCCTTAAGCCATAAGACTTAGATTTTGATATGAAATATTCATTCTCCAACTTTTTCTATCATGATTAATAACTTAAGATAGTTTTATAGTTGTTATAGGTTAAGACAAGATATTGGTAGTTGTTATAAGCTTGATGTGGCAGTCTTCAAGTAGATACAATATCATCACTTAGTTGATATAGGTTATCACTTCCTAGATTGTTATAGGCTATAATTACCTAGAATTATTGTGTGTTGGTCCTATTTACTCACATTTATTAAACACATAAATTAAAATAAACCAATCATAACAAATATAACCATAATGCATCTGTATCACAAAGTGAAACTATTGTATTCATATAAAAATTGGTAAGATATACACCATGTTTTGTTAGTGATTTAGTAGGAAAATATATAAAACATGGCTAAAGAGTTTTAGTAATAATAATCCTAAAAATAAGTTCCTTGGGATTCAAAGTACACCAATTACATGACTCATCATACCCTTCAATTTTAAGACCTTTCCACTATCAAAAGGATCATTTTCATTATATTTTTTTGACAAATTACTTATCTTTTAGTTTGACCACTATTATTATAATGATCGGGCCTTATATATTATAAAAAATGCTCTAAACCTGATCATTATCCTTCTTTTCTAGTTTTAGACTTACACCAGCTTTCTAGCTTATAAACACATACATCCCAGTCAGATGCCTACATCAACACAAATGTCCCTTTTCTAACTAAGTGTCTAATACCAAAAGTCATATAATATTTGAATTAAATGCATCCTTATGGTTGGATTAAGTGATTTAGTGTGAGATATTTTAAAATGGGATTGGTATATATACAAGATCAACCCTCATTCATTCCTCACCTAGAAAATATTGAGAACTCATAAGGTAACTTAAAAAAAAGGACTTGATCAAGTATTCAAATGAGTAAACGTATCATATTCATCTCTATTTTCATAATAGTCATAGGAGAAGTATACCCTTAGGTCATAAGTACTGAAGGAACATCTCATGAGCCATATTTTCCAAGTTACAAGCCAAGTCATTGTATGTACTTACTTATCACACATTATATCCTCATGCACACACAATCCAACATAGGGGATAACCACATAAATGTGTTACACTCTTCAAAGTATTTTCTATATAGGTAGTGCCCATTAATAAATGGGTGCTTGGGGCAACTCGACACCATGTGCCCATTAACCCATTTTTCCCATAGTCATTCTAAAGGCAAGGAAGTTAGGGTTTGACCATTTTACAAAGAGTGATAGCCTATACACATGATTTGAATAAATTATAAGAAAGGTGATAAAAAAAAACCCATAAGGCTCTAGTTGGTCACATCTAGACCCATTCAGTATTCCATATAACACACTTATATCTATTTTAGATACTAGTGTCAATACAATTGTCTAGCTCTGATTCAAGTGTCTAAGGCCATAAATTACAAAATTCCAAAATCTAATGACTTTTCTACTATCCTAATCCAGTCCACTTATGGCATGTGTTAATCTAGATCTACATACACATAGGAAACTAGCTAATTACTCTTATTTTAATTAATTACAATATCAGTCAATAATTATACTTTATATTTTTGGCATATCTCAATATTATAAATTCAGAATATTTATCTAAGTTTTTAAATTAATTGGCCTATTATAGATCTATTTATCATCCTTGTGCTTATTCATTTTTATAATTTTAACCTTAGATGTCCCCTTTTATCAATTTAGGGTTAAGAATTTAAAACCGATACCTTTTGAATCTAAATTTAATTATTAAAATAAATATTTTTTGATATACATTGTTATTATATTCTTAGAATTGAATTTATTTTACTTAAATGAAATGTTAGATTCTTGAGATATGGTAGGTAAATGAAATGTTAGATTCTAGAATTGGTAGGTATTAATTGATCTTAATATTTTGATGCTTGACCATTAAAATTCCCATTTACATGCCTAAGAGCAAAATACTTAGTTAATAAGTCTACATTATTAGATTGGCATGATTTTAATTTGGCCTTCACTATAGGAAAATGGGTAGATTAGTTGGCGTGACAAATTTCACTATCAATTTTTTTGAAAACTCCACTATGGAAGTCTTAATAAACTTTCATTTTGAGTAATAATTATATTTCAATCAAATTTTATTCCTTTCCTATGACAATTACTATAATTTTTATTTTTAATCAGCTTCAAATTGGTTTGGAAAAATAAAAAGTTGATTTTGCATCAAACTTGTTTCATTTTAGCTAGTTAACCATCTAAGAAATATTTAATACATTCTGAGGGTCATTAATTTTGAAGAAGACAAATATTTTAAGATAAAAAAATTTAATAATAAGTAAAACAAAAACTCATATATATGTTAACCCTCAACCAAATATCATATTTATATTTGATAAATCACCAAAATAATCTTAGCTAAATCTTCCTAGATGCATGTAGACACAAAATCTAACTTATATAGAACCTAAATCTTGTACACTTGGAAAATACATATCATGGATGTACTTTCAACTTCTAGACCTTCATGTTACCAAAAGGTTCACATACACTATCTCTCTATTCCAAAGTTATTATCTCTTAGTCTGACAAGTGTTATTCTAATGGTGTAGGCTTTGTATCATAGTTAGAGTGTTGTAAACCTACTTATCATCTATCTCTACGAGTTTGATACTTGTGCTTATTTTTATAGCTTCCTTGACACTTGTGTCCTAGATAGATGCCTACATCAATGTTAGTGTCCTATTATAATACAAGTGTTTAGTATTTTAAATTCATCAAATATTCAAATGAGTTGTATAACTATTGTTGGCCTACATGATTTAATTTGATAGATTATCTAAAATGATTAGTATATATGCATGATCAATGATTATTCATTATAAAGCTATCACATACCTAATAATTCATAAGGGAACTTACCAAAATCATTTAATCAAGCATTCAAGGGAGTAAAACTTCCCTATTTTCTCTTATTTCCATATAATTCATAGGGACAACACATTTATTGGTCTAAGGTATTGAATGATTATCCCATGAGTCATATTTTCCAAGTTAAAATTTAGGTCACTATTGTATTTGCTTTCCACATATTACACCCTTGTGCACAGACAAACCAATATATTACGGGATAACTACATCAGTATAAGGCCCTCTTCATAGTAGTGGATATGTAGGGAAAACTCACTTATAAAGGGGTATATGAGGTTATCTCAACACTATGAGCCTACTAACCCATTTTTCCCAAGGTTACTATGAATATGAAGAGCTAGGGTTTTGATGATTGCCAAGAATGATAACCAATGATCCAAATTTTAGCATACCATGGTGAAAGGGACATAGAATATATAATATTTTAGTTGGTCGCATCCATATCTATAAAATGTTATGTATAGTACACTTGCATCTAGGTTATATAAAAGTGGTGATGCAACTATTTGAGGTCGACACACGTGTTTGAGGCCATAAATGTAAAATTTATATAGAATTTGATGATTGATCAATAATTAAAATCCACTCTATTTCCATCATGTTATATATCAAGTCTTAAAGCATACAATAATCTAGCTAATTACTCTTATTTTCATTTCATTTTATATCAATCATTAGTTGTACTTACTAATTTTTAGATATATCAGTATTTAAATATATAATATTATTAATCTAATTTTGCAATTTATTGGCCTATTATAAAGATAGTTTATCACCCTTGTGCCCTAGTTTATCTCTATCCTCTTTAACCCTATATTACTTAATCTATACTTTAAGGTTAAAAATTTTGTGAAAACGATCTATATGAATGCAATTTTTTCTAATTCCTAGGGTTTTCAATCAGCTAGGGTTTCATATTGATGTACTTTTTTATTTCTTGCTCATATTATTTTACATGAAACTTGGGTACATCAAGTGATATCAATTACATTTTTTCATGAGCATATTCATTAATAACCATAGTAGAAAATAAAAAATCAAAAAGTGTAGATGAACAAGTAGATACATCTATTTATCATGCTATTAGAGTTATGGGTTAACCCCATATACCAATAACCCTCCCCTTTGGAACATCATTGAATCATACTTATAATGGGGGTATGGGATATATTCTCACACCTTTATTCCATGAATCTAATATTACCACATCTTACATGGGAAACCTTAATACTTCAACCCAATTATTAGTTTCAATGCCTATATCTACCCAGCCTATAGGTACACCTCCTTTGGTGACTTTTAAAATTTTCAACCTTAAAGACCAAGTGGTGCAAAATATTTTCCAAACTATAAAACCTTTAAAAATTAAGGTTACAAATATTGATCAAAAATTTATGAAATCACCTTATGTTATTGATTCACAAGAGGTGTTGCATGATCCTCTTATAGTAGATATATATTTATGCCCCTTACCAACTAGTTTTGTTACACCTAAGTTCATATTTTATGATGTTAAGGGTGATATTGAACATCATATTTAATATTTATACATATCATGCCTTGATGATTGATATAATGATAAATTATTAACCAAATTATTTCCAAGGAGATTAAAAGACTATGTTGTAAAGTGGTTCTATGATTTACTAATCTAATCATTAAACACATTCAAACCTCTTATTGACCTATTTTTAGCACACTTGTTTATCAATAGTAATGAAAAAATTTCCTATGCCCAAATTGAAAAAATCAAATAAGGAACTAATGAACATAGCAATGAATATGTCTTAAGGTATAAGACAATGTTAACTAAAATGACCAATCCAATGGTAGATAAAGAGCTACAAGACATGTTCAAGAAAAGTTTACTTACCCCATTACTTGAGTCCATTATTTTCAAAAAACTAAAATATTTCAATGACTTATGCCACATTATTTGTGATCATGAATGAAACTTGTCTCATTGAACAAACCCAAGTATGTATCAAACACAATGACTACATATACATCTAATTCTAAGTTTATAATCAAACTAAATTATAAGTTAAAACCTCTTGAGCCTAAAAATTAAACACATACCATGGTTAATGTGTCATTACATTAGTGTAATCAACTTTTCACCAAGTATAAAATTTACACACTTACCTGAGTATCTCATTTTATTACTCTCATGGCTTGTAGAATGTCACCTCATATCTCTCCCTCCTCGCATAGTGGTTAATATGAGATGACCTCTACCTAAAGGGTATGATGCAAGTGATTACTATTATTATCACCAGGGTCCTAGGCATTATATGAATATATGTTTTACCTTCAATCATAAGATCTAATACCTCATTGATGACCAGATGATTACATTTAATGATACTCCAAAGGATTCAAGTTAAAAGCCTAGTGATCACCAAAAATAGAAAATTATTTAACAATCCTTTAGAAGATCATTATAAGAAGGATATACAAGTGCAAATGGTATATAATTCAAATCCTCCTTCCTCACATTAATAGAACCCATTCAATGGGATTATCAGTAATTATATGTTTCATACACCTCCCATGGTTCAGAGACCCTCTACTACTTTTGATGGCATTGAGATTGTGGATGGTGATTCTAATCTTCATTCCTTATTAATTTGAGCATAACTTGATCACCAACCTATACACAATTTTATGATTTATAATGGTTCAATGGAAAACATTTGTACCATAAATTTATTTACACATTTTATTTATACACATAATGATTTACATCCTTCAACCAAATCAATTAGAGCATTTGATGGGACATCAGAATATGTTCTTGGTGAGATAGACTTACCTTTATATGTGGTTTCAAAACATGTGGTTAATACCTTTTTATTTATACCATATACGAGAGTCTTTGATATGTTATTTGGATGACCTTGGATATAGAAACTTTGAGTGGTACCTTCTATAGTGCATGGGTGTATAAAATAGATTCATGTCAATTAGGTAATTATAGTTCCTAGAATTAGACTTTAACAAGAGAAGTTTATACCCAAAAATTTGATTATCAAACCTAATAAGTTTAATCCTATGTGAAAGGGTAATCAATAGGCAATCCCCTTTCCTATGTGGTCGATACTTGAGATACCATTACATCATAGATAAAAAGTGCATTCCATAGAATCCTCATCTACTACACAACTTATCAAATATCCATAACACCTAAACATGTTCTTATTATTGTTACTCAAAAGAAACCATAGAGAATTCAACCATGGGTTCAAAAAACCCCCATCCATTTTATTATTTATTCATTAAAACAAAGTCCTACTATATATATATATATGTAGATCATTATAAATATTACAATGTTAGATATTACACATGTTCCTTGGTAGTACCACTAGTTTATTGTACTATATTCCCAATGGGGAAATACCTATGAGCATCCTCTAGATGATATCATAGGATAGTATTTATTTTTAAATATTCTAAAAATACCAAAAAAATCAAAAATATATAAAAATCCAAAAATATTTTCAGCTTTGCATGTTATATTGGTTCCTTGGCATCTATGTTGTAATCTCCATTTTGGTATATGACATATCAGTACTTTCCTCTATACATGTGTTTCACACATCATTTGAGTGTGATACAACCATACATAGATATAAGATATATTTCTATATGGATTTTGGGACTTCTTTATACTCATGTTATATAGAAATTAGGGGCATATGATTCTTTGACCTTGTTGCACACAAGTTATATGGTTATATGATCACTTTCCACTTTTATGTTTGATATTATGTTCTTACACGTGCATTATTCACATTGATATATTTCACAGTGTAATTTATATGTTATTTACTTGAAATGTTTTTCTAGCACATATATCCATGGGCTAGTATGTTATGTTTATATTGGTTGCTTATGTTTTTCATTTATACACTTCCTTTAGTGTCTTGTCTTATTTATTGAGCATTTGAATAAGTTCCATTGTCTATGGCCCATGTTCCTTTATTTATTTATTTTGACATTTTAAAATTTCATTGCTTGTTGTATGGATGTTTGAATATGTCATTCCTTGATTTTTGGACATTTGACTAAGTCATGTCCCTTCTATTGTGTAGTATTTGAATATGCCCCTTGCTTGAGATGTTCTTTGACCATTTCCTTTTTATTTCCTTTTGAGTGCTCTTATGTGTGTGGTTTTTTTATTATTGAGCTTATACTACTACTATCTAAATGTTTCCATGATCTATATCATAAGTCTTAGGAATTGATGTGATCACATTATACATGCTTCAATGATATATCAACAAAGACATGTTACTTTTATATGATACATGGTCATATAAAAATTATATGATTAGCTTATCCTTTTGATGTAATATAACTACTAGTTCATACTTCCCCTCACCTAAAAATGGGGGAATATTAGTGGGGGAATGTCATAGAGGCATGGGTTCCACTTTTTTCATAGTTCATAGATTTAGATATATAATGGTGGCATGTTATGGAAACGTGTTCTCCATACTTATACCAACTCTTAGTTTCAAATTTTATTTGGGGAATGTTTTGGAAACATGTTATCCACACTTACATAGTTATAAATTGGCCAAATTACATAGTTATATGATTCAGATATGCATTTGTGGTAGAATTATATATATTGGTACCATTATTATACCTAGGTTTTAGCATGAAACACATATAAGGTGCATATCCTATAAAAATATCACCTAAATTAAAAATTAAAATTAAATTCATATTTCAAAATACTTTATGAACTTTAGCTCACCAGGTTGGACTGTTATGAACTATTACTAAAGCAATATATTATGATAGTTATTTAAATTTTGGTATGGCTGAGGTGATTAAATAACTCAATCTTACCAAGTTTATAATTTGGAATTGATTACATCATCCAATATCACCATATTTTTTTTACTCAACACAACCCATTCTTTAAAAAAATTGAATAGGGACCCAATGTAGTCTGAAAAGCTTAAGCCTATTTTAAAAATATTTTGCATTGGCATTTGTATGCACACCTAGCTAAGCTCAAAATTTTAAGTCTTTTATTAGTATGTGGATGATTTTTGTTATGTGTTGATCATGTGTAAATACAATTATTATTCCCTCTTTATCCAGTTTTTTACTACATGACTTATTTAGACTAATGTGTTAATGGTCTTCAGGAGTTTTGAATATATATATATGTGTGTGTATGTATGTATGTATGTATGTATGTATAGGTTTTTTCTAATATGTGCATGGAATATAGAACTAAAATCCTAAGTTTTATACTTCACATATTTTGTGATTCAGGAATTGTGCATTTCAAAAATTTGTCTTTACAAGTTTTATTTGAAAGTTTTCTTCATTGGAAATTGTTTTTTCAGGAGTTTCATCTATCACAAATTTTAGATGTATTTAGAACTCTTATTTTTCATACGTCTTATGCTTTGGTAGTTTTTTTATTTTCATTTTTTGGTTTTTGTGAGAAATGTTCATTAGAACCTGTGTTCATCAAAATTTTCATCTTTCATGAGTTTTACACTTAGCATATTCTGGCATTTCAAAAATTTTGTAAAATGTGAATTTCAAGTGTTCAAAACTTTTTTACATAGGATTTGATATTTGAAACTTTTGTTCAAAACCTTTGTATGTGAAGTGTGTTCAATATTTTTATTTATAAGTTTTATTCTTTTTAACTTCTGTCTTTGTGTTTCATGTATTCAAATAATCATGAAAATTATCTAGCCTAGTCTCAATATATAAAAATTGACACCTAACTTTTGAAGGGATCCTCATGCCCACCTAATTTTGAGTAAAATTAATGATAAGGTGACATGTGTCCAAGGTTATAGTGTGGGGGGTTTATCTAAATGTATATAAAGTATACATGGCATATCCATCAAAATAAAGTGGCAAAATCTAAATTAAATGATTAAAATAAACTTAGAGATGTTGGGTATTAATGGTGCATAAACTAGAATTAAATTCTTATACTCAAAATATATATCAATAGAATTAGAAGAGACGTCATGCCTATTGATTTATAATGAGATAAAATGAACTTATCCTCCAAAAATAATTTTAAGCCCTAGTTATTTGCATTTAATTACAAAATACTTATAGTAAGAGAACAAAAAATTAAATTTTATGAGAGTTTAGAGGTTAGCAATGGTGTCATAATATAAGGTGTTGCAGGGAGTATTTCCATTGTTAAATTTTTACATAAAGGGCTCTATGGAATACATAGACATTATATTTTATTCAATATTTTTCAACAAAAAAAATTATAAACTACACATATTTATGGGACATGAATGAGAATGTAGACGCTTGCTCTCATGAAGACAATCTAACAACCAAACATAAGTAGTTGGTAGTGGACTTATTGTGACTAAAATGTCAATAATTACACTTTGTAGATTCCAAAACTAAATTTATTCCCTACATCAACCAACTTCATGACTTGTTCTTCATAGGGAAGGTGAATGGAGATGTAATTCTACACCACCTAAACCACAAGACAATTTTCACCTACATCTTTGGGGATGAATTCTAAAGATACATATGACAACTCATCATAGATTCCACATTCAATGGGCACAAAATTTAATTGTGGAAGAAAACCAACATAATAAATAATACATTAAGGAAATGGATTGATCTTAGAGAGGTAGTCACTCTCAAGGACATGGAGCCTATGATGATAACCAATTTTAGAATGGGAATATGCATTAGGATGGACCTATTAAATAGGTTATATGGCTACAACATAATTCACTTCCTTCACCTAGAATGGCTTATGTTACTATAATTATTACCTTAAGTTAATTTTCTCCCTAGGAGAAATAATTAGCACTAGGATCCATGAATAGATGTTTAATAAATATAAAATACCCATGGGTGGCCAATTATACATGATGTCATATCTATCAGATGTAGTCATGGCCATAGTCTACATTCATAACAAATCACTCTAGAACCCTACCCTATATTGCATTAATAACATGTTATGTGACTTTTATCCATTCATCCATATTTATTCTTACATGAGGAATATCATTTGAATAGCTCATAATATCTAGCCTCAAGTGTGGATGGAAATTCATGAAGAACCCTTGAATCAAGTTTTAGAGAGTATAAAAAACATACTTTAGCTAAGAGGGTATTATTATCTATACCTAGATTATACTATAATTATGGTAGAAGGACACAAGGTTTCTCCTCAAGTCTCCCCAAGTATGTCCCAAATAAATTTATAGAGTAGGAGATATCCTACCAACTATGGTTGAGAAAAGATAAAAACATGAATAAGAAACACAAGGGTGTGTTCCATGGGTCTTCCTTGATGATTGGTTACATGTACCATACAAATAATAAACATTTTAGGGAAGTTATAAAAACTAGAGATTTTAACTCATTGGCATACCTACCACATAGAGACTAGGATCCTCATGGCCTTATCCAGAAGCATATCTAAGGCTTAATCATACCATACTATCATGAACCTTATGAGCACAAATTTGTATTTTTAAATACAAAAGATGATTCTAAGGTGATAAAAAGGGTGAGAGTGGTTGTGTTGATATAGTATCATTTAAGGTTCATCTATCTATCCCTTCATCATAATTATGGAGGCACATACTAGACTTGTACCTATTGGTGGATGGGAAAATATAGACTACTAGACCTCTTGACCTACCCAAAAAACCTGTAGACCAATGAACATCCTCCAAATCACCATTCACTATGATGATAGATGTGAAATAGGAGAAGGGTGGTGAAGAGATGCATGTGGTGTCAATTTACACACAAGAAGCTCCTTTCAAAGCTTCACCACCACTTATATTCAAGGCTATCAATAAGAGAAAGAGGTGTTGTAAATTCTTACTATTACAACTTCTTTGGGAGGAGGGTGGGAACTAATTTTCATTGATTCCTATGACTTTGAATACATAAGTCTTCTCATTATTTCCTTAGTTTCTATTGATATAAACATGGATGTTTCACCTTTCCCCACATAATAAATTCTTCCCTTGGTTAGAAGGATAAAAAATTATTACAAACGGAAATAAAGAGCCCCTAAGGACCCTCTTTCATCAATAAAATCCTATGTGAGCTTAAGTGTGGAGGTCTCATCAAATGAGCTTGATGATGAGGATAAAGAATTGAAAAAAACTAAAATATTAATTATTTATGGAATCAAAGGAAAAGTGCCAATGGATGTAGATAAATTAGGTGAGATCACCACTACTCCAACCAATACTAATTCACTTCCTTTGGGTCCTATTGTTCCTTTAGTTCTGATGGTTATTATAGTATTTGTTACTCCCATTATTCCCATTGTTTCTCTTAGTCCTATTATTTCTATAAGTCATATTGTTTCTAGTATTGGGGTTATTTCTTCAACTCCTGTTGTTTCTACTTCCCTTGATACTACTTTAGTTATCATTTTCCTTGCTCCTCTTAAGTCCAAAACTACACATTTCTAGAAGACTATGGCAGCCCTTACTAGCCCTCAATTGCATGTGTATTATACTTAGTTTGGATTTCCCATGCCTTCATCCTCTATAACCTAGGATACTTCCATTGTCCCCTTTACCAAATCTAAAAATAATCCTACTTATATTATCCATCTAATTCATTGGTTTAGTGATGTAAACTAATAGAAAATCATATTTCCATCATTACCAGACCCACTACATATAGAATCATTAATGCAATCTTTAGGGGACATTTTGATAGAAATAACTACTATGGAAACTCAACTAGTAGATTCTAAGCAATTGGTAATCCCATATTGTGATACATAACTAGAGGTCCAAACTTCCCAAAGACCTAATTTGATAATAACTGAGTTCCCCACTATGAGATCCATTTTTGACAAATCAATAATAACTATCCAAAGGGTTAGGAAGAGGAAAATAGAGGATAAATCTGGTAGAGGCTTAGTCTTGGAAGAAAGGCAAGACATATTCTCACTTTAAAAGAGAAAGAATAAGAGACTTGACCAGTCTCCATATAATTAGGATTTCAAAGCCTATCTTCAGGCAAATACAAAGGCCCTATATAACTTCATGAGAGCATAGAATAATCCAAGAAAGATCTGTATTAGGAACTAGGGAAAGTATGAGATTAATTAAAAATAATATAAGTTCTTAGGGTTATTGAAGATGATGTTAAAAATGCAACTCTTAGATTGTACAATATCTTGGAAACTATTAGTTCAATAAGAGCTAAGTTGTCCCCTCACATTATTGAAACTTCTAAATTATTTAATTCTTAAAAATAAGAGGATAAGAGATTAAAATTCATTGTATTATACACTACCAATAAGTCTTTGGCTATTTAGATTTGATGATACCATTTTAAGTAGCCAATGTTTTCAATTTGGTGATCATCAGGACATTTAAAATTTGATATTAGGTATTAAGAGTGTAAGCCTCTATTATAAAATTAGCAAAAAAAATAAAAATATGTCTTATAGATTTTGGATGAGTTAAATATTTCCCAAGCCTAGATCCCTTAGGTAAATTAATAATCAAGGCCATTTTTAACCAACTACTCTAGTAGGCATTTGTCAATTTTAAGCAAAGTCTTTAGGGGTACACACTAGAGGAAATTAAAAAAGAAATAGGATTTGATAAAAAAAATGTTATAGAGGTAGAGATATTTTGGGTTGAGTTTAGAGACACCAAGACCATGTTGAACTTTATTCCTATTGTTAATAAGTGGAATTGATGTTGTCATTAATGTCAAAGGTTCTTGAAATGGTCTTCATGAGGCCATTAAAGAATGTAGTTATGAGAGATAATATTGATCAGTGTTGCATTGAATATGAGAGTGTAAGATATGACTTTATGTGTTTTTATGATTACATGATTAACGTGAAGGTACCATATAAGGTCCTTCTTGTCAAATTTGTCAAGTTCTTAAGCCTAGTTTTGTCTTGAGAAGGTCTGTGCATAAGATGCTTAGTATTGTACATAAAAGAGCATGATGGCTTGGTGAGATGAATGCACATAGGCTTGAATGGTTTTATTAGGTTGCTTGAGAATGCATATGAGGCATTGGATCACTCATATGAGTCTTAGGGTGAGCTTACAGGGATATGACCTATAGGTCAATTCTATAACTAGACCATTTATAGATCATTTCTAGCCTAATAAGGTATTACATTCTATTTTCAAGGCATATGATGTTGGAAATATTGTCATTGATGTCAAAGGTCTAGCATTGGTGATAAAGGCCCCATAGCATTTATTGTTTAAAGGTGTTTATAATGTTCATATTTTGGTTAAAATGTGTTGATATTTATTTAATATTAACAAATATATTTTTGGTTTCATAAAAGTTAAAAGAGGGCCCATAGAGAAGTCAAAGAGTCATGGGGTAAAAACAAAAGAGGAATGGGATGTGTTTTCTCATGAAGAGTCATCTTGATGAATTCCAAGAGTCACCAAGTGAAGAAAAAATATGGTATGGCACATTTTTCCATGAAGAGTCACCTTAAGGAATTTAAAAGGTCACCAAGATAAATACAAAAGAGGAAAGGATGAATTTGCTTATGAAAGGTCACCATGTGACTTTTCAAATACAAAGATTCGAAGGGTCATGCAAGTTTGGTGCCATTTTCCATGAGGAGTGAAGATTCACAAAAGGTGAATGCCAAAGATCATTTAGAAAACTATAAATAAAGGATTTAAAAGCCATTTTTAATATGCAAGAGAGTGCATGGTTTGTAATTGTTTTATATAATAAAAGAGGAGAGAATAGAAAGAGATATTTTAGAGTTATATCATTTGTTGAGAAAGCAACATTGAGAGATAGTTGTGTTATATACACAAGAGGGGTTGGTGCTCCTATGGGTTGGTACTCACAAATATTTACAAGGGGTTAGTGCTCCTATAGGTTGGTACTCATAAATATTTATGTTGGTACTTGGAAAAGGGGTTGGTGCTCTTGAAAGTTGGTACTTGTGAACTTTGTAATTTGAGTTGGTGTTCATTTATATACTTGAGATTGTTCTCCATAGTTTTTTCCACTTTGGGTTTCCACGTAAAAATTTTGTGTCTTTTTCTATCTTGTGTGGTGTTTATTGTTTTAGTTTTATTGCATATCTTGAATGTATGGTTAAGTGGAAATTGATTAAGTAAAAGTTTATAAGATATATGATATATTAATTCAACCCCCCCACCTCTTAGTATATTCTATGTTTAAGAATTAGTATTAGATAAGGTTCCTTTGAAAAAAGTTTTACAGCTTGAAGGTAGATTGGGGAAAGCCCAATGGCTAGATCACATGAAGGTTTTTCTAAAAATAAGGCACCTTTGTTTGATGGGAAAAATTATGATTTTTGGAACATAAGGATGAGGACTTATTTGATGTCTCTTGGATTTGACATTTGACAAGTAGTTTTAGAGTAATACGAAGAGCCATAGACACCTATGACGACTCCAACAAAAAATAAGGCAAGTGAAAATAATGTTAAAGGTTTAAATGTTACATTATGTGGTTTATGTGAATCAAAAAAATTTAAAGTTATGAAATGAAAATCTTCTCATGAGACTTGGTTAAAGCTTGAAAATATTTACAAAGGTGACGGAAAGGTTCAACAAGATAATCTCCAAAATTTTAGAATGTAGTTTGAAAGTTTGAAAATGGAAGAGGAAGAAAATATAGTGAGTTATATTTTATAGGTTAATCAAATAGTTAATCAGATTTAAGGCCTTGGAGAAAAGTTAGAAGAATTAACAGAGGTACAAAAAGTTATGAGATCTCTACTAATGAGATATGATGCAAAAGTTTTGGAAATTAAGGAGATGAAGGATCTAACTAAGGTAAAGATGGATGAACTACATGGTATTGTTAAAGCATATGATATGCAGACTGAACAAGAAAAACCCTCAAAGATGGAAGCTAATTTCAAAACATCAAAGAAAGACAAGGATAAGATTCAATAATCAAGTGACAACTCTAGTGATGATGAAGATGACAACGGAGCTTTATTCATCTACAAACTGAAAAAGGGCATAGGTAAATATTAAAGAAAATTATCTTTTAAATGTTTTAATTATGGAAATATTGGACATTTTGTAGCTAAGTGACCAAATAAGAATAATGGTGAAAATGAAGAAGGAAGGTCTACATACAAGAAGAATTTCAAAGAAAAATTCAAGAAGGGATTCGAGAAGAAGAGTTTATACTCTAAATATCCTAGCTCAGCTGAAGATAGTGGAGTGTGTGATTATGATAAAAAAGAGATTTTATTCATGACCATACATGAAGATGCCTCCACAAGCAAAAGTATAGATGATAAAGAAGAAGATAAAGATGAAGTTGAAGTGAATTTGGAAGGAGATCTCATTTATGCCTTAGAATAATTACAAGCTCTTGAGAAGAAGAATCATAAATTGAAGCACCAAATTGAGAAAAATGAAAAGGAGTTAAAAGAAATAATTGAAATTCTACAAGCACATGTTGAAGAAGCCAAAAATATGGAAGAATATCTAATAACTCAGTTTAAAAAATTAAGTGAAAAAATTGAAAGGTATGTTGTTTAAATTACCTCTTTAAAAGTAGATCTTGAGAAAATAAATAAAATAGTCAATGATAGAGAAACTAATGATTCAAAATTTGAGAATAACACTAATATATTGAATAAGATATTAGAAAGTCAAATATCAATGTCAGATAAGATAGGTATCATATTTGAAAAAGAGAAAGGGGAGGCCACTGCTTTCATAGATAAGGTTAACATAGAAAAAGGAAAGAGCTATGATGAAGCTCTTAAAATAGAGGAAATGAAAAAGGAAGAAGTTAAGAATATAGAGGACATCTCAAACAAAGAAGGCTAGAAGGAATAGAGATACAAAAGGCAATCACGTCAGAGATACACAAACAAGTTCTAGTTTTATGGTTACTATTTTTATTGTAATGGATATGGTCATAAGAAAATAGAATGTCAAAAAGGGCTAACAATTTCAGAAACAAGAAGGAAACTCATGCAGAGTCAAGCAGAAGCCACAACTCTTTTACTCCTCTATCAGGCTTTAATGAAGAGGCCATAATATATTACAAGTATAATAACTTTAGGCATAGCCTTGTACTGTAGAAGTTTATTTGAGTCAGTCAATAAGGACTAGAGTTTCAAGGCTCCATTCATTAAGAATAAAGTTTAGATAGGTTCATGGCAAAAGAAACAACTTCAAAAGTCTGTGTTAGTCAAGACAACTTTACATGCAAGAAATGAACAAAATTCATGGTTCCTTGATAGCATATGTTTGAGGCACATGAAAAGATACAAGAGAAAGTTCATAACCCTAAAGAATATCAATGGTGTCATAATGAAATTTGGAGACAATACTACTACCAAAAATGCAAGAAAAGGTACACTAAGTTTGAATAATGGTAGAACTAAGACTAAAAATGTTCTATATGTAGAAGTTTTTAAGCATAATATTTTGAGTGTAATTAAAATATGTGATTAGGGACACACACCAAATTTTTATATAAAAATTTGTGAAATTATGATAAAATATTTAGATGTGTTGATTGCAAATACTCAGAGAATAGACAATAATTTGTATATGTTATCAGATATCAAAGGTCAAAAATATTGTTTGAGTCAAGTTGAGGAAAGTTGTCTATAACATAGGAGAATGGGATACATAAATTTTTATAATATTATCAACATTAGCAAGAAGCAAGTAATTAGAGATCTTCTTAATATTACAAATCCCTCCAACACACTTTGTGAACCATGTCAACATGGGAAGTAGGTCAGAAGATGGTTCAAAACAAAAGAATACTCAACTACTCAGATGTTAGATCTTGTTCACACTGATTTATGTGGACCTATAAGAACTCAAAGTACTCAAGGTGAGAAATATTTCATGTTTCTTATTGATTATTTTACATGTATGACTTGGGTGATGTTTTTGAAGAAAAAATAAGAAGCTTTCAGTCACTTTAAAGCATTCAAGGCTTTTATTGAGAATGAAATTGAGCTAAAGATTAAGTGATTGAGATAAGATTGAGTAGGTGAATTCATGTTAGATGAGTTTATTGAGTATTTTGAATACCCTGGGATAAAGAGACATTATTCAGCAGATAGAACTCCATAACAAAATGGAGTAGTTGAGCGGAAAAATAGAACAATTCAAGGGATGTTGAGGACAATGCTAAATGAATCCAAGATACCAAATAAATATTGGAGAGAGGTAGTTGGTACAATAGTGCATATTTAGAATAGATCATTGTTAAGAGTCAATAGTGACAAGACTTCTTATGAGCTATGGAAACACAAACTAGCTACAGTTGATTACTTTAGAGTTTTTGGTAATAAATGCTTCATAAAAATAACTGATGAAAAATTGGGTAAGTTTGAATCTAGAACAGATGAAGGTATATTTATTAGATATTCTAGAAAAATTAAAGATTATAAATTTTATAAAAAAATAACCAAGAAGATTGTTGAAAGTGCAAGTTTCAGGATAGATGAAGATGTAGCATAAAGAGCTAGTGATCTAGTGGACACTTCTAAAATCATTGAAGAAGAAGATTTTGAAGAATCAGATGAGAATGAGAAGAAGGAGAAAAAGGAAACCAAGACCCCATCCAAATATGTTTAGATAAATCATAACAAGAGTGACATCATCAGGAACATAAATGAAGGAGTTCACACCAGAAGGATGATGGTAAGTGAATCTAAGCAAGTAAATTTTTCTTTGTTATCCAAAATTTAGCCTAGAAATTTTTTAGAAGTTAGACATGATGAGCATTGGGTTAAGGTAATGGATGAACAATAAAATTAGATAGAAAATAATGATACTTAGAAATTAGTGCCTACACCAAAATATAAAAATGTGATAGGAACAAAATGGGTTTATAAAAATAAATTGAATGAAGATGGTGAAGTTAGCAAGAATAAAAAAAGGCTAGTATGTAAAGGATATGCTCAGATTGAGGGTATATATTTTGAAAAAACTTTGCACTAGTGGTAAGGCTAGAGGCTATTAGAATGTTTCTTGCATATGTGATGTTTAAAAATTTCAAGGTGTTTCAGATGGATGTCAAATTTGCCTTCTTGAATGGGAATCTAGAAGAGAAGGTCTACATTGAACAGCGTGAGGGATTTATTCTCTCAAATAATAGTAACCATGTATATAGATTGAAGAAAGCATTATATGAATTGAAATAAGATCCTAGAGCTTGGTATTCAAGACTTGATAAGTACCTACAAGATCATGGTTTCAAGAGAGGTTTTACTAACAGTAATCTCTACATCAAAATAGAAGGCGAGCATAAGTTGATTGTTGTGGTATATGTTGATGACATAATTTCTAGAGGAAACATTGAAAAGATGACAAAATAATTTTTTGATAATATGCAAAATGAATTTGAGAAGTCTATGCTTGGAGAATTGTCATTTTTCTTAGGGTTGCCAATATTTTATTTAGATAAAGGAATTTTCATATCTCAAAGTAAATATGCAAAGGAAATGTTGAAAAAAATTGGTTTTGAGGATTGTGTACTAGGTTGCACACCAATGGGTATAGGTAACAAGGTGTGTAAGGATGAAGATTCACCTATTGAAGATCAATATTTGTATAGATCTATTATTAATAGTCTTTAATATTTGATAGCATTGAGGCTAGACATCATGCATGTAGTAGGCATAGTTGCGAGATATCAGGCAGCCCCAAAGGAGAGTCATGTTAAGTTGGTGAAGAGAATATTTATATATATCAAGGGGACATTGAATTATATATTTTGGTATCCCATAGGTAGAGATTGAACTTTAGTTGCTTATATATATTTAGATTGGGCAGGTTGCTTGGATGATAGAAAGAGTATAAGTGGAAGATCTTTCTTCCTTGGTGATAACATAGTATCATGGCTAAGAAAAAAGTAGAATTCAGTATCACTTTCTACAACTAAAGTAGAATATATTACAACCATATTGTGTTGTACTCAAGTTCTTAAGATGAAGCAAACTTTAGAAGATATTAATGTAAAATATGATTAACTTATTTATATTTTTTGTGATGACACAAGTGCCATTAATATTTCTAAGAATCTAGTGAAGAATTCAAAAATAAAACATATTCTTATTAGATATCACTTCTTAAGAGATAAATTTGTAGATCAGTAGGTTAAGATGGAATATATCAGTACTATAGAATAGATTGTAGATATTTTCACAAAAGCACTACCAAAAGACACATTTGAGTATCTACAGGTGAAGTTGGGAGTAAATTATTTTACTTCCTACCATTGAGGATTAGCATCAATTGAGGGGGAGCTAAGTGTTAGCTCCAAGATAGGCCCTTTACCATTGATTTCAAAGGGAGAGAAGAATAGAAACAAGTACAAAAAATAGGGATAGGAACAGGTGCAAAAATAGGTGTAGAAATAGTTATAGGATGTTATAGTAAGGGGGAGTTACTATATGTTTTGTAGATGGTAGTATGTGTAGATTGGCATGTGTAGTACAAGTTTCAAGATATGGTAGTTTTAGTTTGAGGTTGCCATCAATGACAAAGGGGGAGATTGTTGGAAATATTGTCATTGATGTCAAAGGTCTAGCATTGGTGATAAAGGCCTTATAGCATTTATTGTCTAAAGGTGTTTTCAATGTTCATATTCTGGCTAAAATGTATTGATATTTATCTAATATTAATGAATATATTTTTGGTTGCATAAAAGTCAAAAGTGGGCCCATGGAGAAGTCAAAGAGTCATAGGGTAAAGACAAAAGATGAATGTGATGCATTTTCCCATGAAGAGTCATCTTGAGGAATTCCAAGAGTCACCAAGTGAAGATAAAATAGGGTATGTCACATTTTCCCGTGAAGAGTCACCTTAAATAATTTGAAAGGTCACCAAGATAAATACAAAAGAGGAACAGATGCATTTGCTTATGAAGGGTCACCATGTGACTTTTCAAATACAAGGATTCGAAGGGTCTTAAAAGTTTAGCACCATTTTCCATTTGTGAAGAGTCACAAAGGGTGCATGCCAAAGGTCATTTATAAATCTATGAATAAAGGATTGACAAGCTATTTGTAATATTTAAGAGAGTGCATGGTTTGTAATTATTTTATATAAGAAAAGAGGAGAGAATAGAAAGAGATATTGTAGATTTCTATCATTTATTGAGAAAACAACATTAAGAGATGGTTTTGTTTTATACACAAGACATTTTGGTGCTCCTGTGGGTTGGTGCTCACAAATGTTTTTTATGTTGGTGCTTGATAAAGGGTTTGGTGCTCAGTAAATTTGGTGTTTGAAAACTTTGTAATTTGAGTTGGTGCTCATTTATTTTCTTGAGATTTCTCTCCATGGTTTTTCCCACTTTGGGTTTCCACGTAAAAATTTGCTCTCTCTCTCTCTCTCTCTCTCTCTCTCTCTCTCTCTCTCTCTCTCTCTCTCTCTCTCTCTCTCTCTCTCTCTCTCTCTCTCTCTCTCTCTCTCTCTCTCTCTCTCTCATGTGGTGTGTATTGTTTCAATTTTATTGCATATCTTGAATGTATTGTTAAGTGGAAATTGATTAAGTAAAAGTTTATAAGATATATGATATATTGATTCAGCCCCCCTCTCAGTATATCCCATGCTTAGCATATGAAGGTTGTATATCAATATTTAAGAATGAGATAAGTTTCTTTAGTATGTGAGTGATGTGGAGAGCACATGTAAAGAGGCATGAAGGTCAATTTCAAGGCTTAATGTGATTTACAAGTCAAGGTCTAAACAAGCAAAGAGAGTGTGTCTAGCCTAATGGGGTATCAAGATTAGTTTTAAAGGTAAGTGTGAGTAGGGGAGCATTGAAAAAGGTAATTAAAGTTTTTTTAATCATGTTTATGAATTTTGATGTCAAAAATTGAAGGATGAGGCATGAAAATGTGTTTTAAGGTCTCTCAAGTGCACAGAATGAAGGGTTCTCTACTCGAGAAGGTTTTTATTGTGCTCATTATCTCATCAAAACTCTACATAGGAACCTAATTTATTCATGCTATATTTGTAAGGGCCATATCTTAAAATTATAGGCATTTATTTTTGGATTGAAGGGTTATGCTTTATGAACAATTGTCAAGAATGGAAACAAGTTTAAACCCTGTTAAAACCCTAATAAGAACCCAATGTTGAATTTGTTGATAAAAACAGCCCAAAATGGTATCAAATGACTATAAAATATATTTTATGTTGTATTCAACTCTCCTAGGAATCTCTAGGTGTGATTGAGTTGTCAGGTGTATGAGTAGACCCTACAAGAAAGTACACATTTCACAAAGATTTTTTGTAGCTGTTAGAGTTGACCAAGTAAAAGTATGAAAATGGATGGAAGATGAAGTTTAAGACTCATTTTTCATTTACATGAATTTTAATGGATAGTTTCTAACCCTCAATTGTGATAATCAATCATCTAAGTTAGCCAGTCGTTAACAGGTCTAATGGTGAAAATAGTGAGAAACCCAATTAATAGTGAGAAGATGATTAGAAATATGTTATCATGAAATAGGGATAAAACAAAGTACATGGAGATTTTTTTAGTAATTTTAATACATAATCATGTTTGGTATATGTTTTGTAGCTCATGATTATAGTGAAAAAGTTTCTTACAATTTGACCTGTCAAGTTTAGATGAGATAGTGAGATATAAGGTTATGAGATTGGTCTGCCAAACCAATATTGCCATTTGATCATATTATATTGATATATAAGAATTTTATAATTATATCATATGATAATTTACATACATAATAATTTATTCAATATATCTATACATGTGTTGGAGGTTTGAGTCACCATGACTAGTCTTTGAGGAAAACTCACAATTCTTAGTGAACAAGTTACAAGAGTGTTTTTAAGTCCTTTTGCCCTATGTAATGAATTATAATGATATAGATGATTTTTTTGAGGTATTTTATGTTATTTTTATATTTTTTATTATCATGGTTGTGTGTCTAAATAACATGTGATCTTCAATTGTTTAAGACAAACTTTTTTGTGTGTATGAAGGCCTAATATGAACAGTACTAATGTTGTGCTTCAAGTAGTGGTTTGAGATAAAAAGTGTTATAGACCTAAGATGAGTTAAATGGGTGTATATTTAATTTTTATATGAATTTTTACTTCTATGTGTGGATTTTAAAAAGTATTCTAAGTAGATCAAAAGGTAATGTGTACTAATGAAGGCCTAACTAAATTAGGTCTCCTTAAGGCCTAAAGAAGGATTTGGTATATTTAAGAAATGGTTGAACTAATGTAATGATTGTTTCATGTTTATGGAAGTTCTTAAGGATTTTTTTGTGGAAAATCTAAGTGGTCGAGTGTAGATGATTGACAAATAGGGGTATGAGTAAGACCCTAGTATAAGAACAAGGCCTAATTGACTAGTTAGAGAATGAAGAGTTAAAACAAAGGATATAACACTTTGAAGAGATAAAAGAGGTATTTTAGACCATAATAAGGGTGTATATAAACTATAATGAATATATAATATGGTTACTATAGATTAATATCAAATTCATATGAACTAATCTGTCTTAAAGAGACCTAGTTGAGTGAAGAAGCCTAGAAAATAGTTTGAGAGGGATAGAAGAAAGAGAAGAGATGAATAAGGTGATCATCATATATTTTATGAGAATAAATTTATTATAAATATAATAAATTTAATTATGTGGATGAATTGGTGCTAATTCATCTAGGGGGTTAGTGCCTCCTTGTAAGTGGGTGCTTGCTAAAGCCTAGTCAAGTGGGTGATTGGCTAGTTGGAGTTGGTGCTCCATGTGTAGTTGGTGCTAAAAAAAAATTGATTTTTGTCTTATAAGACTATATTAAATTTTCAAGTATCATTTGTTTTTTTTCTCCTTGAGTTTTTTTCACATGTTTAATGTGTTTCATGATCTTGTATGGTTACATATGCTTTGTTAGATATTCATGTTTCTATGAATGGTTCATGTATGATTAAGTGGAATTTAATGAATGTTTTGAAGACATGGATTCAACCCCCCCCCCCCACCCCTCTCAATTATTTTTATTGTAACAATTGGTATCAAATCTTGATCCTAAGAAGCATAAGATGTCTAGTGATAAAAAAGAAGAAGACAACATGTATGATGAATAAGTCTACTATGATAGTGAAGAAGGAGAAGCTAAAGTAGACCTTGAAGTTGAGATCATGAGTGCCCTTGATGATTTGAATCATTAAAATAAGACTATTAATGATCTCAATAATTATTTAGAAGGTGTAAATACAAGTTTTATATCAAAGTAAATTGAGTATGACCAGTTGAAGATAGAGATAGATTCCTTAAAGTTTAAGCATGAGTAACTCATAAATAATATGAGCAAGTTTAAAAGAGAGCATGAGAAGTTATAAAAATCCAAGAATACCAACATTAAAATACCAATAAATCATCCCAATTTAATAAAGGATAAGTTATCATGGGACCATGGGAAAAGGAGTAATCAGTCAAGAGGTAAACACAAAAATATTATTTGCTACATCTATCATAATATGGGGCACATTGCAATATTTTATTCTAATAAAGTGAAAAATCCCTCAAGATTAAAAAATACATATGAAGTTCCTAGATTGCATGATAAGGGTTAGACATTGGTATGGAAGCTAAACCAAGTTAGGACTGATCATATTGAGCTTAATAGTTAAGATGGACTATTTCTTAAGGAGGAACAAAAGACTAAAATGGATTTTATGCTAGATTAGATTGCCTTTCACATTCAATATGAAGGCATGAAATGGTACATAAATAGTGGTTTCTTAAGACATGTGATATGATACAGAAATAATTTCATCTCATTGAATAATAATGATATAGGAACAATGAGGTTTGGAGATAACACAATTGCCAATATAGTTGGAAAAGGTGTCTTGAGTTTGGATAATAGGAAGACCAAGACACAAAATGTGTTGTATGTGTAAGGTTTAAAACATAAATTGAATAGTGTAATTCAAATTTACAATCAAGGACACATACTAACATTTCATGATAGAGGGTGTGAGATAAGGAGATCCAAATCAGGAAGGCTAATTGCCAATGCTAAGAGGATTTAGAAAATTTTATATGTCTTGAATGAGATCTAGAAGGAGAGATTATTTATGAGAAGGATGAAATTTGGCTATGGCCCAGAAGCTTATGTCACCTAAACTTTTAAAATATGGCCAAGATAAGCACTAATAAGTCTATTAAGAACATGCCTAGGATCACCAAACTTACAAACATACTTTGCAAGGCATGCTAACATGGTAAGTAGAAAAGAATAAGGTTCAAGTATAAGGAGTAATCTACTACAATGCCCTTAGAATTAATACACACTAATCTATATGGGCCTACAAAAATTAACAGCATTCAAGGATATATCTACTTCATGTTAGTCATAGATGACTACACAATAATGACTTGGATTGCATTCTTGAAAGAAAAGTTAGAATCTCTTAACAAGTTCAAGGCATTCAAGGATATTTTTGAGAATGATAAGAATGGGAAGATTAATTTCCTAAGATATAAAAGAGGAGGATAATTTTGGTCTAATGAGTTTGATGAATTCTATGAGGTTCATGGAATAAGGAGATAGTTCTCAGTAGCTAGGATACCTCAGTAGAATGGGGTAGTGGAAAGAAATAATAGGAAAATTAAAGAGATGCATAGAACTATTCTAAATGATTTTATATTATTTGATCAATATTGGAAATGAGAAGTAAGCATTATAATATACATTTTGAATAGGGGACAAATAAGGACTAATGGCAACAAGACTCCTTATGAACTGTGGAATGGCATGCCTACTAATGTGAAACACTTTAGAGTGTTTGGGATCAAATGTTTTATCAAAAGAGATGATAAAGACTTCAAAAAGTTTGATTCTAGATCTGATGAAGGTATATTCTTATGATAATCATCAATGAGATTATCCTATAGATTTTATAACAAGAGGTTACAGAAGATAGTGGAAAACACCAATGTGAAGATTGATGAGACAAAGAAATCACACTCATAGTCAAATGATACCTTAAATAATAAAAACTTTAATAATGAAGAGGAAAATATAGATGTTGATGAGGAAGAATAATAAGTTGAGGAGAAATAGGACTCAAAAGGCCCCTTAAGACAAATTCAAAGTGATAATCCTGAATCTCAAATCTTTGGAAATAAAAATGCAGGTATGCAAACAAGGAAAAGATTGGTAAGTAATCTAATTCAATAAAATGTTACTTTATTATCTAAGATTGAACCTAAGAATATTATAGAAGAAAACAAAAAAAAATAGCTAGGTGTTATGAATAAGGAATTAGACCAAATAGAGAAGAATGAGACTTGGGAACTAGTTCTTATGCCTAAAGACAATAATGTCATTGAAACAAAATGGGTGTTTAAAAACAAATTGAATGAAGATGGAGAAGTCACTAAAAACAAGGCTATATTGGTATGCAAGGGATATGTACAAGTTGAAGGAGTAGATTTTTACGAGACCTTTGCACTAATAGAAAGATTGGAGACCATCAAATTGTTTCTAGCATATGTAGGATTCAAAGGGTTCAAAGTCTACCAAATGGATGTCAAATATACTTTTTTAAATGGGAATTTATAGGAGGGATTATACATATAGAAACCTAAGGGATTATCATTATTAGTTAACAAGGACTATGTTTGTAGATTTAAAAAGGCTCTCTTTGGTCTAAGGTAATCTCTTAGATCTTGGTATGCTAGGTTTGACAAGTATCTATTGGATCAAAGATTTAAAATAGGAGTTATATATAGTAATATATGCATCAATTTATAAGATACCCATCAATTGATAGTAGTTGTCTATGTGGATGACATCATATTTGGTGGAAAAAATAAGAACATGACCAAGGGATTTTTAGAGATGATAAAGAAAGAGTTTGAGAAGTCCATGCTGGGAGAACTATCATTCTTCTTTGGATTGAAAATAACTCAATCTAAAAAAGGTATATTCATTTCACAATCTAAGTACATAAGAGATATGTTGTAGAAGTTTGAGATGGAAGATTGTAAGGTAGATAGTATACATATGATCATAAGGTGTAAGCTTAGAAAGGAAGATGAGTCTCCAAAGGTCAATTAGACATCATATAGGTCAATGATTGGAAGTTTTCTATACACCTCTACCTATAGACATGAGATCATGAAAGCAGTATGTCTTGTGGGAACGTTTCAAGTATATCCAAAGGAAAATCATCTACAAGCAGTCAAAAGGATACTAATGTATCATAAGGTAACCATGGAGTATGGGTTATGGTATCCAAGGAGAAAGGAGTTTAATTTGACAACCTATATAGATGTAGACTGGGCAAGAAGTCTAGATGATAGGAAAAGTACTAGTGAAAGAGCCTTCTTCTTAGGTGGATACCTATTTTCATGGATAAACAAGAAGAAACCATCAATATCATTATCCACTTGTGAGGTTGAGTACATTGCATCAACTTCATGTTGAAATTAGGTCTTATGGATGAGACAAACCCTAAAAGACTAAAAGTTAGATTATGATGGTCCTTGCCCTATTTATTTTGACAACACAAGTGATATAAGCATCTCAAATAACCCTATCTTACACTCAAGGACTAAGAACATTCCCATCAAGTATCATTTTCTAAGAGAGCAGATAAGTGAACAAAGTGTTAGACTTGAATATGTTTCTACAAAAGATTAGATTGCAAAATTTTTTACCAAACCACTTCCAAAGGTAACATTTAAACATATAAAATAGGAATTGAATGTAATTCTACCCCCACCAATCACTGAAGAAGTCAAATACTTAGGGGGAGCTAATCAGGTTCATTATCTCCAAGAATAGGTGAATTATTACAATAAGGTATGCATGGAGATAGGGGAAGTATGTTTGTATTATGTCTCATAAACTCATAGTCATATGTGATGAGTATTTTGGTTGCAAGGAGTGTGATCCAAGGAGTTTTAATAAATCACTTTGTCATTTATGTCAAAGGGGGAGAAAGACCATAATAGGGAGATAAGAATGATCAATTTTTAGTATGTTTTTCCATCAATGATAAATGAGGATATTTTTGAGCATTATGCCTATTGTTGAGAATTGGCATTAATGTTGTTATTGATGCCAAAGGTTCTTGAGAGCGTTTTCATGAGGCCATTGAAGAGTGTAACTATGAGAGAGAATATTGATTAGTTTTTTAATGAATATAAGAGTTTAATATATGATTGGTATATGTTCTTATGGCTACATGAGTAATGTGAAAGTTAGCATGAAAGGTCCTTATTGTCAAAATTTTTAAGTGCTTGATCCTAGTTGTGTCTTGAGAAGGTATGTGCATAGGATGCCTAGTCTTATACATAAAGGACCATGATGGATTAGTGAGATGAATTCACACATGCATGAGAATTTGTGTGAGGTTTATTGATCATGTATATGATAAATTAGATAACTAATGTGATTCTCAATGTGAGCCTATAGGGATAGGACCTACAAGGATAGGACCTATAGGTCAAGTTTGTAACGAGACCATTTCTAGATCTTGCCTAGCCTAATAAGGTAACATGTTCTATTGTCAAGGCATATGAAATATGTATGGAACTATTTAAGCATGAGAGAGGTTTTTTGAGTACGTGATTGAGGTGGAGAGCACATTTAAATATGCATGAATGTCAATTTTAAGGCCTAATGTGATTTATAGGTCAAGGTCCAAGCAAACAAAGAGAGATTTTATGGCCTAATGGGGTATCAAGATCATTTTTAAAGGTAAGTATGAGTAGGGGAGAATTTAAAAAGTTAATTCAATATTTTATAATAATTTTCATGAAGTTTTAGGTCAAATTTTGAAGTATAAGGCATGAAAATGTGTTTTTAGGTCTCTTGAGTGCACATAATGAAGGGTTCTCTACCCAAGAATATTTTTCTTGTGCTCATTAGCTTGTCAAAACTCTACATGGGAACCTAATATATTAATGGTATATGGAGAAGGGTCCTAGATCAAAATTCTATAAATTTGTTTTTGGATTTAAGGGCTATTCTTTATGAATGATTGTTAATAATGGAAATAGGTTTAAACCCTCTTAAAACTCTAATAAGGACCCGATGTGGAAGATGTTGATAAAAATAGACCATAATGGTATAAAATTACTAGAAAATATATTTTAGGTTGTATTAAACTCTCCCAGACACCTCTAGGGGTAATTGAGTTTTTAGGTGTGTGAGTAGACCCTATAGGAAAGTGCAGATTTCTTGGATATTTGTTATAGTTATTAAAGTTGACTAAACCTAAGTATGAAAATGCATGAAAGATAAAGTTTGAGACTCATGTTTCATGTCCATGAAGTTTTTTGGATAGGTTATAACCCTAATGTTTTCTAAACTAGTTATCCGAGTTAGTTATTTACTAACAAGTCTAATGGTGAAAACAGTGAGAAACCCAGGCAGTAGTGAGAAGATGATTAGGAATGTGTTATCATTAAATAGGGATGAAACCAAGTACACAGAGATGTTTTCAAGGAATTTTAATAAATTCTCATGTTTATTATAAGTTTTTTAGGTTAGATAATATAGCAAAAAAGTTTCTCACAAGTTGACCTATTAGGTTTAGATGAGACAATGAGATATAAGGTTATGAGATTGGTCTGCAAGACCAATATTACCATTTTATCATATTGTATTTATATATTATAATGGTATAATGATCTCATAATATAATTTAAATACATTATAATTCATTTAATATATATATACAAGTGTTGGAGGTCTAAGTCACCATGACTATTTTTTAAGTAAAACTGGCAGTTCTAAGAGAGCAAGTTATAGGAGTGTTTTTGAGTCATTTTTCCCTATGTAATGAAGTATAGTGATCTTGATGAATTTTATAAGGTATTTAAGGTTATTTATATATTTTTTATTATCATGTTTGTGATTCTAAATAACATGTGATCTTCAATTATTCAAGACAAACCTTTTTATGTGTATGAAGGCCTAATGTGAATAGTACTAATGGTGTGCTTTAAGTAGTGATTTGAGATAAAAAGTGTCATGAACCTAAGATGATCATAGTGGAAGTATATTTTAGTGGTATATGAAGTTTTCCTACCATGTGTTGAGTTTAAAAATTATTCCAATTAGATTCAAGGGTAATGCATACTAATCAAGTCCTAATTGAATTAGGTCTCATTAAGGCTTAAAGAAGGACTTGGTCTATTTAAGCTATGGTTGACCTAATGTAATCATATATTAACATGTTTGTTATTTCCTAAGGTCTATTGTGTGGAAAATATAAGTGAGTGTGTATGACTAACCAAGACATGTATGAGCAAGACCCTAGTAAATGAGCAAGACCCTAGTATAAGAATAAGGCTTGATAAGCCTAATTGACTAGTTAGAGAATGAGCAAGTTGAAGCAAAGGATATAAAAATTTTAAGAGTTAAAGGTATTTTATACCATCATAAGGGTGTAGATAAACTATCAAGAAGATATAATATGAGTAATATAGATGAATATCAAATTTATATGACCCAATATGTCTTGAAGAGACCCAGTTGAGCGAAGAAGCCTAAAAGGTAGTTTGAGAGGGATAAAAGAAAGAAAAGAGATGAAGAAGGTGCTCATAATAAATTATATTAATAATAATGTATTTGGAAGGTGATAAATTTAATCAAGTGGCTGAGTTGGTCCTAAGTCATCTAGGGGGTTGATATGTCCTTGCAAGTGGGTACTTGCTAAATATTAATAAAGTGGGTGCTTGGCTAGTTGGAGTTAGTGCTCCATGTCAAGTTGACGGTTCAATAAACTTGGTTTTTGTCTTATAGGATTGTAGTTCATTTTTAGATATCAGTGAGTTTTATTCCCCTTGAGGGTTTCCCATGTATGTAATGTGTTTCATGATTTTGTATGGTTGTATATGCTTTGTTAGATGTTTATGTTTGTATGAATGGTTCATGTATGCTTAAGTGAAATTGAATGAATGTTTTTAAGACATTGATTTTCCCCCCTTCTCAATTATTTTTCTTCTAATAGATTGAGTATGCATGCTTATTGGTAGAAGTCACCAGGGTACATAGGCCCTCTCTTTTGAACATGGATACAACAAAGTTGTAACATAGCATTAGATATAAGCATTACCAAGAACTAGAAGTGAAGAAATAAGTTATGGATGGGTCATATAGTTCTACTCCACCTTCTAGTATAGTCCCTCCAATGATTATCAGTTCAGCCATATAGGCCCCAACATCTAGTAAACTTTAGTTTCATTTGGTTATTTTATATGTATTTTGCATGTAAATTAACAATGTAGCTAAGACATGTAATAATTTATTGAATAGTCTTGTAAAAATACACACCTTGTATGGTTTTTTAAGAGTGAGTCTTATTTAAAAGACTAAGTTTTGACTAGTTTAAATATTCATGAAAAACTTGCATTAATTAGAACTCTCATTCTAATTATCATTATCATGTGATTTTATAGTTTTGTATGGATTTGAAGGATGAGGTGACCCCTCCCCAAACCTATTTAAATTTTAATCTTCTCAATTTCAAGGAGAGAGGAGGATAATGGGAAAATGTATAAATATAAGAAGAAATATCTTGATTATCATGCAATTATGTTGATGTTTTTATCTTTCAATTATGTGTAATTAGTTGTGATTATTTTTTTAGTTGACTAATTCAATAATTCAAAGTGTAAAAAAGCTATAGAGAATTCCTTCTTGTTGTTAGTGGCGTATTCCAGTATAATATATGCATTACGTATTAGTATAATCTTATAAATAAGGGTGTGTAATATATACTTTAAATAAGAGCAACATTTAATTAAAATATTAGAGTTTACTATGTCATATTTTCTTGTGACTCCTTAACTATGTTTGTATGTGTGTGAACAATAGCTACTAGCTAAAATCATTATTTTTAAAACACTTTTCCACAACGAGACTATCCTAGAATTAATTCTTCCTAAGATCATAAACCTTCTTTTCTACTTTACCTTCCCCTATTTTTAATTTTTTTAGACATACCCAATTTATCATCACATTCATTTATCCAACTCAAGTAGGATTCAATTTAATTTAGGTTTCACTAATTCATTCACACCCAATTAACAACTTGCATATTGCTACTCCACATCCTAATTGTTCAACCCATACCTAAAACTCATGCCCCTGAGTGGATTTTATCTCCATAGATATCTTAAAATTTTATAGGTTACCTTATTTAAATTTTTGGTGTGCGTAAAGTGTTAAGTTGTGGAGCTAAAAGCTTCACCAGGAGGCTAATCAGGGGGTTACTGAGTGCAACCAGTAACATGCATCGGTAGTATTGCCGACATTGGTCAGGCAGGGACCAAGGATCGGTCGATGTCAATCAGGAGTAGACTAATAGAAACCAACATCGGTCACCTGTGTGTGTGCATGCTTTTACATGTGTTTTCTAAATGTGTTTCCAGAATTAGACTCATCTAATTTAAGAGGTCTAAGAGTGTTTGCATGTTGAAGACTAATTTAAGTCTTGAGTCTGTGTTTCTAATTATTGTAATTAGAAGTCTAATTATTGTATGCTTGGGATCCTATTTAAGAGACCCATGGGCATGTATTGTAATTAAGGCAAGTAAAGCATTGAAGCTAGAAAGCAAGGTCAAGGAGATCTGCAAGGTGTAAGGTCAAGGAGATCAGCTAAAGCTATCAAGGAGGGGATAACAAATCAGGTTGTTGAGTTAGTTGTGGTTGAGCAAGAGAGAGAGAGAGAGAAGAAGTCCTTGAGGTGTGGCAAGCCTTAGAGGTGGAGGAAGAAGTGGCATCTTCTTTATTGTATTTTTTTTTGAAGATTATTTAATACAAGATTGTGTATTGTCTCATAAATTCTTTGTTGTTTCAAGTTTCTAGTTAATCATTTTGGTATAATTTCATGTTTAATTGCTTATAAGAAAAGTAATCAATTGTGCTTCCATGGGTTCCTAACAGTTGGTATCAGAGCTAAGGTTGCAGGGAGCATGTTATTGTTTGATTACAGGTCATTCTCAGGGGTTTCTGATTGAGTGGGAGTACAGTAATGGCAAAAGAAAGTAGACTACGAATGGAGAAGTTTAACAACAAGAATTATCAACATTGGAGGATGCAAATAGAAGATTATCTGTATCAAAAACATTTTTACTTACCATTGGGTGGGGTTGCATGCAAGCCCACAAACATGAAGGATGAAGAATGGAACGTTCTTGATCAGAAAGCTCTGGGATCCATAAGGTTGAGCCTTGCATCATCTGTGATTTCTAACTTATCACAGTGTAATACAATGAAAGAGTTGATAAAATCTTTGACAAATCTATATGAAAATCCCTCTGCTTTAAATAAAGTATTTCTTATGAAGTAGCTATTTACTTTGCAAATGCAGGAAGGTGGATCAGTGTATACTCATCTTAGTGATTTCCATGGTTTGGTAAACCAGTTAATTTCAGTCAATATTATTTTTGATGATGAAATAAAGGCTCTCTTAATTTTATGCTCATTACCTGAAAGTTGGGAGAGTTTGGTAATGGCAGTAAGTAATACTGCATCTACTTCTAAAATCTTAAAAGTTGATGATGTGGTTAGTGTAATCTTGAATGAAGAGATTCATAGGAAAAGCACAGGTGAATCATCAAGGAATGCTCTAAGTGTTGAAAGTAAGGGAAGGCAAAGAGAGAAGGTTGAGTAAGGGAAATCAAAGTCATAGATGGGAAGGAGATCCGAATCCAGAGGTATCACCTGCTAGTTTTGTGGAAAGAGAGGACACACAAAGAAAGATTGTTGGTTGAAGGATAAAGAAAATCAACATAAAGGTAATGAAGAAGCAAAATATGCAGGTATTGTGGCACAAGATGCTCTCATACTTTCTTTGGATAGACAGCTAGAATCATGGGTTTTAGATTTTGGTTCTTCTTTTTATGCATCCCCAAATAGAGATTTGTTCCATGAGTATGTCCAGGGAGACTTTGGAGTGCTTTACTTAGGGGATGGTACACCTTGTCAAATGGTTGGCAAAGGGAAAGTGCAGCTAGAATTATAGACAGGTAACACATGGGTGTTAAAGGAGGTTATGCATGTCCCAGTCCTGAAGCAGAGTTTGGTTTATGTAGGGAAGTTGGGTGATGAGGGATGCACAGTAACCATCATAGTAGATTCTTGGAAGGTTTCCAAGGGTGCACTTGTTTTAGCAAGAGGTAAGAAAGTACCTATCTACTTGTACTACTAATTCTTCTTTAGGTTCAGCTGTAGATTCAGAGATGTGGATTAATAGGCTTGGTCACATAAATAAGAAGGAGATGCATGTTCTTGAGTCAAAAGGTATGAGTTCAGATTCGGAGGGCATAGATTGAGTTTAGTGCAAGAAAAGGAAATTTGATGCTTTTGACATGAATAGGGAAGCCTTGGTGTTTATGGAAGAGATGATGGATAGAAATCAATCACAGGGGCTGAATAACTTTGAGCAGGGCAATATGGACAGGGTTTTGATCCAAGATGAGCTCGTGGATAGAAGTCATCACTCACAAGTAAAACACAAAGACCAACATCAGTTAGAGGACCGACGTCAGCATCCAGACAGAGACTGACATCAGCTGGGTGAAGCCCAGCATTAGTGACTCCAAATAGATAAACACTGGCATCAGTCAAGGAGAATCAACATCGGCGATGAGTCAGTTGCATGAAACTGACATTGGTGGGGTGCAGACTGAGAGATGGTCGAGATCGGTCACTGAGATGGATTTTGGGCAGACAGAAATCTGTCAAGGAGTCTCAAACACCCATATGGAGGATTGAAAGCGTAAGTAAGCCTCAAATTCATCATTTCCCTTCTTTACACTACTTGTAGCTCACTGATGGTCAAGAATTAGGAAGTTATTAAAGAAGCAAAGCAGGTAGATCCAGGAAATAGTGAGAGCTTGGCATGGATGAGGGATGTGATTCCTTGGAGAAGAACCAAACAGGAGTTATTGGGTAGAGTTGTCAGCTAGAAGAAAGCACTGAGAGACGAATGGATGTTCAGGATGAAGAAGAGTGGGAATGGACACATGAGACAGAAGGCCAATGTATAAGGTCTTGAGTAAGCTACAGGACAATGGAGGTTTGACCATTGTGTTTCTCTTTACCAAGTTGGATAATATTAGCTACATTATCTTGTTACTGTATTGTGTGCTTGTTGTAGGGTTACATATATAGGGAGTTACTCAGCTAAAGGTAAAGTTAGTTCAGAGGAGGTGTCATGAAGAATCTGGGAGCAACAAGATTCTTTGGCATAAGTATGTTTAGAGACATGGAAGATCACAAGTTGATTGTGTCTCCAGTGGGAGCTGATGTGAAGAAGGTGATGGTAGGGTTAAATATGCAAGATGTAGAACCAGTAAGCACACTTATGGCTAGACAGTTCAAGCTGAGCTTAGAACAGTGTTCAAAATCACATAAGGTCTGGTGTACACTTGAGTTTTCTCAAGCAGTGGGAGTTATCAAAAAGTTCAGATGTGGCAGGGGAATTGGATGATAGGTGTAGCATCATAAGATGTGTGGTGGTTGGTCTTCAATATTGAGCTTAAATATGGAGGTGCCTGTGATGGTTAGTGGATGTTTCTATACAGGTGTAGCTATTTATCTCCAAGTGGGAGATTGTTAATTTGTGGAGCTAAAATCTTCACCAGGAGGCTAATCAGGGGGTTACTGAGTACAACCAGTAACTGGCATCGGTAGTATTACTGACGTCGGTCAGGTAGGGACCAAGGATCAGCCGATGTCAGTTAAGAGCAGACTGACAGAAATTGATGTCAGTCACCTGTGCATGTGCATGCTTCTGCATGTGTTTTTAGAATGCGTTTCCAAAATTAGACTCATCTAATTTAAGAGGTCTAAGAGTGTTTGCATGTTGAAGACTAATTTAAGTCTTGAGTCTGTGTTTCTAATTATTATAATTAGAAGTCTAATTATTGTATGCTTGGGATCCTATTTAAGAGACCCATGGGCATGTATTGTAATTAAGGCAAGTAAAGCATTGAAGCTAGAAAGCAAGGTCAGGGAGATCTGCAAGGTGTAAGGTCAAGGAGATTAGTTGAAGCTATCAAGGAGGGGATAACAACTCAGGTTGTTGAGTTAGTTGTGGTTAAGCAAGAGAGAGAGAGAGAAGAAGTCCTTGAGGTGTGGTAAGCCTTAGAGGTGGAGGAAGAAGTGGCATCTTCTTTATTGTATTTTCTTTTAAAGATTATTTAATACAAGATTGTGTATTGTCTCTCAAATTCTTTGTTGTTTCAAATTTCTAGTTACTTAATCATTCTGGTATAATTCCGTGTTTAATTGCTTATAAGAAAACTAATCAATTGTGCTTCCATGGGTTCCTAACATAAAGATTGCATCAATAAAAATAAAAATTGTTGTTAGAAGGAGGGCCATAACCACTATGGTTTTCTCTATAAAAGGTTTTTCCCTACACATAAGTTACATGTGAGACACCCAAGAGATTAAATAGGTTTAGATCCAAACCAATATTTTGGTTTCTCCTTTTTCAATCCATTGAAGTCCTTGATCTACACCAATTATTCCCATAGTAGCTTAGGTCAAGACACCTTCCCCAATAATAAACTTTCATCCTATTAATCATCCTATGGCTCAACCTTAGTTATTCAGATTTAATCTTGTTTTCCTAAGAGATGTGCATGACTTACCAAGGAACCCAAATAAGTACCTACCTTTTTTCTCCCATTTAGGAATAAGGATGATAGTGGATCATATATAATCTTTCAAAGCCAACTTTAAGGTTGATGAAGATGTTTTATGCAAGATTTTCCCATTCACATTATAGGATGTTGCTTATGATTAGTTCCTCAATTTATTAGAAAACTTGATACTTCATGGAAATCATGTCAAAGAACTTTTCTTGCCCAATTTGGATAGGTTATTCATCTGAGTATGGTGTATCAACATTTCATTAGCATGAAGAGGGAGCCTAATGAGCCAATATGTGATTTTAATGTAAGATTTTAGAATATGTATGTATGTAATCATAAATATAACATGTCTATAAATTAATCCTAGCTCAAAGAAGATAGATCATGCCTACACTTCTGATTGGGAATACATTTGTTAAGTAGGAGCATGACCAATATGGGGATCTACTAGACTAGATTGGGGGATCATTTATCATAATACACTATGTTAGGAGGGTTCCAAAGCCTTCAATCTAGCACAATCATGAAATAATCCTAAGGGGGTCCTAAGTTTTGATATTTCACCTAAACTAATAAAAAGAAAAGTAAATTTAATCTAATTCTCACCAAATCTTGTGGCATAAAGTAAGGGATTAGTAAACAATAAAAACATGTATAAGAGAATCTCAATTAAGCTGAGTAAGACTCTATTACATGGAATATGAAGAGTAATATTATTGGAAGCTGATACTTATGCTACTTATATCTACTAAAGAGAATAGCAAAGTTAGAGAATACATACTTGAATTTGAACCTATTGAAACTCAATCTCTCCCTTAGAAAATGGGGATTTGTAAGAGGTTATTTTGGTTTTTAAGGATCACTAAGAAAGGATAAAACATCTAGTACTTATCTAAAAGACTAAATTCTCAAATTAGAAACCCTAAGATAAGACTCCTCAAGTAGAATGGTGGAAGAACAGATTGTAAACAAGCATGAGCAAATAATAACTCTTGATTACATATTGAAATAATGATGAAGTGATCTTGTATTTATAGGTGGATTTGACCCTTGAACCTTTTAAAAATGTTGGATGACAAGGTTGACCCAATCAACTTGGCATAGTTTTAGATAATAATTCACTAGGTCATGAACTAGGTTGGCCAAAGGTTAACTAGCTCCTAAGTGAAAAATACCCCAAAATTATACAAGGTCAACTTAGTCGACCCTATATAGATGACTAATAAAAAGGGACTTTAAGTGAGGAAAAGATGGATGGAAAGAGGAAAGAATATTGAAGGAGTGTGCAAGGGAGGAATAATAGGTTAGGGAATGGTTTTAAGAGTTGGTTGGATTGGTAATAAGTGGGAATAAGGGACAACAATCTTGTGAAGCACTAATAGACTTCCCACCCATTTCTTAGTGCACCCCTTAGGATTTTTACTCAGAGAGATTAACTTTCAATAGGTTCTTGCAAGATGTAAATCATTAGTATTTGATAAAAGTTAAAAATATTATGTATATACATATGCCCCAGTTAAAGCTCATCTCGTATTACTAAGGTGCAACAAGGGATGATGTTTTGAGAAAGAACATAACACATAATGTTGATGATAAATAAAAATTTGTAGTATTTTAAAGCATAAAATTTTTGAAATTAAATGACTGAAAGGGAAATAACTAAAAATTAAATGTGATGTGTACCTTGATTTACATGTATCACTAGATGTTTTTTTATTGTGTTATTAGTTTTGATTGAGTACGGTGATGAGACTTCTTTCGACAAACCCAAGGATATAAAACTAAATAGTAAAAACAAACAAATGAAATAAATCCAAGATAATAGGTGCTATGAGTATGGGACATACTTGGGAATTTAGCAAGCTAGGATGACAAGTTCTATGTTAGACCAAATGACCAAGTTAAAATAAGAGTAAATTAGGTAATCAAAAAGCCAAGGCTACTAAAGACCAAAAAACAAAAACAAGTAAACCTCAATTAATAAATGAAAACTCACCAATTCAAACCAAGGATACATTTCAAAAATGATGGTAATCAAACAATGAAGTAAAATCAAAAAATAAAATGGTAAAACAACATTGATGAGTGAGTAGCAATAATCCTTATCTCACTCAATAAAAAGTGCATGAAAAGGGAAAATAACATTGTTGAGTGAGAATTAACAATCCAACCTCACACAACAATGGAAAAAGGGGTAAAGACTCAAGTTTCCATGATATCAAGATAGTATAATAAATGATAAATGGTAAAAGGAAAGCAAGTCTAGGAATGTAATTTTATGGTCTAAAGAAAGTAATCTATAGTTACTCAAACATGTTTTTCTCTAAGGATAGAAAAAACTAAAAAAAATTAGTGATAGCATGTTTTTAAGAGGTAAAGAAGAAAGGAATATATAAGAAGGGAAAATAGATTTGGAGTCAAAAATTGTATATTAAGGGGGGAAATGAAATGGGTGGAGGGGAGATTGAATAGAAAACCAAGGTAGAAAAACTCTTTATGGAAGTCAAGACACTCAAATTACGTTTGTCAAAATAAGAGGACTATCAACCTTAAAGGCTCTAAAGAACTTCTCTTAGCTACACAAGTATTAGGTCAACAAATCCAATATATAGATCATCCCATGAAGGATATAAGCATGAAAATTAAAATAGACCTACCTTCCCATAATGTGTTCCCTATTCCTCAAGAGCCCCTATAGAGCTATTTTTATACTATAAAGATTGGTTACTTGCATGAGAAAGTAAGGAGCGCCATAGAGTATTTTGAATTCTCCTATTCCAATCTACTGGCCTACCACATCCCAATGGACCTCAACTCTATGTGAATCCAACTATGGATTAGAGATAGGAGATGTGCTTGTAATCACATCTTTTGGTGTGATTTTAACTTTTGAGATTTGTATGTTGCCTTTTGTATAAAATTGCATTTTGTTTCAAATGATATAACTTTTAACTTTCTTGACAGCTTTTTCTATTCCTCCTCCATACAGATATGGAAAACCAAATATGGGATCTAAAGATGAATTTCATTTGAATACTTGGGATGTAGTTTCTAAGAGAGATAACTTCAAAGAGCATGGGGTCTAAGGGTCCTATAAATCTAAGTAAAATAAAAGTGATATCTTGAATTTGACCTTATTTTATCCATTACAAAGTGAAAGGATAGGAAATCAAGAGGAATGACACATGGAAAATTTTGAATTACTTCAAATTGTAAAAAATGTGACAAAGGGAAAAAATGGATACAATGACAATAAAGTGTGATTCCTTATCATAATAATAAGGGAAATGGAGGAAAAGATGATAACATATATTGTTGTACAAATTCCATATATCAAAAGAAGCAAAAGTTAAAGTTGAGAACAAGGATCAATAATATTTTTAGAAAAGGAATAAGAAGATGGTAATTTTATAAAGAATTCTAGGTCCTATCCATGGTCTTACACTGCAACTCATTAAATAAAAACCCATGAAGGTTACAAAAGGTATTCTAAATATGAATGAGATAAGAAAAAAGATGGTATTTTATGAGGAAGTCCAGGTCTTATCCATGGTCTTACATTGAAACTCATAAAAGAGAAATCCAAAGGATGCCAAAAAGTATGTAAAAATAATATGAAAAATAAAGAAGACTATATTAGATTATGAGGAAGATCAGGTCCTATCTATGGTTTTATAATGTAACTAAGTAGAGAAAGGGAAACCAAAAGACCAAAAAGGAAGGACTAAAGGTTTGTAATAAGAGGGAACTACTATAGAAGGAGAGACCCATATAAGTAACCTATAAAAAGTGTTAGATAGATGTAGATAGAAATTATGAAAAGAAGGGAATGATTTAGGTTAAATAATTCTTGAGATATTATACATTGGTGGGCTCTTTGAAAACATGGCCTTCATTCATTTGAAGGTGGTAGGTAATTAGACCAATAATATCTTTGAATAAATAGGGACCCCATAATTTTTGGGCATATTTACCTTCTTTATCATGGGTGTAGTCTAATTTAAATACAAGATCACCAACATTAAATATGCAAACTTTAACACATTTATTATGTTATTTGGCAATACAATATTTGTATTGAAGGTTATGTTGTAAAGCAGAAAGACAAAGTTAATTGAGGAGATCAAGGGCAAGAAGGTGAGATACACATATTTATTCATTAGGTATGATATCATGAAGAAAGATACAAAGGGAAGGAATCTCAACATCCAAAAGAAGGACTGATTTAGAACCATAGACTAGAGAAAATGGTGTTTCCCTAGTGGTAGTACGTATACTAGTTTGATAGGCCCAAAGAGTAGGATAAATATGGAGATGTCAATCCATATGGGTTTCATGATTTATATTTTGGAGTATTTTGTTAGTGGCCTTAAATTTACTATTGCATTACAGATGATAAGGTGTAGAAAATTTGTGATTAATCTTGAATTTAGCACAAAGATATTTAACATGTTTATTTTTAAAGTCACCACCATTATCAGTGATGGCATGTTGAAAACCAAAGTGGAAAATGATTTAATTAATAATAAATTTATAAATGGTAGGATCAGTGACATTAACAAGGGGCATGGCTTCAACCCATTTGGTAAAATAATAAAAACATGTCCATCTTGGGAATGAGGTAATTTGCCAATGAGATCAAATCCCCACATGAAAAATATCCAAAGAGATCTGATAGTTTTAATCTCAACTAGAGGTGAATGAATTAAATCATCATGAAGTTGACAAATAATACATTTTTTAGTGAATTTGATCACATCCTTTTCAAGAGTAAGCCAAAAATAACCCATACGTAGACATTTTTGGGATGTAACATGTTTGCTACAATGGCCACCATAAATGCCCCCATGTGTTTATTCAAAAAGAGGAGGGACCTCATATTTCCTAACACAATAGATCAAGGTATTTTTAGCATTATGAAAATAAATGATGTTATATCGAAACACATACTTAAAATCTTGTTTATGAATACATGTATTTTTACAAGAGGCTAAGTTAGGAGGATAAGTTTGATGTTCCAAGAATTGAATGATGTATTTATACCATGGACTTTATTGAATGGTGATATCCTTAATGTGGTAGATAAGTGAATCTATTTTTTGAGTATAAAATGAAGATTTTCTTATTTGTATAAGAAAATTAGGTTTGGAAATAACTTGATGGGGATGAAATAGAGATTTTGAAGAAGCGAGGGAATCAAAAATAGAATCTTGATCTCAAGGGATAAGCTCAATAGTGAAAGAGATGAAATCCTTAGTGAGAGTGGGTGAAATTTGATGATAAGCAATGATATTTTTGATTTTACATTGATAATAACCATTGGCTTGGTTGTAATTAAGCTAAGAATCACCTAAATCATGTAGGTATTAAATGTCTAAGTTAAGGGTAGCCCTCATGCCTAAGATTAGAGATTTGTATTTGGTCATATTATTGGTGACATCAAATGTGAATCAAAATGCTAAATGAATGATTTTTCCTAGAAGACTTATTAGAATACAACCTTCCCTAGCTCCTTGAAGGCATTTAACACCATCAAAGTGAAGGGTCCAAGTATCTTCATGCAAGTCAACATTAATTTTAAGAAGATTCTTAATGACTAATTTAGGTTTAGTAGTATTAGAGAGAATAGAGGATTAATCAAGATTATTTTCTTCAAGATCAATAGTAAAGTTATGAAAATAATCTTTGAGAGAAATATCTTGAATAAGACCTTCAATATATAGGATATATTCATCGAGAAGACTATCTTGAATGGAAGAAGTAGTTGGTATAGGAGTTAAAACAAGTTGATCAGATAGGAATTCCCCTTTAACAACCTTTTGATTGATGATGTAGAGATCAAATTCCATAAATAGGACCATCCATTTGCCAATTCTATCTCTAAGAAGAAAAGCTTTGGATAAGAAGTGATGAAGTGGGTCAAAATGAATGATGACATGAGTAGTATGATAAAGTATGTAATGGTGAAGCTTTTTAGCTATGAAATAGATGGTGAGGAAATCATGTCCAATTTTAGTATAACATGTTTCATAATGATGAGGCCTTAGGTAATGTAAGGTAATGTAGTAGATAGCATACTCTCTTTCGATATCATCATGTTGGGAAAGCATTACCCCAACTGATATAGGTTTAGAATAAGTATATAGAATTAAGGGATGATCATTAGAAGGAAGATGAAGTGTATTTGGATGAATTAATGACTCTTTAATGTTATAAAATTCTTTTTGGCAAGGTTTTATCCATTATAAATCAATACCTTTCTTGAGAAGAGAATTGATAGAGTGAATGTTGTAAGCCATTTCGGGGACAAATAATCTAATTAACCCAAATTTTAATAAGTATGAATATTAGGAATAGAATGAGGAATGGGAATTTTGATTATAACACTAATATTAATGGGGTAAACATTGATACCATAAAGAGAGACTAGGAATCCTAGCAATTTTCTAGATGTGACACCAAAAACACATTTGTAAGGATTAAGTCTAACCCAATATTTAAGAAGGTGATCAAATATGATAGCAAGATTTGATAGATGAGTCGTACGAATTTTGTATTTATCATTAAGATCATCCACATAGGTTTCAACAATTTTATGGATAAGATCATGAAATATGTGAGTCATTGCTTGTTGGTGGCCAAAGGCATTTTGACATAACAATAGGTGGCCCATTTCATGGTGAAAGTAGTCTTATATTGGTCCTTGAGGGCAATGTGAATTTGATTATATCCCAAAAATCCATCTGTAAGAGATAAAATTTCATAACCAACTATGGAATCGATGATGGCATCTATTAGAGATAAAGGGAAGTTATCCTTGGGATGAACGAGATTAATATTGCAAAAATCAATACAAATGTCAATAACCATAGTGACCTTTTTCTAAATGGTAAAAATATTAGAAACCCATTTATAATAATCCATTGGTTTGATAAATTTAGCATCAAGTAATTTGATGATTTCCTTGGGACACAAGGTGGAAACATTGAGTGGAAATTTTGTTTGATTTTGATGCATAGGCTTGGCATTAGGATAAGTAATGACATTATTCACCATAATGATAGGGTCAATACCAGGCATATCCTCATAAGACCAAGAAACAATCTCATGATACTTATCAAATAATAAGATAAAATTATCATGTTTGGTAGGTGAGAGTTCATAAAAAATAGTAATTGGTCAAGGACAAGATGGAAACCCATATTCAATGTGAGTCATTTCTTTGATAAGCATGGCATTGTCATCTTTAAAGTGATATGGTACATTAGGTAAATAAGAGATTGGATTAGCTTTGGGATCTATGCTAGCAATGAATTTGTTGAAACAAGGGGTTTTAGTTTTAAAATTCCCAAGTTTATGATGTTGCTGAGGAAGTTGAGGTTATCATGCATGAAGAATTTCAAGAATATATTCATCACTAGGCAAGGTGGGAAGAGGACCATAATACTCAAAATCTACTTCAATATAAATAATTTGATTACCGTGATGATCATACTTAGAATGTAGCCGATGGACATTGGTTGCCTTAGAATCAAGTGTAATCTCAAGAGTAGGAGAGGAAGATAGATCACAAGGGATTGGAGTGTTGTTGGTTTTGATGATGGGAGAAGGATTAGATACAATAATTAGATCGATAAGTGGTAAAGGAGATGTAATCTTTTCTAGAAGTTTAGAAGGTATAATTTGATCTACCACCCAAGGGGTATCAATAAGTGGAGAATTGGAAGGAGGCACATGACCCTTGGGATCTAAGTCATGATCCCTAGAAATGGTATGGACATCTTAATTAAAAACATGAATTTGAGCTAAGGATTTCTAATAGTGCTAGGCATCCAAGTCTTGAGATTGAACTTGGCCCATTATATAATTATCATCATATGTTGGAGAAATCATACATGATTGAGAGTTAGGGGGAGTTTTAGAAGGTAAAATCCCAATATTAATGAATATATGAGGAGACATGATGAGAGTATATTGAAATAATTTACCCACTCTAAAATAATTACAAGTGAAGGCATTATCTAGTAAAAAAGGCTCTTGAGCATTGCATGGAGGGGAAAAATTAGTGATTTCATTAATAAGAGGAATAATATGGTCCTAAGGTAATAAAGGAGGAAGCCAATATGAAATTTATGGAGTTATATTGGTAATATTACAAGTATATTGTAAATAATTATGTTCATCATCATTGGAATCCATAAGAGTGACTTCTAAATCAGGATTCATGTTAATGAACTTGGGTAAAGGAACACTATTGATCTTAGGAATGGCAGGAATATGATATTGAGATTTGGGATTAGGAAGTTGAATATTCCATGGGTTGGGATCAGCTTCATGCTTGTATCATTTCCCATTGTATGCATTGGCTACCAAAATAAGTAATGGCCCTCATTCTATAAGTCCATGGGTGACCAAAGAGTATATTATAATATAAGGGTAAATTAATGACCATAAGCTTAGTCTGAACTATTTTATGTTTGATGGTTAATGGAAGCTAAATCCAACCAAGTGTCTTTTGATTTTTCTTATCAAAACCATGATAGGTAATATGATTTTTCATAAGATGATCCTTTTTATAACTAAATTATTAGATTAGCCACAAAGATGTCACATTAATATCAGAGCCTTCATCAACTATAAATTTATGGATAAGGGTAGTATTAATGGATATTTTAATGAAAAGTGGTGGATCATCAGCATGAAAAATAATTTCATCATTAATCATGTCCTCTTCAAGAAATTTAATGGAAGGCTTGGAATAAAGACACATAGTTTTAATGGTATTGACGTTGGTAGGTTAAGAATTGATAAAAAGGCGATTATTCATCTATAGAAGATGGATTTTAAATTTCTTGGATTTTTTTCATAAGGAAATTTTGATGATAGGGTGAGTTATGAACCAACTCCATAAGAGGAATATTACAAGGCATAGAGTTGATTTCTTCAATAAAATTCTAATGAGATTTAGAAGAACTAGCATGAGGTGTAAGAGGTAAAGTAGATTTTTAAGGAATAGATGTGGTTGGAGGTTCATAAGGAGGAAGTGGTTCTTCATGAGATTTCAAAGCTAGATTATTGGTTTTTTTCTTTAATAATTTGTTCTTCTAAATATGGCTTCTTAAATTTGGTAACAGGATCTTTGTGAGTTGGCTTGTGATGATAATTGACCTTAGCAGTGTTAACATATTGAGAGTTGTTATAATATTGGTCATAGTTAGCAACAATAGTACAAACATCATTGGTGTTTTTTTATTATTAATTATATAAAAATATGTTTTATTATTTGAGGTATAATATTTATAATATTGTCTCTTTTAAGAAGTAGTGGTGTACTCTTGATGACAAAGGTTGATCATGGCTTCATGATTAAATAAATCACCAAGTATATAGGAGATAGTAAATTTAGTGATCCCTCTACAATATTCATGGGAATGAACAATGTTATCATGGAACCAATAAAATATATTAGGGTCATACCACTTAGGAGGATTGCTAGGATAAATGAAAGGTTTAGAGGGCAGTAAAAGTTGTTTCATTTATTGAACTAAGAGAGGTGTGTGATAAGGCAAATGAATATCAGCTTTGACAACTCCTGGTTTGGTTTATGGAGTATTACTAGTGATAGCATTGGTATATGTTTGAAAATATCCTTTTAAAAGTCTAGGATTAGATTCAAATTGCTTCATGATAAAGTCTTAATGTTTAGCTTGATCAAGAGCTTTGTTAAGTGTTTGGGGAGAAAATTTTCAAACCTTGTATTGGAGAGAAGGAGTCAAATTAGTGATAAAGATTTTTAACAAGTTATTAGTAGTCATTTTATGATTGGATTTATGGTCCAATGATTTCCATCTTTTTATAAATTCATGAGCTGATTTAGTGGGAGTTTGCTTAGCATTGATGAAGTGGCTAAGACATTTTTTAGGAAGATCATTATGTTGATACTCTTTAACTAAGGGATTGAAAAAAATTTAATTTTAAAAATATAATGTTGGGGAAATTGGTTTTACCATTCTAAAACATCATTAGTTAAAGTTTTGAATAAGGGTTTAGTAGTGGAAAAATTATTAGTTTGGATCTACTCCTTGTAAAGATTGCTAAAGGCTTTAAGAAATAAGGCAGGGTTTTTAGTCCCATCATACTTGATGGTTGGAGATATGTTACCAATATCAATGGATACAATTAAGGGATCTAAAGGCTCATTTTGAATAGTTTTAAACATCTTATTATTCATTATGGGTTGAGGAATAATATTTCCTGAGGCATCTCTAAGAGGTGGAGGAATGTAATTGGGATTAGTTTGAGGATGAATAGATAGAGGTTGATTATCCATATTAGTCATATTTTATTGAAGTTGCATCATTTCATTGGTGTTATAATTTTGCATTATGTTCATTTGTTGAATAACTTGGGCAATAATTTGAGTTGTATCAAGAGGTGGGTTGGTGTTGGTAGGAACACTCCCCATATTGATATTAGGGGAAAGGTTGTTAGAAGATGGATTATGAGTGGGATTATTGATTACATTTGTGTCAATTTCTCCCACATTAGTTTGAAAATTTTGAAGATGAGAAGTCTCTTGGTAAGTATAAAAAGGATCAGACCCATCAACTTCATCTTGAGGTGTGATTTGTACCATGTTACAAGTGATGGATGAATAAGGGGAAGAGGTGCCCCAAGAGTAATGGTGCTCTTGGGAGGAAAATAGAGGGAGAAATTAACATCCCATATAGTATATAAATGGATTCAAGTTATCTAAGAAGATTTTGATAGGAGACTTCATTATGACTAGAAATAAATGAATAGAATTCTAACAAGGAAAGATAGTGAACTGGATCAATAAATAGGGAAGGCAAAAAATATTATAAGATCGATTGTGTCAACTTAACATAAAAATATTGCATATAAATAGTACAAGTTTGATTGGGTTGACCTAACATAACAAACAAAGGCTGAAGAAGTATGCAAGGTTGATTGGGTTAACCAAGTACAATAGATAGGGAAAATCAAACAACCTAAAATAAACTATGTTGACTAAAATGACTGTACACTGAGACAAAAATAATTTTGAAAGAATTTTAAAAATCAAGAATTGAAGGGAAACAAATAATCAATTGGATCAATGGGGTTGATCCAATTGAGGCACACAACAGAAATACTTACACTAATGTTAGATAACATAATTTTTTGTAATACAACACATAATTAAGTAAAGAGCAGGTAATCAACTTAAAAAGTAAAAGATAACTAGATGGTCAACTTGAATGTTATTAGATTATTAGAATATTTTTAATGTGATAGGAATTTGGCTGTAAACAAGTAACTAGAAATCAATATAAGGATAATTTTAGGATGTTTAGGATGAAAGGGATTTGTATTTGGGACCTACCCCCTCACTTCACACAATATAATGATAAGGGTGTTAAGTAATTAGCTAGAATATACCATTAACCACGTGTTTATACTTGGCTAGAAAACCAAGTCAAATTCCCCCTTGGTGATGAAATCTAAGTAGGTAAGACTTTATTAGTGTTGTCACCAAATATTACACTCTATAAGAGGAGGTTCAGGCCTCTTCAAAATTTGGTAAACATGGGAACATTTCCAAGTATGTGGGTGTACCTATATTAGAAATGAGCCTCTAGATTTAAGGGCTAGCTCCCTGAATGTATCTTACAAATCTATCACTTATCTAATGTTTGTTTGTTTGGGGAAAAGGGTTAGGAATTGGGTGAAATAAAATAATTCTAAAAGGGTGATGCACCAAGATGTTTTCCACAAGACTATCATACTTTATCACAAAGAGACAAGGCATACGACACTAGTCTAAGAGTTTTATAATGCACTAGAATTAGTGTTTTGATATGAAGGTGAGATGCAAGAAGAATTTACAAGATAAATAAGACCATAAATTAGTTTTAGATACTAAGGCTCATTATACACTTAATAAATATTCCTAAATTTGACTACACTTCATATGATGTGCTAGGCTAAAATCACTTGCATCAAACATGGAAGGACTAAGAGAAAGCAAGGATGGATGAATAACCCTTAACTATTCACTATACATCTCTTCACACACTTTGAAAAGATGATATATGAAATCAAACTAGATTACATTTAATTATTCTAAGGTAAATTATAATGCCAAAACTAGCAGGGCTTCACCATACATGGTGTGGTATTATTTTACAAGGGCCAAACTAATAGCTACTTATAAAACTTTAGAGAGAGGAGAAAAGAAATAAGTTAAAGAGTCATTAGACCACATGTCTATGCATGAGAACCAACAACATTTTATGTTTAACTAAGTGTGAAATAGACCATGAATGCCTCTTAAGATAATAATCCATATAAATCATGATAAACTCTCCAAAATGGTGTAGAGATTCTTCAGCTAGCTTTCATGAAACTAGTTTCATCATGGATCATTTATTGAGCACTTGAAACCAGGATAGGGGAGTCAAAACATAAGTTATAATAGTTATATACATTTTCCAAACTACTAAATATCTTTTAGACACCTGTATTCACCATTTGTAGTCATTCATTATCTTCGTAGACCTCTTTTTTTTACATCTGATGGTCATTGTTCATCTTGGATCTCCCCTGAGCTTTCATGATGGCATATGAGTTTGAAGAGCTTGTTATACTATCAAATTCTTGATCCTACATAGTTTCCCAAGTATTACTCTCTTGTCACATTGCTCATTATGTTCTAAACTATGTCTAAAACACTTGCTTGTTATGGTCAAAAATGGCTCTTTGGTTCAACATTTATCCAATGTTCAATATTTAAGAAGTCTCTTAGCTTCTCAAACTTTAATTTCATTATTAATTTATATCTGACCTAGATCAATGAATCATTGACGCATCGTACACTATTGATCCTACTGGATATGAATAAATACAAGTTATTGATATGCCTTTGACTTGTCAACTCCATCCAAGCTAGTGCCACTTGGTAGTCTCACATTTACATTCAAGATTCACTATCAGTATGTCATCTTACATTCTTACACCATGTGGTGGCCTCTCAAGATCCTTGATCTTTTTATTCATCATGTACCATTAGATCAAGATGTACAATGCAATGCAGACTATTAGATCTGATGGAACCCATTATTTGAAAACTAATGGCTACTTTACAAGCTCAAAATTGACATATGCACACCCATCATTTGACATTAGTGTGACCATCATTTACATTCACAAAACCACTAAATTTAATCTCAAAAGGGTTTGTTTTTCTCGTGCTTTATTTTAACATTTGCATAGATGTCTTATTCTACTAGTCTAACTTTGAAGCTTCATAACTTGAGCTAAAAAGTTCGTACAGACCTAAAAATTTTAGAGGATGATATTGGCATGAAAAACTCCATGGAAATGAAAAATTTTGGCTCATATTACTTTCTAAGTGAAGATAAAAAATGCACAAATGATCTGGTTCATTCATTTTTGGATGATGTCTTAGATGACTTGGCTCCTTAGAATCAACAAGCTAACTTTGAGGGATTCTATCTCAAGATAGAAGCCTCATCAAGATATGGAAATTGTATAAAATGATATTAGAAATAAGGACATGTAATTAGGGACATTGATTTTTCATGTTATGATGGTCACATGAGGCTTTTTGAGCATATTTATAAATTTCAAAAAGAAACTGTTCCATTCTAGTTTCCATGTGATGTCCTAATGACAATCTAGATTCATAAATCTTGTTCTTGAACTTTTATAGATTTGAATGATTTTCTTAGGACTATGTGTACTTTTACCTAATCTTAAATTTCATTGATCACCATGAAGACCTATTTGGATCCTTGAAAACTTGCCACTTGAGTATATAACTCTAAAATGACCCCTAAGACACCATATGACACAAAGACTAAGCTAGACTATGACCAAAGCTAGAATGGCATATGAAATGACATAAACTAAACTAAAATCATACCCTATGACATTATAAAAATCCCCTGTATGAGATCTTGACTATAGGGGGTTGACCTATTTTGACTTGTAAAAATGGTCAATAGGTAGATAATTATTAAAGTGTTTGTTTAAGATTTTGTGATTTGGTCATGTGTGCAAAAAATAGAAAATAATAAAACTAAATGGTAAATTGAAGCCACGTAAACTGACTATGTGTTCTATTCTAAGCATGTAAGGAACAAGAAATGAAAGTGTGAGCTAATTACTATCATATAAAGGTTAATTCCTACTTTGAAACATAGTACAGTATCGATGTAGTCGACAATGTATGCATAGAATACATAATAGAGTTGACAGTGTCACCTTTGTACTATGAAATAAAAGGTCTTAAAATGAATAGGGTGAATATATTTGACCTAGTTATCCAAAAAACACATAGAATACAAAATTAGGTTGATAGGTTTGATTCAGTTGACTGTATAGGGGTAGCTTGAAAGACTACAAACTATGAAAGGAAAGACTATAAGAAAAGAGAGAAAGGATATAAAAGAACCTTTGTGAATTTGAAGATCTAGATAAATGATATTACTATCAAAAAACCTTGATAAATGCCTATAAATCCTACTAATAGGGTTAATTAGGTAGATCTAGCTTTTCAGAAGCTTGTTGTTAAGTACATGAAATATACAGGGTCGACTAAGTCAACTTAGTAGTCTAGACTGGATGCCTAAAAGTCTAAAAAACTATACTAATTCAATTGAGTCAATCTAGTATCTTTTACCTAAAAAATAACCTACACAAAAATAATAGAGCCATATGGATGCAACTGTGTGTTATACCTACACATAAAAGTTAGAACTATGTTGATATAATCGACCTAGTATGGCAAATATATGATAAAAATAATGAAAAAATAATGAAAAATAAGTGAAAAAATCCTAAAAGGGTTATTTCACCTCAATTTCACTAGAATATATGCAATCAAAAATACAACATGTATATAAATCAATCTTAGTTTAGAGAAGATAGAGCATACCTACACTTCCGATTGGGAATACATTTATTAAGTGGGATCGTGACCAATATGTGGATTTTATAGACCCTATTAGGGGATAATTTATCACAATACACTATGTTAAGGATAGTTCCAAATCCTCCAATATATCACAATCATGCAATAACCCTAAGGGGGTCCTAGGTTTTGATATTTCACCTAAACTAATAACAAGAAAAATAAATTTAATCTAGTGCTCACCAAAGCTTGTGGCACAAAGTAAAGGGTTAGTAAACAATCAAAACATGTATAATATAATCTCAATTAAGTTAAATATGAGTAAGACCCTAACACATGGAATATAAAGAGTAATATTATTGGAAGACAATACTTATGCTAATTCTATCTACTAAATAGAGGAATAAAGTTAGAGAATACTTACCTAAATGTGAACCCATCAAGATGCAATCTCTTCCATGGCCAATTGGGATTAGTAAGAGGTATTTTTGGTTTATAAGGATCACTAATAAAGGCCAAATCATCTAAGACTTATCCATAAGACTAGATTCTCCAAGTAGAAACCCTAAGCTAAGACTCATCAAGTAGAATGGTGAAAGAGCATATTGTAAAGAAGCATGAGTTAATAATAAGTATTGATTTCATATTGAAATAATGATGAAATGATCTTATATTTATAGGTATATTTGACCCTTGACCCTTCCAAAAATGTCAATCAATAGGGTTGACCTAGCACAGTTTCAAATAGTAATTTACTAGGCCATGAGCTACATTGGCCAAAGGTCAACTATATCCTAAGTGAAAAATACCTCAAAAATATATAGGGTCAACCCTATATAGTCAACTAACAAAAAAAGACTTAAGGTGAGGAAAAGAGGGATGTAAAGAAGATAGAAGACTAGAGGAGTGTGCAAGGGAGGAGTAATAGGTTACAAAATGGTTTTAGGAGCTATTTAGATTGGTAATAAGTGGAAAAAAGGGAAAACAATCCTATTAAGCACCAATGGTCTACCCACCCCTTTCCTGATGCACCACTTAGGGCATGCACTCAGAGATATTAAGTCTTGATGGGTTCTTGTAAGATGTAAAGTGTTAGGATTTGATAAAAATTAAAAATATTATGTGTATACAATGTACACTTGGCTAAGTATTGTATACAAGGGACTAGTGACACTAGCACTCAAAATGTACAAGAATGTTCTAGATCCAATTATTGTAGTATTTATATGAAGAGATATTAATACTAACACTATATCACTAGACTATGAATAAGTGATCAACATTGATAGGCAACTAGATTTTAGCTACTAGGCATTCCTAACCTTAATGTTGGTTTTCCAACTTTTAATTTAATGCCTCATTAGATTCAAAATGTTATGGCATTCAACCAAAATTAGTTGTATACACTTCCTCCTATGATGTAACATACACCAAATCATAATTATGGCTTTTTGAATAACCCCACATAAATGAATGGTCATCAACAGAGTCAACATTCACTCCCATCTAATACTGTAGTCACCAAGTGTATGGATTCTACTAAATTAGAATTGGATTATATACATAGGATGGTTCAAAAGTTAAGCAATGACTTCTTGGGTATGCAAAGAAATATATGTAATGTTACTATTCCAGATAATAATTAAATTTTTTTATTTCATAGATATAACAAGCCTTTCAATAACCCCATAAATAATGCAGAATATCATGAAACTAATAAGTTTCCAAAGATAAACATAGTGGAGATAGCTTTTCCCAATTGGTGCAAGGTTCATAACACATCACAACATGGTGAGCTTGTTTGTGTTGAGTTTTGTGCTACATTTTTAATCTTCTAGAGAGAAATGGTGAGGCAAGATTTAATGAGTAATCCACTAGAGTTACCCCATGATACTAGTTCCTCAAGCACAACTATGGTTTTTTAAACTCATGAGTTTCCTTTCCCAAGCAAATATGATAATGTGCCAGAGGAAAAATTGAATGAGGTACACACTTTCCAATAGTTCTATAAAATAAATTATAATTTTAATAATAAGTAACACTTCACTATCTCTACTCCTCTAGACAATATGACTATTACTTCAAATCCAAAGGTTGGTAATAATCCACCTCCCTAAAAGGGAATGATCAACCTATGAACAAGGAAGAACATGGAAAATGATGATATAACATCATTGAAGACATGAAAAATATAAAACCAAATATCACTCTACATGAATTAGCTCATATTATTGAATAGAAGGGCTCCTATGGAGATCCATTACATGGAAGTCTACTATAGAGAAGCCAAAATTTGCTCACATGAATGTTATATAAAAGAGTAACTCATAAGTTCCTCATTTTTTGTTAACTATCAAAACATTTTGTAAGAATATACATAAATATTTAATTGATTCTAGAGCTTTAGACAATGTAATGCCAACTTCTATTTATCAAAAGTTGGGTTTAACTCAAAGCCCATCAAAGAGGATAGTTTCATAGTTACATAAACTAATAGTGTATGTGGTTAGAGATATGAGCGATGTATGAATTCAATTTGTATCTTATCTAGGTGTGTAGATGACTATAAACATCTTTATGGTAGATATCCCAGAGCAATATGGACTACTACTAAGAAGAAATTGGTCAAAAATGTTAAATGAGTATGTAGCAATAGACTTATCTCACATTTGGATGCCCTAGAGAGGTATTCAAAATCAAATTTGAATTTATCAAGAGATGACAATGAAGTATACAATGATAAGAATGATAAGTGAGTTATAATCTCCTAATCTTAGGATTTATACATTTACCATAAAGTATGAAGTACAAAAGCCATAAGTCCAAAAACCATCCCAACTGTGGACTCTCTATTTTGATGGTGAAATATCTAAGCAAGGATCAAGTGTTGGTATCAAAATAGTTGACCCTCTAGGGAAGAATTACCTATCAAATTACAAATTACAATTTCCATGCACCAACAATAGAGAATAATATGAGGCACTAATTTTGGGGTTGTAATTCGTTCTCAAAAATAATGTCAATCAACTACTAATATATGGAGATTCAGAGTTGGTGATTAATTAGGTTAGAAATAATTACCAATCAAAATTATCATATCTTAAGAGATGCAAACACTAGGCCTAGGATTTGATTGAGTCATTTGATGCATTTAATAAAGTAGTTGATCATAAGGAACAAAACTAGGCACTTGTTGGCTACTTTAGCTGGCAATTTATCACCATTACAGGAGTCCATAGTATAGAAGTTATATATTGAACTCGTAACTTGCCCATCAATTCTTAAAAATATATCAAATTTCAAGGTGTTTGATGATGATGAAAAGATTATCCAATTCTTGACCAAATTAAGGCAATTTAAATCTCAAATCATTGATGATAAAGAAATCATTTATTTATGCTAGGAATAATAAGAATAAGGAGTCCTTTAATTTGAATAAAATCATCTTCCTTTATGATGGTTTCTTTGTAGAGCATTTTGATGTGGATCCCCAAGTCCATAAGCTAAGGTGGCCCAAAGTCAATGAATCTGAGTTTAATAAGGAGAAATTGGGGGATGAGAGTGATCTATGCTATGTGAACATTGGTCTCATTTCCACCCTAGAAGAAATATGAAGGGTGAAATATTTTTTCATTCAATATAAAGATGTGATTGCATGGACCTATGAATACTTTAAGTTTTTAATCCTAGAGTCATCATCCATACAATTCCACTAAAGCTAAACCATAAGCCAGTCAGTTAAATATAGAGGTCGATAAATCCCATCATGGAACCACTCATCAAAAAATAAGTAGATAATTTGTTAAATGTTAAGATAATCTTCCCCATTAGACACTCAACTTGGGTTGCCAACTTGGTTCTAGTCAAGAAAAAGAGTGGGGAGATCAAATTGTGTGTTAAATTTCAGAATTTGAATAAGGCTTATAAGAAGTATAAATACCCTCTTCCTTCCTTATATGAGGTAATATAGTTATTAAGTGGTTCTAAAATGATGTCCTTCTTAGATAGTTTTTCAAGATATAACCAAATGTTGGTATAATCTGAAGACTGCTTTTACCACAAAGTGGGGTACTTATGTATATAAGAGGATGTCTTTTGACATAGTTAATGTAGGATCTACATTTTAGTTGGCTATGGATGATGCATTTCAAGGTATAATAGATAAATTAATAATCATTTACATGGACAACCTCACTATTTTTTGAAAAAATAGAACTAATCATGTAGGCCATCTATAGTCAATATTTGAAAGATGCAGAAGGTTTGGTATCTAGTTGAATTTAAAAAAGATCATATTTGGTGTTACTGAGGGAAAATTATTGGAATATCATCACCAAGGATGGGATCACTATTGATCTAAGTTGAGTTTAATGGATTTAAAATATTGCATTCACAAATAGCAAGAAAGAGCTCAAGTCTTTCTTCAAAAAGATAATTTTTTTGAGAAATTTTATCTCAAGTTTTGTAGAAATTGTTAGATATATAAATAAAATGCTTAAGAAAGACACCAAAGTGGAATGGACATCAGAGGCCCAAAATTATTTTTATGATATCAATGATTCCATATCTCAGGCTCTAGTGTTAATAAATTTAGACTTCAGTAAGTGTAACATCCCCACTGGGATCCACTTAAAAACATGTGATTTTTTTTTTAATTTTAAAAAATGAATATTACATTAGATTACACCAAAAGAATGTAATTAGTTATTTATATGAAATACTCTAAGTATGATAAATGTAAAATAAACATGTGACATATAACTATCACTGCTCACTATCATCACATGAAACATAGTATAACTGAATATAGAAATTAATTATAGATTTTTATCCACAGCTGATAAAAACATCCCACCACTACTATCATGGTACAATAAGTAAATAATTACATCTCATCAAGTATAATGTTTCAATAATAATAAATATAATACAATTTATAAGATCCAAGGTACAAGGATCCACAGAGTAGGAGTTCCCTGAACTCTAGTATCTATGGCAATCTCAAGTGTCATCTCTAAATAAATACTATTATGGGGAGAGAAAGTAGCATCTAAGTCCTCTTCCATACCAACCATGGATCATTAATACCCTAAAAAATGTCCCATCAAGGAATGGTCCTCCCTTCATGGATCAGTAGATAGTGATAGTACAAGAATCCAAAGAGACAAGCTAGTACCCATGTGTTATATGATTTCTAAGAACATGCAGTGTACCATAGAGAAGTCCATTCTAATATGATATCACAAAAATATGTAAATCATACATATAAAATGACAATGTCTAACTAACATTACTTTGGACAAAGTTTTCAATAGTTATTGATCTCTAGGATTAGTCAAATTCATACACACCACTTGATCAGATTACCTTCATCTGACATTGATGATACTAATAAGCTAGTGAATTTCATCTCACTACGTATTTAATACTATCAATGCAATATTTATTTAATATAAATATAGCCAATAGATTTATATTGATTACTTCCTTCTAAAAAGAATAAAATATGCTAAGCATAGTAATAATCAAAATGCATGCATTTAGCCCATCCAATATATGAATGAATCACCACTATTATTTATGACATAAATAATAATAAGAAATACAAATATGGTTTGTACCATCTGGGTATAATCTAAATTTATACTATATAATCTAATTTCTATAAGTAGATTGATATACAATACATTTTATGACAAGCACTAATATCATAGTCCATCATTTATATACACTCTACTCAATTTCAAATAGTTAGTAATATTAACTTCAAAGAAATAAATAATTCATACTCCAAGTTACACCTCATATGAATACAATCATTCATTTAAACAACTTATTATGTTTCTAGGAGACTGTATTCATGTAATTATAGTTTTCCTATCCTTCTAAATCCTATGACTTCTTTTAACAATCAATTAAATTATAGAGATAGGCATATGAACCAATACACCTATATATGTTATACTTTTATATGAATAATTAAGTCTATATGTAGATATATTTTCTATATAAAAGTACTTGTACATCATATTATGTACCATATATAAGTACTCAAGTAGTATATAAAGACTATATCAGTGATCATTTATAACTATTAATCAATAACTACATCTGATTTCAATAATCATTATAACATTCTTATTCACAAAATACATTGACATTATTTTAAAAGATAAGGGATTAATCAATATAATATTCCTCTATAATTTTTATCCCTAACTAAATAGATTTTCATCTTGATATATTCAAAATGTATATAACTCTATATTCCTTAATCATCTTAATACTCAAATAATGGATAGATTATACTTAGTTATTATGTCATATCAATAATTTATTTCAATACCACATAATGAAGATCATCTTAATACCCTAAAGTAATAGTATATCAATTTGCCTATGAAAATCATAACCCAAGGATAATATAAATCTAATGTTATATTAGTCTATATTGATAAATCATATCATATGGATAATATAGATCTAATTATATAAGTGTCGTTGGTTATTGACAATACATATTATGGATGTTATAATTGATATTGAAATCTATAACATCATGGAGCTTAAAATGGTTATCCATATATAGCATACCAAGCTATACATATCTTAATTGATGTTTTATAACTAACCATCAGAGATATCCCTATTAATAACCTATATAATACTATTCATCCATAGCCATGTACATCCATCTCTTTATTGGTGCTTGGGATGTACTATATAGAATATGGTTTATAATATATATGATCAAGAATACGATCATAGATATCCATAAACTGTTATATAATATCAATACAAATATCTAAGATATGCTCTATATATATTTCATTTGTTTATTTCATCACAAATTTCCATGAATTATGTAGATAACAATTTTGTTTTAAAACTCTTCTGGATATAGAATAAAACTAGTATATTCAGGTTATACGTATGATGTTTTTATAAGTCATACTAGAATATATTATTATATGCCATTAATATATCATTGCCATATATTAAACTAGAATATATTATTCTATGTTCTTCCTCATAAGCTACATGATATGGATGATGATGATAAAATATATATAACCCAACTAAAAACATTCTATAACAGATTAATATAGGTATAAATGTTATTTTCTAATATACACATTATCTAAACCAAGCAAATGAAATATTAATTGTTTAATCCATTTCCATTATTATATTATTAATCATTAGTTCAAATTATGCATGTGGTAATATATGAATTAATCATAATCATTATACCACTTCTAACATCATTAATCTGAATTAGTACACATTATCTAAACCATATTGCTATATAATTCAAGTAAAAAGGGTTCATATAAATTTTGACAACTCACCTTTATGATTAGCATATTTATGAATTGCCTATTTTCTTATATTATATCATTTTTTATTATACATATCACTATATATATAATCATAAACATCATCTTTTGCAAAATACACAAGTTTGTTGTATTTATCATAATGACTATTATGTAGGAAATCTACTATATAATATATAGTAATACACTTATCTAAATTTACTTGATAGAGACATATATATTATACCTAAGATCTATCAAAAAAGAACCTTGTCTGAATAGTTAATTGAATGAACAATAATACACTTTTATTCATAATAGTAAGAGTTTAATCAATATATGTTATTAGTATATACTGATATTATTCGGTATAGTATATATATGTATAATATCTGATAAGCTATATATATTTAGATTATATACATATTTTTATGATTATAAATGTACTATATAATATGGTGTAATTACATATTTTATCATCACTTATATGTATTATACTAGTGCAGTATTATTCCAAATAAGTCATTCCAATCTAGACTATGTGTCACCAGTATAATATGAATTATGGAACCTCCATTATCAGATATTGAAACAAGTTCAATAAAAAATGCAACACACATAAAATTAAAAAATTTTGTGACTGAACTAATATAACCTTCTAATAATTCAAACTAGAAATAATATTATATTTTATGCAAACAACATTATAATGTTGTAGGTTGGTCTACTTACTTTATAATCAAACTACTAAAAATATGATGCAAACCCAAACTTCATCTCTTTTCAACCTCTATTCATTTTTCCTTGTCATTCCTTGCATAATTCCCACTCCTATATCTTCTTCCAACCCCTTTATCCTTATTGAATATTTCTTTTCTGAATATGGATAACCTAGACCCATAGATTTTGAAGAATACACTCTTCTAAAATTGTGATTATCTTCCCCAAAAGGTTAACTTATCTTAGTTTTTAACTACCTCTTCCATCTTTTCACAACCTCACAAATTGTGGATCAATGATGATCTACATCAATTTTTCTTGATATCCCAAAATAAGAGTTAACTCCAATTTCCTCTCCCTTGCCATGCAACTTAACTCCTTCTCCCTTATACTTCATGATCATCTCCTTTCTTTTATGTTGCACCCTCTACTTTATTTGTTCTTATTTTCATGATTTTTTCCTTTTTTTAAAGCTCTTTCCCTTTAAATCTCACCATTCATCAAGCTTGATGTTTCTCCCCCCCCCCCCATTTTTTTCAATTCTTTTCTTTTTTTTTAATTTTTCCCAAAGCTTCCTTATTCACCACTTTATTCATTTTATTTCCTTTATGAAGCTTTTCTTATTTTATCTTGTAATTAATTAATAATAATACATCTTAATATAAATAAATAATCATAATGACTTGACTAATATAAAGTCAATAATATTCTTTTAAATGTAAAAGGTAAATAACACATTATTATTCCAATCCAAATTATAACATTGTATTTGTTATTATCGCTATGTTATCTATGTTCTTCTATCATCTGTTAAGTCATGTAATAATATTATTGATATCATCAAGATAATCAGATAATATTACTAAGACAAGATGATTAGCCTACATATGATAGTACCAACACAATTCACACAAATTTACATTTTCAAAAACATTAACAATCATGAATACAATGGCACGTCATAAATGCAATAATACAAGATTAGATCACCGAAGAATAAATCTAAACTAACACATACATATTCAATTATCTAAATGTAGATAAAATAAAGAATGTACTAATGTTAACCATTCAAACTATGCATATAATGAGTGTTATTTAATGTGCTTTGTGTGGGGTTTTAGCCATTCCTCTGTCATCCCCCAACACCTCCATCTATGTCACATTCTCTGATGATGCTCTCCCTCCATCATGTTCTAAGGGATGAATCTCTCTTGCATCTAACTCATGATTAAAAGGTAGTTTTTCCATAACATTATGGCATATATATCATAAAATATTTCTGAAATAATAAATCAACATGATCACAATGCAATGAATATATAATATATTTAAAATCATAGTAATGCAACCATGTAATCAAAGTGATATTTAAATATCCCATAAAAGCATACAACTTACGACTTAATTAATAGTAGTCAAATCAAATTACCAATTATAAATATCCATGTATAATCAAGTAAGTTATCTTAGTGAGGAATTGGGATGTAACATCTTTCCCCCCTAAAGCTGGTCATCATCCTAGTCATACTTATTCAAACATAAGTTCTGAATTAACATTATTCATTAGAAAAATAAAATAGTATGAAGCATTAAATCAAATAAACAAAAGTGTAAATCACCTATAGAACTCATCATAGTCCTCCCAAATAGCATTATCCTTAGATTATTGGTCCCACAAGACCTTATAATATGACATCTCCCTATTACATAAAAAAAATTTGTGAGTGTCAATTGCTCTAATTGGTTCTACCATGGCCACCCTAGGGTCCAAAACCTACAAATAATTCCAATCCATCACATGTGATGGATCAACTATATATTTTTTAAGATAATAAACATGGAAGACATTATGTAATAGATCTAGGGTTGTAAGCCTATATGCTACAGGATTGTCCACTTCTAACACTTTTAAGGGTCCCATATATCTTGATGATAATTTTATTGACTTTATGAACTTAATCTTCAACCATAAGCACATGAAATCATCATAAAATCCAAAAAAAATAGCCAAAGAGAGTTCCACAAAGCCTCCCATCCCCTCTACACACTTTTACAACCTAGAAAGTGTTTTTCTCATTCTTGAGAAAAGCATTTAGAAAATCTATAAATAATGATGTGTAGAAGTCAATACAATCACTACTCTACATAGCTCCTAATAATTATGACATGTCAATACCACCTCTACTCTACATAGCTCATGAAAATTATGATGATGAATAGGAACTAGAAATAATACATTATCAATGTATATAAAATTAAGGAATAAACATTCCTTAGTATATATATGTATGACCATATGACTAATTTTGATAAGTCCCCCTTATCAAATCTTATATTTGATAATATCATATTGTCATATCCAAACTCAGTAACTATCAAGTTGATGTGAGACTGACTTAGATCCACTCCCATCTCTTAGTACTCATGTTCCTAATTCACCACTCATCCCTTAGGTCTCCATGACCTAATGATCTCCAAAATGTGCACATTGTTCAATGAATCATAATCCATACTAACAAATCCTAAAGTGTAATGATATATTATAAATAATTAAATATGTATTAATATCCATCATAAATCATACAAACATTACATAATTGCATTAAGTTGCCATTAGCCAAATATAACCAACATCTAATTTTAAAATTTAACGCATCTCTATTATATTCATAGTTATGAGGAAATAATGTTAAAATTAGCATAACATAAAAATTCTAAGGATCACACCATCCTTACAACCTTATAAAAGGAACAAGCAAGACAATGCCTCTCCACTTGCTCAGCTAGTTACACAATAAGTTATAAGCTTATCTCAACCCCTTAGACTAACAAGATGTTCTACAAATATTATTCCATACTCAATTTAGCCTAAAGGTACATAAATTTCTCATCAAAACAATATGTTTTAATCAAAATGATAATAATAAAAATGTAATCAAGGGTGAATCATAACATATTGGTTATAATCAACTTTTAAATCTTAATTCATAACCAATATAAATTCAAGGTTTGCCATTTCACATGGTCAAAGTTCACAAGTTTAGATAAATTAGCACTAGAAGTGTCACTCTAAAAATACACAAATTGAAGGTGGTGAACTAATATCTCAACAACAAAACTCATAAATACCCTCACATGGTATGAATAAAACACCACAACCCAATTTGCCAAAATCACTACACACTTACCAAACCTATAAGTGTAGTATCACAACCTATTTTGATAACCAAAATAAAAAATACTAACCATATAAATGCATCAATCCATTCCATTCCTACAACTTCTCTATAAATAAGAATTATAAGACACTATCCCACAAACTCTAGGGAATATTATCAAAATGACATTATAGAAACAAGTTTTTGACTAAGGGAACACTTAATCAACATCATGAAAAATGAATCCAATAAATGGGCTTATAATGATGTCAAAGGAGGGTGAGAGAGTAATAACTCACCTCTTCCCAATACACATAAACATATTGGGTGACAATCCATGAGCAAAATCCTAACATAGGAATCCTCGATAAAGATAACTACACTCCACTACAAGGAGAACTCCCACTGCACTTGGTGGTGCAAATCCATAAGCAATATTTTATGATTCCATCCCTTAGGATTAATGTATATAATAAAAATATATATATCTTAAATTCACATATTTTAAGTGAGAATCATCCCATGCTTTTTTAACACTTATAATACAAAGCACAAGTGGTAGAGGTGACTTGATTACCAAGTAAAGATGTAATCATTCTCAAGGTGTTTGATCTAAGTGATCAAAAATATTGTAGGAATCTCTCATTTATGAATCATAAACTATGTTATGTACTCACATACCTAAAAATAACATACAATCATCACCATTTATACACTCGATAAACTATCCCTTTAATAACTCTAAGAGGGTATGAGTGCTCCTAAGGGTACACACTCAATGTATCACACAACATTTCATGGAATCAATTATCAATCCTCATTACTTCACAAAATAGGTCACATATGATTATGCCTTATCCTTTATATAATTCCCTTCTATTACCCTGATGTTATTCCTCTTCATGGACATGAACTTCTTAATCTAGGGTTGAAATTTGGTCCCTAGTTTCATTCATGGCTATAAGAATATAATCCCACTTTGTTATTATTTAGTGTAAAATTAGTTAATATCAAATAGAAAGTTGTTGTCATTGATATTTGAAGTACCCTCTCTAAATACTCTATATTTCACCATTCTTCTTTATCATAAATAGAATGATACAAAAATTCTAGTGGACTTATTAGGTCTTAGAGTTTGAACTGTAGATTTGATACCACATGTAACATCCCCACTAGGATCCACTTAGAAACACGTATTTTTAAAAAAAAAATTAAACAAAGTATTATTTAACTAGATTATACCATGAAAATCTAATTAGTGATTCATATAAAATACTCTAAGTATAATAACTATAAAATAAGCATGTGACATTTATTCATCACTGATCATTGTCACCATATGAAACACAAAATAACTACATATAAAAAGTAATTATTGATTTATAGCCATGGCTGGTATGAACATACCACCACTACTATCACGGTACAATAAGTAAATTACATCTCATCAAGTATAATGTTTCAATAATAATAAATACAATACAATACAATATATAAGATATAAAATATAAGACTCCATAGAGTATGAGTTCTTCAAACTCTAGTATCTATGGCAATCTCAAGAGTCATCTCCAAATAAGTACTACAATGGGGATGGAGAGCATCATTTGAGCACTTTTCCACACCAGCCATAGACCATAAATACCCTACACAATCCCCCATCATGGAATGGCCCTCCCTTCATGTATGAGTAGATAGTGATGGTGTTGGAATCTAGAGAGGCAAGCTAGTACCCATGTGATGTATGATTTCTAAGAACATGCAATGTACCATAAATAAATCCATTCTAACATTATATTACACAAATATGTAAATCATACATATGAAATTACATGTCTAATTAACATTAATTTGGCTAAAGTTTTCAATAGTTATTGATATTGAGGATCAGTCAAATTCATACACACCACTTGATTGGATTAACTTCATTTGGCATTGATGATATTAATAAGCTAGTGAAGTATGTATCACTACTTACTCAGTACCACCAATACGATATTTGGTTAATATAAATATATCCAATAGATTCATACATATTACTTCCTACTAGAAGGCATAAAACATGATAAATAAAATAATAATCAAAATGCATACATTTAGTCCATCAAATGTATGAATGAATAATCACTATATTATTCATCACATAAATAATAATAAGCAATACAAATACAATTCATATCATCTAGGTATAATCTATATTTAAACTATATAATCTAATTTCCTTAAATAGATTCAAGTATAATACATTCTATGACAAGCACTAATATCACAATCCATCATTTATGTACACTCTACTCAATTTCAAATAGTCAGTCATATTAACTTCAGAGAAACAAATAACTCATAATCCAAGTTATACCTCATGTGAATATAATATTTTATTTAAATAACCTATTACATTTCTAGAAGACTGTATTCATATAGTTATAATTTTCCTATCCTTTGAAATCTTATGACTTATTTTAACAATCAATTAAATTATAGAGATAGGCATATGACCGAATACACCTATATATGTTATATTTTTATATGAATACTTAAGTCCATTTGTATATATATTTCCTATATACAAGTACTTGTACATCATAATATGTACCATATACAAATACTCAAGTGATATATAAAGACTATATCAATGATCATTTATTATTCTTAATCAAGAACTTCATATGATTTCAATAATCAATATAACTTTCATGTTCAAAAAATACATTGTTGATCTTTATAAGATAAGGGATTCAACAGTATAATACTCCATAATTTGTATCCCTAACTAAATATATTTCATCTTGATATATTCAGAATATATATAACTCCATATTCCTTAATCATCTTAATACTCATATAACAGATAGATTATTCTTAGTTATAATGTCATATAGATAGTTTACTTTAATACCACATCATGAAAATCATCTTAATACACTAAAGTAATAGTATATCAATTTCATATGGAAATCATAACCCAGGGATAATATAAATCCAATATTATATTAGTCTATATTGATAAATCATATCCTATGGATAATATAGATACAATTATATAAGTGTCATTGGTTGACAATACATATTATGGATGTTATAATTGATATTGAAATCTTTAACATCATGGAGCTTAAAATGGTTATCCATATATAGCATACCAAGCTATACATATCTTAATTGATGCTCTATAACTAACTATTAGATATATCCCTATTAATAACCTATATAATAATATTCATCCATAGCCATGTACATTCATATCTTAATTCGTGCTTGGGATGTACTATATAGAATACGGTTTATAATATCTATTATCAGGAATATAATCATAATTACCCATAAACTCTTCTATAATATCAATACAAATATCTAAGATATGCTCTATATATATTTCATTTATTTATTTCATCACAAATTTTCATGATTTATGTAGATAACAATTTTGTTTTAAAACTCTTCTAGTTATAGAATAAACTTAGTATATTCAGGTTATACATATGATGTTTTGCTAAGTCATACTAGAATATATTATTCTATGCCATTAATATATCTCTACCATATATTAAACTAAAACATATTATTCTATGCTCTTCCTCATAAGCTACAAGATATGGACAATGCTCATAAAATATATAACTCAACTAAATACATTATGTAATAGATTAGTATAAGTGTAAATGTTGTTTTTTAATATACACATTATCTAAAGCAAGGCAATGGAATATTAATTATTTAATCCATTTCCAATATTATATTTTTAATCATTAATCCAAATTATACATGTGGTAATATCCAGATTAATCATAATAATTATACCACTTCTAACACCATTAATCCGAATTAGTACACATTATCAAAACTAGATTGCTATATAATTCAAGTAAAGAGGGTCCATATAAATTTTGAGAACTCACCTCTATGTTTAGCATATTTATGCCTTGCCTCTCTCTTATATTATATCATTATTTATTATATATACCATTGTACTTATATCACTATATATACAATCATAAACATCATATTTTACAAAATATAACGGTTTATTGTATTTATCATAATGACTATTATGCAAGAAATATACTATCTAATACATAGTAATACACTTATCTAAATTTAATTGATAGAGATATATATATTATACCTAAGCTCTATCATAAGTGAACCTTATCTAAGTAGTTAACTGAATTAATAATACTATGCTTTTATTCATAACAATAAGAGTATAGTCAATATTTGTTATTAGTATATACTATTATTATTATTCAATGAAATGTGTGTGTGTGTGTGTGTGTGTGTGTGTGTGTGTGTGTGTGTGTGTGATACTTGATAAGCTCTAAAACATTCCAAATCACATGATATAATAAATTTCTTGAAGAAATTATCATAAATATTGCTACCCCTATTGATTTATTTTTTAATAATTGGATAGCATTCCAATCAGTTGAGTTCACTAAATCATCTCATGACAACCAAATAACCATCAGGTCATCCTCCAATCATTACCCACAAGGAAATAGATTGGATGAATCAACTAATAAAAACCTAATTGATTCCATAAAAAAAAACTAAAAATAAACCTAGAGAGTGGCATCATTTACTAAAATATGCATTATGGGTGAACCAAACAAGATATAAGCAGAGCCTTAAATCTTTACCTTACCTGCTAGTATATGGACAATAACTAGTATTCCCAATCATGCTTAAATTACCAACATATCAATTCATGTAGGAATACATGGAACCAAGTGAGAAAGTGGAATCATAATTATTGGATATAAAAGAAATAGAAGATTCAAGTAATTAAGCCTTAATTTTAGTAAACATTAGGACCTGGTCAAAAGTTGGTTTGATATAAGAGCAAACTTTAAAACATTCATAATATCAGATCTAATGCTTCTATGGGATAAATCCCAAAAAAATAAAGGACAAAATGACAAGTTTACCTCCTTATGGATTGGACCTTACTAGTTATCAAATATCTTGGGTAAAAAAGATTTGCATTTAAGGGACCTCTAAGGTAATGAACTAACATATCGAATTAATAGATAGTTTTTAAAGCACAATTCATGCATGTACCATATCTAGATGTCCCTGAATGATGAAAAGTGTTGAGGTTGAGGTAGGAGTAAGTTAGATCTATTTATTTTATAGTTAGGTTTCTCATTTTCTAACATTTACTTTCTTTAGAGTAGTTTTATGCTATCTTGATTAACTTTTAATGACTTTAGCATTTTTTTTCTTTAGTTTAGTTCTTTCTTTTCTATAATAGATGTCTTTGTTTTTGTGATAATCAGATTAACTTCTCTTGGCAATACCAATCTAATACATGATTCATAATATTCTCATTCATGATTGAATTAATATGTTAGATCCATTAGGAAGGTCCCAAAATAAAGAACAAGTGCAGAAGAACATAAAATGAAACACAAAGATTGGTTTGTTTATAGGTTTTACACCTTTGCATATGATATTTTTATAATTTATATATGTAATAAATAAATTAACCATGGTAATATCATAATTAAATACTTATATCAGGTATGTAAAAGCTACTCTCATTACTTCATACAAATTTAGAGAGTTTTCTCATTTCTTTGGATCAAATACACTTCTCACATTAAAACTTGTTTAAGGCAATAACCATTTATGCAAATATAGATGGCATGGACATTTTGATAAATCATTTTTAAAAATACCATCTCATAATGATTCATGATTTCTTTCTTCTACTCATATTCTAAAAATAAAGAGGACCAATACATCCCAAAGAGTGATCAATAAAACAAAAATAAAATCTAAAGGTGATCAAATACTCACATGGTGAAATAAGATCAATGTATTGTGCATCATGCAAGTGTATGATGAAATAAGTGGAGGAAATATCAAAGGTATCTCTATCAAGGATATGGATGTTTGGATAGTAGTAGAGCAATACATGAGCTTCCCTAGTTTTAATATGCTTCAAAAAAACTAGAATGAACCTACAATTTATTCAAAGTCCTTGTTAAAAACCTCAAGACAAAGGCAAAATAAAATTACTTCATCATACATAGATCCAAGGTATGAGTAAAATTAGTATGTTAATTGAAGTATTGGGAGTCTCTTTCATGTTTCTAGTTCAATTATTATTTTTTGTATGATTTATATTGATTTTTTATTGCTAACTAAAAATCTTGGGTTCTCAAATACTTGGGAGTATTTCCCCTATGAATCACCATTTGTTTTACTCAAAACATCCCATTCTTAATTTTTTTATAGGGACCCAATACAATTTTAAAATCCTAGGTCTATATTGAAACTATTTTACATTGGAATTTGTATGCACATTTAGCTAAACTCAAAACTTTAAAAGGTTATTATTTTACATGTAGATGATTTTCATTATGTGTTGATCATGTGTAAATGTAATTATAAATTTATTATAATCTAGGTTTTTACTACATAATTTATTCAGACTAACATATTAATGGTCTTTGAGAGTTTTGCATATATATAGATTTTATGAATATGTGCATGGAATACATAGCTAAAATCCTAAGTTTTAGGCTTCATGTATCTTTTACTTTTCAAGTTGTGCATTTCAAAAAATCTATCTTTGCAAGTTGTTTTTGGAAGATTTGTTCATTAGAAGCTATTTTTTGGGAGTTTTATCTATCAAAACATTTGATACATATTTTGAATGTGTTCACAACTCTTATTTTTTGCAAGTCATGTACTTTGGAATTTTTTATCTTCTCATTTTTTTATCTTCATGAGAAATGTTTGTCAAAACCTGTGTTTGTCAAAAAATTTAGCTTTTGTGAGTTTTACTCTTCATATATCTTAGCATTTGAGAGTTTTTTTTAAATGTGACTTCTATGTGTTTGTAACTTTTGTGCACAATATTTGGTGTTTAGAAATTTTTATTGAAAATTTTATTTATGAGGTGTGTTCAGGATTTTTGTTCACAAGTTTCATTTTTCATAACATTTATCTTCATGTTTTGCATATTCAAAGCATCACAAGAATTGTCAATCCTAGTCTCAACAAAAGTTCTGATACCTAACTTCCAAAGGGATCCTCAAGGCCCACCTAGTTTTTCACAAAATTAATGATAGGGTGACATGTGTCTAAGGTTAAAACATGGTAGTTATCTAAATGTATATAAATTCTATGTGGCAAAACTACCAAAGTAAAGTGGCAAAATTTGAATTAAACAAGTAAAACAAGCTTAAAGACAATGGGATTTAATGTTGCATGAACTAGAATTAAATTATTATACTCAAAATATATACCAATGGACTCAAAAGAGACATCATTCCCATTGATTGATAATGAAATCAAGCAAAATTATTCTCCAAATATAATTTGAAGCCATAGTTGTCTATGTTTGATTGTAAACTACTTCTATTAAGAGAATGAATAGTCTAATTTTATTAGATTTTATAGGTTAGAAATCACATTACCATCTAAGGTGTTTAGGGGATTATTTACACCATCAAATTTCTCCATCAAGGACTACCCAAAATACATAGACACTATATTTGATTCAATGTTGTCCAACAACCAATTTGCAAACTATACAACTATGTGGGACATGATTGAGAATGTAAATTTCCACTATCATGAAGATAATATAATGGAAAAATATAAGTAACTAATAATCGACTCACTGCCACTAAAACATCAAAAATTACACTTTGTATCCACTAGCTTGAAGTGATTCCCTACATAAACATACTTTGTGACTTTTTCTTCATAAGGAAGGTGATTAGAACTGGCTTTCTATACCACCTGAATGATGAGATAGTTGTTGTCTTCATATATGGAAATCATTACAAAGGTACCTATGACTACCCATCATAGATTCCAATTTTAATGGGCACAAAGTCTAATTATGGAATAAATCTAGCATAATAGAGAATAAATTAATGAAATGGATTTCTCCTAGAAAGGTGATCACTCTCAAGGCCAAGGAGCCAATGTCAATAACCAATTTTAGAATGGGAATCTGTATTGGGATGGTCTTATTGAATAGATTATATGGTTACAATTTCATTCACTTCCTCCACCTAGAATGGGTTTTGCTACTTGAATTATTGATCACCTCAGATATCAATTTCACCCTAGGAGAAATAATTAGCACTAGTCTCCAAGAACAAATGTTTAATAAAGATAAAATACCCATGGGTGGCCACTTTTACATGGTATTATATCTATTATATGTAGTCATGGCCACCATCTATGTTCATAACATAGCACTCTAGATTCCTTCCCTATACTACATTAAGAATAGGGTATGTGATTGTTATTTACTCCTTTATATTTATTCTTACATATTGTCTGCATAGCTAAAGAATGTATACCCTCAAGTGTGGAGGGAAATTCATGAATAACCACTGAACCAAGTTTGAAAGAGCATCACAAAGACACTCTGGCTAAGAGGGGATTATTGGATATACCTAGATTATATTGTAATTATGGTAGCATGGCATAAAGTTTCCCCTCTATGCCTCCCCAACTATGTCTCAAAAAAAATAGGTAGAACAAGAGATAGCCTACTAGTTATGTTAGAACATAGATGAAGACATGAATAAGAAACACAAGAGTGTGTTTCATGAGTCTTCCCTGATGTTTGGCTATATATTCTAGAAAAATAGGAAACATTTTGAAGAAGTTGTAAAAATTATAGAGCTTTACTCATTGCCATCTTTTCCACACAAGGACTGATATCCTCATGGATTTATCAAGAAGTATATCTAAGGCTTAGGCATTCCTTACCAGCATAAACCTTATGAGCATGAATTTGTGTTATTGAATACAAAGGATGATGTTGAGGTTTTGGAAATGGAAATAGTGTATATGTTGATAGAGGATAATTAAAGAGCCATCCAAAGATATCCCTTGATAATAATTATGGAGGCACATACTTGACTTCTACCTCTCAGTGGATGGGCAAATATAAACTACTAGACCTCTCAGTGGATGGGCAACTATAAAATATTAGACCTCTCAGCTAACCCATCAACATTAACCTATGGACCAAGTAACATATTTCAAATCACCACCCACTATAATGATAGCTATGAAGAAAAATTAGGGTGTTAAAGAGACACGTGTGGTTTCAAGTTACTCATAAGAAGGTCCTTCCCAAGATTCACCACCACTTGTAGTGAAGGTTATTAAGCAAGATCAAGAGATGGAGGAAATGCCTAATTTTACAATTTTTTGGGAGGAGATAAGGAAATAATTTGCATTGATTCCTCTAAATATAAAGACATAGGTCTCCCCATTTTTACCTTAGTTATTGTTGCTACAAGAATGGATTTTTCACCTTCTACCACACAATAAATTCTTCCCTTGGGTAAAAGGATAATAATTTATTATAAAATAAAGGCAAGAGCCCCTAAGGACCCTCTTCCATTAGCAGAGTCTCCCATGAGCCCAAGTGTGGAGGTGCCATCAAAGGATCCTGAAGATGAGGATGAATAATTTTTAAAAACTAAAATCTTAAGTCTTTAGGGGATCAAAGGAAAAATAGTAATGGATGTAAATATATCAAGTGATATGACCACTACTACTTCACTTCTTTTGGGACCTATTATTCCTTAAGTTATAATGGTTACCATAGTCTCTCTTGATCGCACCATTCCCATTATTCCTCTTTATCATTTTATTTTTATTATTCTTATTATTTCTAGTGTTGGGGTTATTTCTTTAGCTCCTATGGTTTCTAGTTTTCTTGATACTACTTCTGTTACCATTTACCCTATTTCCATTAAGTCTAAAAAGTTACATTTTAAGAAGACTATGGGATCCCTTACTAGCACTCAATTACATGTGTCTTTTACTCATTTGGAATTGTTTATGCCTTCATACTCTACAACCCAACTTAATTCCATTGTCCCCTCTACCAAATCTAAAAATAAGAATCCTACTTATATTGTCCATCGAATGCCTTAGTTCATTGATGTGGACTAGTGGAAAATCATCTATCCATCATTGTCAGACCTATTGCATATAGAATCATTAATCTAGTATTTATGGGATGTTTTAACAACAACCACTACTAAGGGTACTTAGTAGATTTTATGCAATTGATTATCCCATAGTAGGCTAAAGACTTGAAGGTTTAAGCTTCACAAAGACCTAATTTGATAATAACTGAGATCCCCATTATGATCTCCATATTTAACAAATCAATGACAACTATCCAAAGGGTCAGGAAGAGGAAAATAGTGGATGACTCTGGTAGAGGCTTGGTCTTGGAAGAAAGGCAAGATGTTTTCTCAATTTCAAAGAGAAAGAAAAGGAGACTTGGATAGTCTCCAAATAATGAGGATTTCAAAGCCTATATTGAGGTAAATACAAAGGCCCTATTGTAACTTCATGCACGCATAGAATAAGCTAGGTAAGAGCAATTACAAATTGTAAAAATTCTTGGGGTGATTGAAGGTGATGTTAAAAATGCATCTCTTAGATTGTATAATATCTTGGAAACTAATAGTTATATAAGAGATGAATTATCCCCTCACATTTTTGAAACTTATAAATTATTTAATTATTTAAAAAAGATGAGAAGAAACTCAATTTCCTTGTATTATACACCATTGATAAGGCTTTTTCCCATTTAGATTTGATGACACCATTAGAAGTAGCCAATTCTCTTAATCTAGTGGTCATCAGGACATCTAAAGTCTGAGATTAGATATCAAGCACATAAGCCTTGATTCTAAAACTATCATAACATTAAAAATTGTTCTTAAAATTTTTGGATGAGTTAAAGTTATCTCATGTCTTATATCCCTCAAGTAAATTAATAAGCAGGGCTAGTTTTGACCAGCTACTACAACAAGTGTCTACCAAATTTAAGTAAAGTATTTTTTGGGGTAAAAAATAGAGGAAATTAAGTATGAATTAGGATTTTCTAGGAAAAATTATAAATAGGTAGAGATATTTTAGGTGGATTTCAGATCTACCAAGACTAATCATGTATGCTTATTAGTGTAAGTTACTAGGGTACTTAGGCCCTCTCTTTTAAACATGGATATAATAATGTTTTATAATATAATTATATATAATCATTAATAGGGATTGGAAGTGAAGAAAAAACTATGGCTATGTCATCCAATTCTACTCTACCTTCTAGTACAGTCCCTTGAATGACTATCAGTTCAACCATGTAGGCCCTAATATCTAGTAAACCTTAGTCTTCTTTGGTTATTTTATAAGTATTTAATATGTAAATTAATAATGTAACTAGGACATTAATAATTGAATAAATAGTATTGTAAACATACACACATATCATGGTTTTTTAAGAGAGACTTATTTCAAAGACTTAGTTTTGACTAGTTTAAATATGCAGACAAAACTTGCATCAATTAAAACTCTCATTCCAATTATTATTAGCATGTAATTTTAAAGTTTTTCATGGATTTTGGGGATGAGGTGACCCCTTCCCCCCAAAATATATTTATATTGTAATCCTATCATTTTCAAGGAGGGAGGAGGTTGATTAGAAATTTTATTAATAAAAGAAGAAATCTTGTGATTGTCATGCAACTATGTTGATGTTTTTCTCTTTCATTTTTGTGTAATTAGTTGTGATTATTTTCCTGGTTGGTTGATTCAGTAATTCTAAGTGTGCAAAAGCTATAGGCAATTCCTTATTGTTATTAGTGGTGTATTCTAATATAATATGTGTAATAGTTATTGGATGACTAGTAAGTATCAGTGATTTTATGAAATTATGTTGATTATTTCATTTCTTTAAGGTATGGAAGTGTTTCCCATGATATATTTTTGTAAGAGTGAGAAATAACTACCTTAGATACCTCTTTGATATAATATATAATATTATAAATATTGGTGTGTAACAACAATTCTAAATAGGAGAAACCTTTAGTTGAGATGTTTGAGTTTCCTATATCATCTTTTCCTTTAACTCCTTAATTGTGTTTGCATGTGTGTGTACAATGGCTACTAGTTGCAAGTATTATTTTTAGACATTTGTCTATAAAGAGACCAACCTAGAAGTAATCCTTCTTAATATCACAGAACCTTCTTTCCCACTCTACCCATTTTCCCCCATTTTGGAGTTTATTTTAAGTTTTACCCACTTTAGAATAAATTCCATCTAACTCAACTAGTTTTTAAATTTATTATAGGGTTCACTCATCCACTCACACTTGGTTAACAACCTACATACTTAGCCTACTATTTCACCACCCAATTATTCAACCCATACCTATAATTCATAACATGGAGTGGATTTTATCTCCATAAATATCCTAAAATGTTAGAGGTTACCTTTTTTTAAATTGTTAATATGCATAAAGACTACATCAACAAGATTTATATTGTGGGTTTACTTGGATCAACTCACACTCACATGGTTATAAATATGATTGGGTTTCATATTTGAGATAATCTCAACTATCAAGTGGAAAATCACCTTTTCTCCAAGGTTGGGGGAAAGTTTTTCCCTCTCTCTCTCTCTCTCTCTCTATATATATATATATATATATATATATATATATAATCTCAATTTAAATGTTTCATGATGATACATTTTTTGAAATTAAGTTACCAAAAGGTAAGGTGGTTTCATTGATACACAATTGTACTCCTTAACCTAGCTCTTTATATTTAAATCATTTCAATGATTTAAATTTCAAATTATATCCAATATTTATATACTATAACATGCTCTTAGTTTTAGGTCAATCATCAATAAAACCCTTAATGTGGGATCACATAAAGGCAAGGTGTGTTATACACACTCAAGTACCCATCTATTTTCCTTTAAACTAGTACTTTCATTATTAGAATAAAGAGGGGAATGTATAAACTAAATGTGTATTATATATTACCTCAGTCTTGTACACATGGAAAACACATATCATGGATGTACCTTAAACTTTGATAGCTTCCCTCTATCAAAAGGCTTGCATACACTATCTCTCTATGACAAATTAATTTTCTCTTAGTCTCAAAAGTGTTATTTTGATGACCTAGTATTTATATCATACTTAGAGTGTTATAAAATTGCTTATCTTCTATCTCTTAAAGTTTTGGACTTGTGCCTATTTTCTAACTTATTGGACACATGTATCCCATCTAGATGCCTATGTTGATGCTAGTGTCATATTCCAACGTAAGTGTCTAGTGCCCTAATGTCACCATATTTACAAATGAAACATATACCTATGGTTAGCCTAAGTGATTTAATGTGAGGTATTCAAAAAAAGGATTGGTATATATGTATGACCAATCTTGATTCATTTACCTAACATATACTTAGCAACTCATAAGGTAACTTACCAAAGCATTGAATCAAGCGTTCAAGTAAGTAAAACTTCCCTATTTTTTCATATTTCCATATCAATCGTAGGGATAACACATATAAAGGTATGGGTACTAAAAGAGTACCCCATGAGTCATATTTTTGAAGTAACAAGATAGGTCACTATTGTACTTACTTTTCACATATTTCACCCTTGTGCACACACATGCCAACACATTAAAGAAGAACTACATTAGTATAATGACGTCTTTAGAGTAGTGGTTATGTTTCCATCACCTACTGACAAATGGATCTTTTGGGTTAGTTTGACATCATGAGCCTACTAACCCATTTTTTCTAAGGTCACTATGAAGATTAAGAGCTAGGGTTTTGATGATTTTACAAGAGTAATAGCCTATAATTAAAATATGATCACACTAGAGTGAATGTGACATAAAACATAGAGTATTATATGTGGTCACACCTATATATAATAGGCATTTCATATAAAAAACCTATATCCAAATTATATATAAGTATTAACATAACTATCTAAGGTCCATGCAAGTGTCTAAAGCCATAAAGGTAAAAAATTTAAAATCTGATGATTGATGTAGAATCCATATCCACTCTATTTCAAGCCTAATCCATATCATATCTAAATGTATAATAATCCAGGTAAGTACCATTATTTTTATTTCATTGTTATATTAATCACTAGTTGTATTTATTATTTTTAGCATATCTCAATATTTAAATTCATAATATTATTTTTTTGGTTTTGTAAATAATTGGCTTTCTATAGAGATAATTTATCAGCCTTGTGCCCTAGGCTATCTTTATCCCATTTAAATTTAGATTAATTAATATGGATTTTAGGGTTAAATAATGTTATAACAAGTTTACTATAGGATAGGGAACCAGATTAAATAATTGATGTTGAATAATATTCTTATGTTGAAGATGTGCAAAACGTCAATCTTGTTTAGTCTTAGAATTAATTAGTGTGGAAATGAACTCTTAAAGTATTTTAAACTTTAAATTCAATTCAAGAGATATAAATAAGTAGCCTACTATAAAAACACAATGATATACAAAATTTATACGAGTTGTAAATAAATTAAAATAGAAACCAAGGTTAGGGTTAGAGAGATGTCCTTGAAAACTAATTTATTATTTTTTGTATTATGATTTTGTTAACTTTATCTATAAAAAACTATTGATAGAGACCTAAAAACATAGTGTTAATTTAAAACTTTGATTTAATTTATTCTAGGATAAGTACACAATTGTTGGACAAGTTGGTAACCCACTATTATCCTCTACTACTAATTTGGTGTTGGCTTTATGTTGAATATGAAAGTTTGAGATTTTTTGATTCTCCCTGTAGATCAATTGATTTTGTGTAGAGTTTATTTAGATACATTTATGATTTGAAAAATTAAAACAATAGCCTAAAAAATGAAGCAAATAATATCAAATGCAAATCAGGGAAAAGTGGGAAACTAGGATATGGCTAATTATCCTTAAAAAACCCTTTGTTGTCTAAATGTTTCCTACATAGTCTAAATGGACCTTAGGCCGATGTAGTTCTCCCTGTGGGGAAGATCATAGATGAATGCAATTGGTAATTGTATTAAAATGCTTGGAAAAGGATGACCCTAACCTATAATAAAATAATGTTAACTTTACCAATTATTATATTAGTATAGCAGAATTATGGTAGGGCTCTTTATTAAATAGATAAGTTCTTTTGAATTTCCTTTGCAAGAGAACATTATCTTATATAAATAGAGGTTTGAATTGAGACACTTTACATGCTCTTATAGGAGAATATTTGATTTGCTTCAGATAAATGACCTATTTTTCATATGGGAGATCCTTTAAGAAGTGTTCATTTTGAACACTAGCCATTAAAGCAATTTAGACAAGTCTACATAAATGGAAAGGTGCACAATGTTTCCCTGTTTACCTATTATGCACTTGTCTTGATTAGATAGAGGCCTCTAAAAATGGATTGGAATTGAAGTGCCTACTAATTAGGGATGTTTAGGAATAAATTATGTAATTTTGGAAGATGTTCATATTAATTTCAAGACTTAGGAAAATCTCATACGGATAAATGGTTATCAAAGTGGCGAGTTAGCTAGGTATGGTAAAATATTTCTAGGATCAGCAATTTCAAGCATTTATTAATTAAATTATAGTGTCTACATCTCCCCCTTATTCTAATGTTACATAAATTAATAGAGTAAAGGAAATTTTGTACCTGAGTGTGTATATACACTTTTTATTTGTCATAGAGATGTGCATGCCCCCTTGTTAAGGCATGTGGATAAGTGTTTAATTAAGAGTGATCAAGTCTCAATTTTAAGAATCATTGTATATGCTTGATCTATAATATATGTGTTCCAACCCTCATAGATTACTCTAAAAATGTGTAAAGAGATGAGAACAAATAAATATATTCAATAAAGAACAACTAAAACATTGATCATCACTAAGCTCTCATGTGATCCATTTGCTAAACTTGAAGGAGAAGAAGTGGGAATCAATAGATGGATCAATAAATTGAAAAAAATATGTGGATCATCATTAAGTTCAAACATTTTCCACTTGAAAAATATGAATCACACCACTTGAGACAAATCTAGATTTGAACTATAAATTTATAAAGTTTTATTCATACTTGATTTTTAAAAATAGTAGCATGGTCATGAATTTTTATCATTCCCCCTATAATATATATATTTCCAAATTTGATAATTTAAAATAAATATTGAATCCATGTATTATGTTTGCAAAAATGTGCATGTGCTCGAGTAGCTAAATGAGTGGAGTACATGAGCAAGTTGAATGCCCCCATAATCTAAAAATAATGATATTTATGTATATTATAGTTGATAAAACTAAAAATTTATTGCTTTAAAAATTCCCATTATGATGTTGCCCCTTTGAGATGAGGGAGATTGCTTGCAAAATCACTTATCTCAAAACAAAAATTTAGAGCATTTGTGAAAGATAGATAAACATGTAATAACATTTGAATATATTTAATTTGTATCAAAATTTTGTATATGTAACATTAATTTTTATGTATTTTATTTTCATCGTATAAATTCTATATAGCATTGTAGTAACGGATGAAGCATGTAAATTTTGTGAGTTTTTGCATATGTATTGTAAATATAGTATATTAAAAATTTGAGGAATTGAATCACACATAAAATATGTGCATGATATGTATCATATATCCATAGGTAAATAAGTATATACATAGTAGTGAAAGACAAGAATCATGGCAACATGGTAACCAAATAGAAAACATGTAGGAAAAGTCACACAATTATCATGCAAGAAGGCCTAGAGGCCACATACAACAGTGTAAGATGTCAAAAAGAGTTTAATATATTTTCATATACATCACAAATTGAATACAAAGGATAAATACAAGGTATATGAAAATGTCATAAAAGCATATAAGGCTAAATACCACACACACAAGGCATGGTTGTGTCATACAAATAAGGTGTACATTGAACACACACAAGGCCAAGGACTACATACAATAATAAAGCATGTTTGAACTATGTTATGAAATTTATATAATCATGTTATAGTATAATATTTAAAATGAAGGTAAAATAGGTTAAACATATGTATCTATGTGTTAGCTGAGTAAGCAACATATTCACCAAAACATATGTAAAGATAAATTGATATATTAAAGCATGTATTTTCATTTATAGATCAATAAGGAAAATAAGTTTTGAATAAATAAAACTTAAAATGTGTTAATATATAATAAAATGATTCCCCTAATTAATCAAGGCTATTGGGTTGAAGGCTTGACTAGCACCAAGACCAAGTAAATGTATGCTTTAGCTTAAAACTTGAATGATATTTGAATATTCATTTTGGTATATGCACAAAAATTATGTAATAATTCCCTATACTATGTTCTAGTTGAACATAAATAATTAATATTCATAGGGACAAGTACATAGTGGTGAATAGGTATGCAATGTGTTGTTATCTAGTGGTTATAACTTTGTCCAAATTAATTGTATATAAAAAAAAATTGATCAAGAAAGCTTTTGCTATGTATGAATATTATTTTTCACTATGAATTTTATATTGTTACACACTTACATATCTTATGGAAAACATTATATCTTGAAAAGACACTATTTATTTAAAGATAAATCTAGATGACATAAGTAAAAATATTTTCAGCAACATACAAAGATGCCTATATGTCCCAATTTTTTACTTTTTACAAATATTACAAGTCTTTTTAGAATTTTTAGCATATATGAATGTTTTTGTATTTTTAACATATGTAAAAATAGAATCATGCATACTTAAAAGTTTACAAAAGTATAAAGAGGGGAAGATTCAAACAACCCTCAACAAGGTGTTAAAGAAAGGCATCACAAGGAGGAAGGCATATGATATTCCCCAATTATAAAGTTTTTTTTTCAAGGATTTCAATCATGGCCATGTAAACACATGTAAAATTAAGTATGAACATGCAATTACATATGAAATTTTAGAGCATGTATAGATGTGTAAAAATTAAGTAAAATAGTTTTCATGAAATACATGTATATTGAAATCTCAATAAGATGGTTTTTTAGGCTATTAAAATGGGATTAAAGAAAAAAAAAAGAGTAAGTGCTCCAAAGTGAAAGGATGAACCCAATGTTTGGAATAAAATTTAGATGGTGTATAATAATAAGTAACAACATATGAATAATGAAAAAGCTATGTACAAGTAGGTATTAGGAAATAAAATTAATCAAGGATCTCACCAAACTAGAGGATTGAGATGGAATTATATAATTTTTCCAAACAATGATCTCATCAATTAGATGCGCATATGTGTACCCAACTACTTGATAATAAAAAATGTTATTTTGTGCCATAGAAGTAGTGTCAACCATAGAAGTTTCTAAATTTGAAGAAGAACCACATGTTGTAAGATAATCTTTTGAATAACTAGTCATATATCTATGCAGTTATATACCCTTATGCATGAGAGTATATGATTCAATAACCTATACCTTTGCATGATCCTTCAAAATTAATTTTACCTATGTTGGAGTAAATATCTTTCTTTTCTTTGCCAACTGATCATGTTAATATATATTCATGTTATACTAGAAAATAGATGGAAAAATAGAAATATTTTCATCTGCATTATTAAGTGAAGAAAATTAAAAAAAATTATACTCATGTTCATGAATAGACTAAAAAACTAATTTCAAAGTATGATTTTGCATATGTAAATCATTATCCTTAATAGTAGTATATACTAGCATATTACCACTTTGCTCAATAACTATACCAACTAGCTATTGTGGAATAGGAGTAAATACCATAGGCTTCAATGGATATTCATAATTAATGCTTGAAATTTTGACCACTTGATTATCATGAATATGCTTTAGACACTTGTGAACTATAAAAGGAATTACTCTAGTTTTTTTTAACTAAGGCCTTCCTAATAACATATCAAAAACACATGTGCTTCGTAAAAATAAGAAAAAAGTGCTAAATATGAGATGTCCCACTTTCAAAATAAAAATAAAGTGTCCAAGATTTTCATGTGTATGGACATAAAATGCCTTCACAAATCTATATGTATGTTATTTATCATTTTATGTATATCCAAGGGAATGTAAAAGTTTTATAGTGCCACATTTTCACTTAATCCAATTTCTATCATAACATTATGAATAGGTTTTGTACCAATATATAATCTAATTACTAATTCAATCAACAATTTCATAATAATCAAATTTAATAGATGGGTGCGATACTAGCTTTTTTTAACTATATCAGTAATTCTATCAAGTGGATTCCCATATGAAGTTAGAGGAGGATGAAGATTATATGCATAATTTAATTCATAATTTTCATTTTTAAATTGGGCCCCATGATTGGTAAAAGGATCTTGATACATTTTAATATTTGAATTATCATTTATTTTTGGCTTAGCCCCCTCATTAGGTGTACCAATGTCAATAATGTTCTCATCAATGAGATCTTGAATTTTATGCTTGAGATTTATAAATATATCACTAGAATGTTCCACACATCTATGATAATAAAAAAAAGAATTCCCATCAAAAATTATATGTAAAGGATTATATGGATCTATTTTAAATGGTGGAGGAAGTGTAATAACATGGAATTCAAGAAGATTTTTTAATATCACATAAGGAAGTGAAGGTAACCTTGAAAATTGACTCATTGGTAGAGCTTATAAATGGATAATTTATGCTAGTTGAGATATAACATTAACTATAAATTAATCTTTATTTTTTACCTCATTATATTTTATCTTATAATTAGGCTTGTATCTAAATAAGATATTATATGTATAAGGAACACTAGAGCTATACTTGAATTTGTTCAATGTAATCAATTTGATCTCAAGTTCCTTAACTATATGAAATAACTCATCAAATGATTTAAACTTATCAAAAATGATAGACACTTGAAAATGAGTAAGAAATATTTGGATAAAAATGTATTTAATCTCATTATCTATTATTTAATTTGACATTTTGACAAGTATAGTCTTATATCTTAAAACATACTAAGTATCTCATTTGAACCTTGTTTGATATTTGAAATTTGAGCATAGGATAACATATTACCAATATTAATATAAAAATGTGCCAAAAAATTATTTTCCAAAGGATTTAAATCTATAATTTATTAAATAGGAAGATAATAGAACCATCTAAAAGCATAATCTTCAACATTACATGGAAAAATCTCAGTTAAAAATCTATCATTATCAACATATAGAAAAGTTGCATGGATAACACATAAATGTTGTTCAAGATCACTTTTTCCTTAAAAAAAAAGGAAGTTTGGGATCCACATAGATCAATAGGATAGGTTAGGATTAAATTTGATGATCCAAAGGGTTGTCCAACAAGGGACCAAAATATAGAGAAGGGCTATCATGAGATATGGTTTGTTAATATTTGCTAGCTTGGTTGTAATAGAAGAAGGGATTGCTCAAGAGAAGAATTGGTTGTAGTAATATGTGGGGTGTAGGTGGTATGAGGTTGAAAAATATGGATAGACTTGATGGTATAAGTAACAACATTGGAGGGACTTACATAGGCTGATTTATTAAGTTCATCTCTAGCAATATAAACAAACAATTCAATCTTTTTTAGATATGCTCTAGAATAATCTCAAATTTTATCTTGGTTGGATTCACCATCAAGTTATTAAAAAAAATCCATAATATGGCCATTGAGAGGATGGGGTTGGGTAAAAATACATTCAGCATGACATAGGATTTCTCTTGTTCCTAGGTCATTTAATATTTGATATAAATAATAGGTGAAAGTATAGGAAAAGGTAAAGTAAAACAAGTAGGTGGATAAAGAGGAATAGAAGTATGAGAATAATATTCTCTAATTTTTTGTATGGAATCCATGAAAAAATATAATGAATAACATTTTTTAAAGGAAAATTATATGCTATAATAAATTCCATGATTCTATGTAATCAATGAGAATAACATGTATATACTACACCCATGATGAATACAAAAATGAACCAAGCAAGATTGTAATCTAAAAAGACAGTTCAAACAAAATATAATGATAAAAGGGTCATCTAGACAAGGGTATTGAATGATTAGTAGGATCTAAGATATAATTTATCATCTAATGGAATTTTTTAGCCCAATAATTTAGAACACTAACTATGAAGGTAGAACTATACCCATAATCCACTAAACTAGGTTTCGAATGTAAGTTGAGTGTTTAACCTTGTTAGGTTTTGATAGATAAGGGATAAAGGGGTGAGAACAACCTAATCAAATGGATGAATAAAAATATTCTAAAACAGGGCAATTAAATTAATTTAGTTAAAACAATATACTAAATCTTAAAAATTACCTAATATACAAAGTACAATGCTAACTAATATTATGATGATTAAAACACAAAGAATAGATAATACTTGGATTATTTTTATATGCATATGTGGATCTGAGATGTACAAGTGTATAAACATGTAAAATTATTCTCAATATCTCATCATTAGATTATGGAAATATTATTGTTTAAAGGCCTAGACACCACCATTGATTTGAGAACACTAGCATCAATGTATTTATTTTTCGCTCAATGATTCTACCCTATACATAATATTAATTATTTTTTAAGTGACTTCATGTGCCTCTTAAGGTTTTATGTGACCTTTATATTGATATATATGGATGATGTACATAAGCTTTGTATGATTGTATATAGATCAAAACCTATTTTATTCACCTGAGTCATGTCACCTTGCCAAAAAAATGTTAGTGGACTTAGGAAGTCAAGATTATCTCAAGGACCCATTTATCAGTGAGCATTGCCTACATATCCATTACTATGAAAAGGGCTTAAAAAACATGTAGTTTTCCCCTAAGTGTGGGTTTGTGTTTCACAAGGGTGAAAATTTTGTGTAAGGGCATGCACTGATTTAGTTTGTAACTTGACAAATACTACTCAATGGATGATCTTTGAATGCTTAAGACATGTAATATGACTACTCATATGATTGATATAGAAATAGGGAAGAATAGGGAAGGATAATGTAGTTATGAAATTGATTAAATGAGCTTAAATAAATGTTTACTTGGTATTTTAAATATGGATAATGAGTAAGTTTTGTAAATATGTCATGGAATGGTTAGGTAAGACAAATAGGTTAATCTATAAGTTCTGAAATATTTTAAATTTAGCTGACTTTTAAGGTATGAACACTAGATAAGGAATCTAGATACTAGCATCGAAGTTAGTGTCCTTACATGGATGGTAGTTTTTGACAAGATAGAAAACTATGGAGGGTCTATAACTGATAGTGAAGGATATATATATCATATTTTAAACTTGTTATAGTGTATAGGTGATCTAGGTCATCATAATGATAGGATCAAACCATGAGATATTTAGTTAGGCATAGTGAGATGGTGAATGTGAGCCTTTTAGTAGAATGAAGGTAAAAAACTCAAGGGTAAAGCCTTGATTGTATTTTTCAAGTTTACAATACTGAGATCTTATATATAATCAAATTTTATTATCTACATTCTCCTATTTAATCTAGTAATCTATAAGGATGAAAATATTAGGTTAAAGTAAAAATATGTACTTGGGGATGTACAACACACCTTACCTTTACTTGAGCCTATGTGACTTTTTTTTCATGTATGACCTGCAACTAAGAGCATGTTATAGTATAAATTAGTTCATTTAATCTACAATTTTAAATTGAAATGCTTGAAAAGTAAATAGAGTAATGAAGGATTACACAAGTGTGTCAATACAACCATGTTTCCCCTTTGTACTTTATATTGGTAAATATGATCCCTTATGAAGCATGGGAGTTGAGAAACATTCAAAAAACAACCTCAGATATTTTAATAATAAAATTGGAGGGTATCATGCTCCCAATCTAGTGCAAGGGTGAGTTGTGATAAGACCATTGAGATCACTAAATCTCAATTACACAACTCATGTAAATTTATAATAAATCCAAGTTATAGGTATAAAAAAAATCAATTAAAAAAATTGGAGTAGTGTTAAGGCCTTTAAGGTAATTTAATATAAATTTAAATACTCAAAGGATCTAACTGCTATAGACAGGAAAGGTTCAAAATAGTTATTCTTGGTAAAAATGGTGATTCTTGGTAAAATGTTTTAAATATGTATTTTCAATTTTTAGTGAACTTGCATAACATATGTACCTTTAATGTGTTTCAAGCTAAATTATATATCAGTATTTAACCTCTTATATATTATTGTGTTTAATATATATCACAAATATGAATAAACCTATCCTGAATCTATAAATAAACTTTGCCAAATGTATAAGATTTTGACACAAGTGTATATCTAAATCATGTAAATTGTTTCAAATTTTTCCAACTGTGTATGTGTGGAATCTTGTCTCTATGTCATGCCTCCACTAATATTCAACCATTATACCTCCAAAATTTTGAGGTGATGGGAATGGAATCTGGTATCTGACTTACCTTAAATGGATAAGATAATTATATTATCTTCATATGAATCATGTTTCATATAGGAGTAACATGTCTAGGTAGATATATCAATGAAGCTCAAAGTATGTATTAATAAAAATCCCTAAGATGAATTATATGGATCATGGAAACATGTATAAAGTAACATTACAATATCAACAAACAAATAATCACATACACAAGAGTACTCAATGTCACAAAATGGGTCTAATGAAATAAAACAACAAAGGGCATGTTCAAATGTTGCACACTCGAAGGGAGGACATATTCAAATGTCCACACATAAATAGATAAAACTTAGTGTCACAAGTGAATTTAATCAAGTAACATATTTAAATTTTCCACAAGTAAGAAAATAACAAACAATAAGCACACTCAAGTAAGTGATAATGTGAATGACTAAAGTATTAGCAACCAACATAAGCATATCATACTAGTCCTTGCATATATATGTTAGCAAACAATGTCATGTAACATATAATATCAATTACATGGTATAATATGTATGCATGAGTATATACATGTGTAATAATTATTATATAAGCTCAACATGATAATGTAAAATTTATTATAAGTTAATATAACCTATATCAATCATGATCAAATAAAAGTAAGATGCCCCTAACATAGTGTGTCATGTGAGAAGAGGAAAGGTCCCACATATGCATTCCCATGTATCATATATCTAATGTATGCCTATATAATACTCAAGTATGCATAAAACATATGTTTGTATATAAAATAAATGATATGTTATCTACTTACATAAAGTTAAAAACATAGATACCAAGGAGCTAGTAAATATGTGTATGTTTTTTCTTTTATAATTTTGATTTATTTAGATGTTTTTATATTTTATGAGAATATTTAATTAATTTTTTTTGAATTGTTTATTATTTTGTATTTTTTAATATATGGAAGTAAAATTATAGCCTATGATCCCATCAAATATATGTCCATAGGAAACTCTCAACTCAAAATATGGTACATCAAACTGGTGATATTACCAAGGGGCATGTAGATGTGTCATATCTAGAAATATAGAATCAGTGGTACTCTAAGTATGTATCATAGTAATTTGGTCATGAATTGGTAATAAAATTATTATTGGTTGTTGGAACCCATTATTTAGTGATTTGTGGTCTCTTTAGTATAATTATAATTAGAACATGTTTACTTATCTTATCAACTCGTTGAATCATGTAGGTGTAGATGAGGAATATATGGAGTCCAAAATGTATATATGGTGTAAGGTGATGCAAATGGATTCATAAATTTTTTTGAATTTCATGAAAAATAAGAAATCATTCCTCATCAACTCTAGTTACACTTACCTCTGCCAATCCAATCTAGCTCTGATTTTACTTTGTCTTGTCTTGCTTAGCATTTGACTCTTTGATTCCAAAATTTATTATTATTTATTCCTTTAATATCCTAATATCCATATTTATATTATTCACCCTTAAAAAAATCACACTGATTACCTTAGCAACTACACTTATCTTACCATAACATGTTCATGCTTGCACAATAATTTAATAAGCCAAATGTTCTCAAAATATGGTTCAGGTCTTAATTTGATCAATAAAGATAATTATGCTTTCATAATTATTAATAAAGTCTCTTTTTAACCCTTATCACCTTCACAGAACCCCTCTATACACTCTTGACACCAACTACCTTTCCTTTCCTTCAATGGGGTTCTCTACTATCCATTTTTGTAGTTTTTCACCTTTTATAGTTCTGTATAGACTCATATTGGGAAATAAAAACCTTTTATATACACCATTTATGTAATTATTACATTTAAAAAATATTTATTCTCTAAATTATTCTTTAGGTCACATTTTTGTCACTTCTTAGCCTCTGATTAGGCCTTTAGGTCCCTTAGGGTTTTATTTAACACACAGTCAGGTTAAACCCATACACAGAGGTATGAAACAAGTCTAATTATTTCAAAATGTATTTAATTAAATTAATTTAAAAATATTCTAAAATTTTCACCAAATTTTAATTTTAAAAACTCCTTAAAAACTCAATTTTTACCTTAAAACCCTAGATACAGGGTTCTATAGGACTGTGGGTGCCTGAGAAGGGTAAAAATTTGTTTTCAAGATTCTTATTTAAATCCAAATGACTATGATCATATTTTATGATGTTTTCAACCTTCATATAACTTCTCCAAACGTTCCTCATCTATTTTTATACTTTTGTTCATGTCATCCATACTAGTTTGTGTCTAACTATATGAAGGCAACAAGACTGTGTATACTAAAAAAATACATAATGAGGTTTTAGGTTTAAAAAATCATTTATAACCTCTATGGATACTTAACACATTAAAAAATAATACCATTTTCCTATTTCAATCACTAAATACCCATTTTTCATAACTATGTTTATCCCTTTCAAGAGTTCCTAAGTTGACTGAGTGTGGTTCACAGAATTCCTTCAAGTTAGTATGACATCTCAAAAGAACACACTAAGAAATTAATGTTTCTTACTTAATAAACATTAAATAATTTATAAATACTCTTATTAAAAAATAATTATGTATTCTTACACCAAATCTTACACTTATAAAACATACTCTCAATATTCCAAACATAGAATTGAACAATGCAGAGAAAACAATATCTGTTTTGAATCTTTTAAGCACATGTCTAAAAATAATTTCATAGAACAAAAAATAAATTCATAACATATGTAATCCACTCACAATTATTTCAAAAATAGCAAACATATCTCTTTATCATATTTATCTTTACATTTCTTCTTGGCTCATCCAATCTCATTGCATACATAGGGAATGCAAAGCCTGTCATGGTTTTCTCTTCAAACAAAGAACTGTATATTCATATTTTGGGGGTATATAAACTTTTACACTTTGAATCCAAACCATCCATTCTCTCTATATTTAATTTCCCATACACCAACATAATTATCTATTTAAAATAGACTCCAAAATCCTATAGCTAATTTTTGTACATTGAGAACTACCTAACTACTAATCTATTCATCAAAATGACTCATCATATGATTCATGTGGGTGTTAAAATACCCTTGAAATTTTATTATAACCTAACCACCTAAAACAACATTGATATATTATAAATTCACTAAGACATTTAAAAATTCAAACCAAATTTTTAGTGAGAAAATGCCAATACTCTTCTAATTCAAATTTGACACCACTCTAATGATTATGAATGACTCTTAACCACATAAAATGAACAAAAAAACTTTCTAATTAATATAGACATTAAAAATAGATCATATGTATAATGAGGTTGTGATGCTCCTACATCATAAGGGTATCTCAAGTATTAGCTACCTAAAAAAGGGGATTTCTTGTTACTTACCTTTCATGCATGATTAACCTTAGTACATTTTAAAATTATCTATCTTGGATTAAACTTATCTTATTCAAGTGGATGTTAATATAATTCAAAAAAACTATAATTATCTTATTGGTATGAATTTATTTAATATACCCGTGCACTATGGAAGGTAACATGTAGATTTTGCATATCTAAGGTCATACTAATAATATATCAAAGACTCATGTGTGTGGTATAATATAAAAGGTAGCGATCACATGTGTTGGACCAACTTGAAAATTTAAAATTAATCTCACCAATAACCTATTGTGATGTCCCGTTAAATATTCTGACCATTTTTTTAAGGGTATAAATCATCATGTGTTTATCATGGATGTGTGAGTAATGTCAAGGTACATATGTTTTCACTAAAACCATTTTTAACATAACACTATGGATAGGATTATGATTGAGGTATGCTCTAAAAAAATTTGAGTGAATATATGAATTATCATCCACAATTTCATTATCATTGAATATAATATAGGGTCTCTAAACCATATTAGGTATAGTGTGTGTATGTGTGCTAAAAATCCCATCTAATGGGTTCCCATAATAATGTGGAAGAGGATGCACATTATATTTGTGCTTCTATATTTTTTTGAGATTGATATTTTAATGGATCACTAAACATATTTTGGTTTTGATGTTCACTAGATTGTGACCTTGAATCCTTTAGAGGATCATTAAAGGTAATTTTTTTATTATCAACAAGGTCATGAATCTTGTGTTTCAAGATATAACATATATTTTTAGAGTGCATAGTTCCTGGATGATAGTCACAATATACATTAACATCATATCATTTTGGTAGAGGTTGACTTGTATAAACATATATAGGAGGAAGGAGAGATATGAGATGAAACTTCATAAGCTTCTTAAGTAATAAAGATGGAGGCTTACATAATTTTGTAAATTATTTCTCAGGTGCATTGGATATGATAATCTAATTATGTTGTTGTGAAACTACATTAACCATTGTGCTTTCTTACTGTTTAGGTGTTGTAGGTTTAACCTTGTAGATTGGTTTGATATGAAACTTGGCAGTAGATGTATTTAGTTTATATTTTTACATATTTGAGATTTTTCAATGAAATAAGTTTCATTCATGATCTCAGACAATATGGCATAAGCATGAAAATATTTAAACTTGTTGAAGATAATATATTCATGTAATGATGCAAGCAAACTTTGCTTGAAGATGTCTTGAAGCTCTTTATCTACCATTGGGTTTGTCATTTTGGCCAATATTTTTTTGTACCTCAAAACATATTTTTTAGTAATTTAATTGGTTCTTTTTTTATCTTATAATTTTTTTTATATGACATCTTTTTGGTGATGTTGAAAGAGAAAGATATTAGAAACTAAACTGCTATATGTTTTAATGTTTTAACTAATCGGATTGGTAAATCATAAAACCATCTTAAAGCATAGTATTTTAGGCTCCTTAAAAATAATTTGGTCAAAATATTATCATTTGACTCATAATCAAGGCATGTTACATATAAATATCGAATATGTTATTCATGATCTCCCTTTCCTTTATAAAATGTGAATTTGGGTGCAACAAAACTAGTTGGAAAAGGATACAAAGATATCTTCGGTGTTAAAAGATTATGTAATACATATTTTGAATTAATATCATGAGATGATTTAAAATCATTTGGTTCAATGTTTTTAACCTTAGATTCTAAATATTGAATAACTTGGAGAAGAGTTTCACAATATACCCATTGGAATTTATATTTGATATTTGAGAAGCTACCAAAGAGGATGAAAACACCACTTATGTTGATGTAGGGAGTGAAACTAGTAATTGAGTTGAAGTTTTAATTTTTCCCATGGAGGATGTAGAAATATTAGTACCATCTAAGGTTTCACCATTATTAGATGTGGATGCATTAGCTTAACATGTTTATTTATTTATTCATGTGTAACATGTAATAATGTATTAATTTATTTTTTATTTGTTTTTAATGATTGTTTAAGGCTTATTTATATTCTATTTTAAAAGTATATTTCTTGAAATTTTCCATATTTTATAAATGCAAATAAATATGCCAAAAGTAATGTAAAAATTCAAATCTATAATTTATTGAAATAAAAAACCCTAGAAAGTTAAAAATCCTATATCAAGCTATGATTTGCATGAGAAGACTTAGAGATCAGGTTCACCAAATATTTTACCTTTTTAGGTTATTATAGATAAGGTTTAATGGGTTTATAATAACCTAATATAATATATGAGTAAAATTAATCTAAAGTAGGCTAATTAAAATAATTTGGATAGCTTAATATACTAAATATAAAAAATTACCAAATATAGAAAGTGAAATGCCAATTGATATTATGATAATTACAACACAAATAAGAGATAATAGTTAACTTATTTTCAGATTTACATGTGTATCTAAGATGTACATCTGTAGCAATAGGTAGACTGATTCTTAGAATCTTGTCTTTAGATTCTAGAGGCTTGGACACTGCCATCAACTTGTGACCACTATAGCATTAACACTTATATCCATAGATCAATGATTCTATCATGTATGGAATATTACTTTTATTTATAATCAACCACATATTATAATTCAAGTTTTATATCACCTTTTTGTTGATATATTTGGATCACACACACATAGGTTCTATATGACTCTATATAACTCAAACCCTAGTTTCTTCACCTTAGGTCATGTCACCTTGCCAATAATGGGTTTCGGGATCATAAATTCAATATAATGTCAAGGATACCTTTTTTAATGTGTGATTCATACATATACACTACTTGGAAAATTCCCTCATAAATGTTTATTTATCCTCTAAGTGTGGGCTTGTGTGTGTAAAATAGTGCAATATTTTATATGCAAGGGCATACAATGATCTAGATTATAACTTGAAAAATACTACTCATGGGCTATTATTTGAATTATTTATACATATAATAATATTTTCCCTATGACTAATATACAAAGATGGAATAATAGGATAGTATAACTCAATTTTTCAATTGATTCTATGATCTTGAATAGGTGTTTCCTTGGTATTTGCTAGAAGGCTAATGAGTAGGCTTTTATTTGTATTTATACCATAGCTCTTGAAACTATCTCATAGAAGGGTTAGATAAGACAAATAGGCCAACCCATATGTTTAAAAATATTTTCAATTTGGATTAATTTTGAGGTATGGACACTAGATAAGGAATCTAGACACTAGCATCTATGCTAGTGTCCTTATATGGATGGTAGTGTTTGGATAAAGGTATGTAACTAACAGTGAAGGATGTAAATAATTTTTAAGCATGGTGTAGTGTATAGGATATTAGGGCCGACATAATTATAGGGTTTGACCATAATATAATTAATTATGCATAGTGAGATGGTGAATCCAAACATTTTATTAGCAAGGTCTAGAACTAAAGGGTAGAGCCTTGATTGGTATTTTTCAAGTGTATAAGTCTGAGATGTTATATACGATTAGATTTTAGTATATATAGAGAGTAAATTCATGGGGATAACCACTTTATAATTCATTACATAATCATATGGATGTGGAGCTATTTATTATCAGTGTATTATGGTATTTATAGATAATATAGCTTCATATTGATGTAAATAAGGCAATCCTAGGAGTTTTTGATATACCATGAGGTAAGTGGAAGCTAAATTTTATGTTTAGATTTTTACTATGGATATGAGTATTAGGATAAAACACTCACACCATGATGTTTATAAATAAAAAAATGCGTAACCCTTCATGATAGTAGCTAAGTGGTTTAAAAATTGTAGGAACATAGTGTATACACATAATATTTTTAAGCCTTATCATTTACTAGCACTTTCTCTCTTAAAAGAACCTATCAATTTTGTATCTCTCTAAGTGCATGCCTTAAAGGTTCTATCGAGAAAGGGGTGGGAAAACCATTGGTGATTTAAAATATTTTTGGTTAGCTCTATCATTACCTGAACCTATTACAAACCTTATTTACACATTTTCCTTAGCATTTATCCTTTTTTTAATTGAAGAAAATATCTATATATTAATAAAACAAGAGTATAATATAATGTTAATCATACAAAAAGACTAGTTGGAAAAGTCACACCCTACAATAAAAGTCACACCAAGGGAAAAAGCCTTGATAAAAGTCCAACAAATGGTCAATAAATGACCACTTAAAAAACATCACATCAATAATTTAGAATAGTTAATCACAAAGAGTAAAAGATCACATAGTAATAAAGAGAACAATTAATTAGTCATATAAAACATGAAAGTTGAGAGATGTGATATAGATAGAAGGTACTGAGGCTTACCACCCCATCCTCCTAGATTAGGAGGATCATCTCCCATAGGTAAGGGTTCTTAGCCATCAATTTATTGAGCTTCTAATACATCATCTTTTTGCATTTTAGGAGAGATTATCATATCTATTCATGTAAATTTATCTTGGGGGGAGTACCCCAACCCATATTCTTAACATCATAATTTGGGGGAGGAGGTACCTTATCCCTACCATTGCCTCCATTTATGGAAGATCCACTTGGACTAGCACTTCATGGAGAAGACCATTGAGGTGGTGACTGATGAGGAAAATGACTCCTATGTTTGGTTTTGGAACATTATTGGTGCACACCATGTCCTTTCCCTTGGGGAGGTGAAGGAAAACATAGTGGCTCAAGAGGTTCTTAGTTGACCATGTATGGGGCATTTTCCTAATGGTCTAGTAAAGTATATATATGATTAAGTTATAGGAAAACTTTATTAGTCTATCTTTGAATCTAAAGAGTAACATTAGATAGAATAATAATTTTTTTAGTAATATAAAAACTACATTTTAGTTATTCATGATTAAAATAGGCATAATTTCTAGCTTTCCATATTTGAAATAAAATATCAGCATGAAAGATCTATCAAAATCTATTGTATTTTACAAGAAGTAGATTTGATTCCCTCAAGAGAGCCATTTTCCACATAAAAAACTTAGGTTATAAAGGCTAAAAGATGGAATGAATCAAGTGTCACACAAATAGTGCATGAAATCAAAACCAAAAAAGGTGCTTAAATGTCTCAAGTTACTGACAATCTAGGTAAATGGGATTTTAAACCCACAAATGTTGGATCTAGTCACCCATAGGTAAGCCCTAATAGAGAATACATTAGATAAAATGAGATTTTTTGGACTCAATGATAGTAGACCACATAGTGATAAATCACTTAGCCCAACCCCCATGACTATAATGGATATTCCATCTAAGATTAAGCATTTCATCTAGAATATATTGAGGGGATAACAAATTATAACCTAGTTGAGGAGACTATCGAGTGAAAGGAGTAGATGTAAGTCAATACCAATCCATCCACCAAGGAAAAAATTAATTTAACTTTATCATGTGAAAATAATCATCATGTATGGAGCCTTGAATTTATTCTATATCCTCTACATCTAAATTACTTAAATAAAATTTGTTCTAAATTTATTACCAAGTGAGCCAAGATCAATTCACCTTGTAGAAAAGGTCACCTATATTTTTCACACCTTTTATAAATAGTCTTAACCCTTTAACCCAAGGGACTAAGGCAAAGGGAACATTATGAAAATTTAATCAAGGTGACCACCAAAGAGAATGGGAGTTACTAGAGAGGTCATTATTGAAACCTTTACCTATCCAATTAATATGGGGTTTAAGCTTCTCCCATGCCTTTTGTATGTAGTGGGAAATATGATATATCTATAAATCAATCCTAGCTCAGAGAAGATAAATCCTACTTACACTTTCAATTTTTGATCAATTAGATATTCAAGGTCATGACCAAGATGGATTTGTTAGACCTAGCCAAGGGATCTCTTACCATAATAAATTCACTAGGGAGGGTTCCAAAGCCTCTAGTCAAGAAAAATACATAGTAATCTTAACTAGGTCCTATGTTTTCATATTCACTAAACTAATAACAAGTAAACTAAAGTCTAATATAGTTATCACCAAATATTGTGGCACAAAGTGGGGATAATAAACATGAAAATTAAACATGCATAGAAGACATATACTTACATCAATGTATAAAAAATCCTAATGCATGGGGAAGAAGTACAAATGCATGCCTATCTAATATTACAAAGGAGGAACAAAGTTATGGATACTCATCTTTGAAGATGAACCTATTGAGCCTCAATCTTTCCGTTGGCCAAGGATCTTTGCAAGAGGTTGTTGTGGTATGTAAAGATGACAAGGATAAATCAGATCTAGGCTACACTATATATATATATATATATATATATCTAGTCTTATAGATAAGTCTTTTGGATGCATTGATTATATATATATATATATATATATATATATATATATATATATATATATATATATATATATAAAGTATGAAACCCTAAGCTTGATCCTCAAGTAGAATGGTGGATAATTAGATTCACAATATATATTTCTTCTTCTTCTCCTCTAAAAAATGATGAAATGGATGTGTTTATATAGGTAGATCTAACCCTAAACCTTTCCAAACATTTAGGCCAATAAGGTTGACCCAGTCAACCTAATATTATTTTTAGAAAAAACAAATTCGGTTATGTACTAGGTTGGCCAAGGCCTGACCTAGATCTTAATAAATTTTATCAATTAGAGTACAAGGTCGATGGTGTTGATAGTGTAACGTAAACCATCAAAAGATTTTTAGGTTAGAGAAGTGATAATGAAGGTGGTAAATGACTAAAGGAGGGTAAAAATAGGAGTAAAATCTTGGGGTAATGTTTTTAGGAGATGGGTGTGTAGATAAAAAGTGGTAATAAGGGACAATAATCTCGTAAAACACCAATGGTCTACCCAACCCTTTCCCAGTGCACCTTTTAAGGTGTGCACTCAAAGAGATTGAGACTCAATGAGTTTTTATAAGATATAAAGAATTAGTAATTGATAAAGTTTTAAAATATTATGTGTATACATATGCCCCACTCAAATCTCATCACATGTCATGTAAGTGTAGTAAGGGATGGTACTTTGGGAAAAAAAAACATAATGACACACAACACTAAAGTTGAATAAAGTACGTTAAGGAGAAAAATAAGACAAATGAAATGACATAATTGAAAAAACATACCTTTACTTACCTTAGTGTTGTAGATAAAGAAGGAGATGCAATAAATGTGAAGGTGTCCAATGTGGGGATTAGGCGAGCCTGTAGATATTAGTGAACAAGAGTGAAAAAATGAATTTATTACAACATAGACATATAATAGTTAGAAATATTCTCTATGATTTCATGATTCCATAACATTTTATGGTTTAGAAAAAGAGATAGTAGAGATAAAGATATGATCAAAATAAGAAATCTAACGATAAATATTTGAAGGGTAAATGATTTTGAATAGTAAATATAAATAGGGTGAAAATAATTTATTAGGCATTTTTTACTATTCTCATAAAATAGAGCTCTAAGAGACCTAGTGAGAAACTAGAGAATCAAGATGGTGAGGAGACAACAACTAAAATGGGGAGAATACATAGCAGATATAATGAATGTAGTATAGGAAAACAACTAAAAATTTTCAAATTTTTGAATATATTTATTTGAAATTGAGTGAAATATATAAAATTGACTGGTAAATAAAATATAGGCACTAAAATGAACCCTAAAGAATTTTTAGGGACACTAGGGGTAAAATGGGATATTGGTTACAAAGAAGTTAAACCAATAAATACTCAAGGCATTTATGATAATTGGTCAAAAACTCATTACTATGGATGAATATAGTTAACCAGGTTGACTTAGTCTACAAAGGGAAAAAGAACTAAGAGGTTGACTGCATAGTAGTAGGCTAATTTAGTTGGCTATGATAGGGGTCGATTGTATAGTAGTGGGTTGTTCTAAAGTGGCTGATATAGTATTACAGGGTAGAATGGGGGTCAACTTAGTACTGTAAACCCAAAAGGTGGCCGACTTAGTACTAAAGAGGATGATCTAGTATAAATTTGATAAGGCCAATTTAGTATCCCTAATGAAGTATAGGGCTGATTTAGTATTTAATAAGTCAATTTAATATAAAATGAGCAAACTAAATCAAACATGTTGATTTTTATGAAATTTTTAAGAATGTACTTTGATTATAAATTACATGGAGATTTAGTACATCCTTTTTTGTCTAATATTTTGCAAAGATGTCAAAGATATTAGAAATTGATTAATGTGTCATAGTTACTAGATTTTCTAGAGCATTTGATAGATGTGGATAGAGTAAGACTAGTTTCATGGGGTTTGGGGATGTATCATGGATGTGAGACACATCCCATTGAGTGTTGATCTTGTTATCATGTTCTTCAAATCATGGAAATGGTTGACCAAAATGTTTTTATGGGTGGTGTATGGGGATACTATAGAGGTGGGTATAATATTGGAGGATGTCTTTATATTAATTGGACTACCGATAGGAGGGACACTAGTGATCATAGGGACATTAGATGATCTATAAGAGAGAAATCACTAGCCAGGTGGGGAATGTACTTAGATAGAATATACCTATGGTTGAGGGTTAGTTTATTCAATGTGTATATAACATAGATTCTAAATAATTTAAAGGCCATGATTAGGCTTGGGATAGCATGAGTGTTGTGTCATATGTCAGAGGGCAAGGTACCATTATATGCAATAGCCTTATGCTAGTCTATTTTAGATCAGGGTGTGTTATATGATTTTTGGGCTATCATCTGGCTCCTGTTCATGAATGATATATATGGGATGTTATCTAAAGGCTAAAAGACCATAGGACTGGTGGTTTTACTTAGTATGTGGATATATAAGAGGTTCCATATGTATCATCTAGCTAGGTTTACCCATGTGGTTGATGATAGGTTACTTCAAGTGAAGAGATGGAGGCAATATCAAGTACTATAGTTCAATATCTAGAGGAAGATAGGGTATGTATGTTGATGTAAGGGTGTAGTAGGTACCAAAGAAGGCACTACTATAAGAGGAGTAATGATCACCTCTAACACACCAAAAATGGAGGCATCATTGATGAGATCAAGCACAGACAAGGGTGGTCACACAAGATGATCCAATAGTTGGCCTAGGATAGAGTTGGTCGATAGAGGCACCTTTGAGGAGAGGCTCATGGAGTTTATAAGTGGTGAATCTTAGATTTACATATGGAGGTGAGTGATAGATGAGGTACTTAAGGGATGGGCCAATGAAGATACCTTGCTCAGTAGATGAGTAGATGGGGAGATGGTGGTTGGTGACGTTAGGACTGGTAATAAATGTTATAATTTTGATTTTTAAGATATGATACTAGTTGTATGTGATTTGTAGGTAGATATATTTTGAGATGTATATGGGATATACTATCTATATAGTTTTGGTTTCGTAGATCTTATGATAGAGGAGATCAAATTAGGATCCTTGGTCATGGTTATGCATCATGACATTTTAGATAGGCTGCTAACACCATATGACCCCACCATGCTGGATGATTTGGTGGTACCATCTTCCTAGCTTAGTAGGCTAGTTTAAACTGGTAGGGGAGGTTGAAAAGAAACTACAAACATGTAGGGATGGATTGTAACCACTGATAGGGGTGGTATTAGGAGAGGCACAGTCCTAATAGGCCCTATCTCAAGATAGATATGCACACATGGACATGATGATCCATCCTAGATATGTACAGGACAAAGTGGCCAACCTATAGGAATAGGTAGTAGGATTGAGATCCCATATTTCCTTATTAAAGAGCATTATGTAGAGGGGATGATCTAAGGCATCTATGGGTATCATGGCTAGGCCATAGGATAGGCATGATGGATCCCAGTCATAGAGTTAGAGCTATGTATTTTTGTATTTTTTACCATTGTATTGTATAAAACACATGATATATAGAGATGTATTATTTTGACAATTGGATTTTATTTCATGAGTTATATTTGGTTTTGGTTATTGATGCATGGATATATTTATTTTTTGCACATGTATTATTATTTTGTTGTATATACTATGGGAAATATATGTGGAGTGTTTTCTTTTCTAGCATTATGTGATACACATGCATGGTTAAAAATAAGTAGGCAAAAAAGACTTAGAAAAGTATAATTAATCACAAAAAAATGCACTACACACTATATCACGATGGAAAAGGTGTAATAAAAAAATATGACTAAGTATAATAAACCAAAAAGTGGTAAACAAGAGAAAAAAATGTTTTTAAACTATAATATTTATTGTCACCAAATTAAAACAAGTAAAATCACACTATATCACGTTGGGAAGTATAAAAATAATGTAATAAAATAGAAATCACATGAAATATAAATGGTATAAAAATAAAATAATTAAGTCAATAAATCATACTAAATCATGTTGGGAACGATAAAAGAGAAACAATATTATAAAAATGAACTTAAATTGATCACACTAATTCAAGTTGGGAAGTATGAAAAACTTAAGAAAAAATGGTTGTATTCTTACATGCAATTTGAAAATAAGAAGATAAAAGTGAAAGATCAACTAATTAAGCATAAAACATACTATATAAATATGGCAAGCATGTCAATGACGTGTAACTCATGATCAATCACAACTGATTTCCAATTTGACACATGTAATTTCATTGTGACTTAGGTATTAGAAAAATTTTTGAGGAAGGCCAGGTCTTATCCATGGTCTTACACTGCAACTCATGAAGGGAACACCAATAAGGTGTAAAAAATGGGAAAAAAATATTTTTAAACAATATGTTTGGAATGGTAATTTGATAATCTATGAGGAGGGTATGGTCCTATCTAAGGTCTTACACTATAACTAACAAAGGGAATACCTAGGGGGAATTTTAATGAATAAAACAATATTTCTCAAGGGGAAATATTAGGATTGTAAGAAATGAAATATGGAATGTAAAAAGCATAACTTAGGCTTCTATGAGAAGATCTTAGGAAATAAGAGGCATACTAAGGATGTATAAAGACACTAAGTGACTAGTGACCATCAATATACAAAGGATACCCATTCACAAGAAGCATAAAGCTATATAGGTAGATAAGTGAGAATACTAAGATCAACTCATATTTATTATTTATTTTAAAAAAATTAAAATGGACAAACCTTCCCATTACATGTTCCCCATTCCTCAGGACCTATTACAAAGTCATTAGTTTATTGTTAATATTGGGTACTTACGTGAGAAAGTAGATAGCACTAAAAGATTTTTTTATTCTCATTTTCCAATCTACTAGCCTAACACACCCCAATGGACCTCGATTCTATCATGAGGCCAACTATGGAGTTTGATATTTGAATAGAAAAATGAGATGTGCTTAGAATCATGCCTTTTAATGTGATTTGACTTTTAAAAATTTTAATGTTGCTTTTTATATCATTTACTTTTGTTAAAATTATGTGGCATTTGAATTTTTATGTATTTTAGGATTCCTCCTCCATATGGACTTAGAATGACCAATCATGAGAGATAAAGTGATACACACAAAATAGCTTTAGGCTTTGGCTAAAGGAAGCTATGTATCTAAAGACATGATTGACTAAAACACTTAGGCTTACCTATAAGCCAACATGTTATCTCAAATGTCAACCATGTGTATGCTTAGTTTTCAAAAAGAAATAAGGGGAATAAGGGAGATCCAAGATGGACCGGTAGAAGGAGATTATAATGAGATTACTTATTTGCTAACTGATCATATGGTAAAGAAGGAGTGACTAAGGGGAACAGGGTTTGTATAATTAAGTCATAATAATGATTATCTATGTTATAGAGATAAGGTAGAAAATAATCATGAGAAAATAAATAAATGAATAGATAAATAAAAAGCATCTAATTATGAAAAATAATTCATAAGAGAACATGAGGAATAAAATGACACCATAAGCAACATGTAGTACAAAACATAAATAACTATGTAAGATAAATAAGAATTTGACAAAATGTAAAATGATATAATATATATAAATGTAAATTTGGAGCACACACCCAATCCAAAATGAAGAAATAAATGAAGGAACACTATATGTGTTCATAAATAATGGTATATTTATCCACACACATTATCCACAACATCTAATAAGTCTCTATGAAGTTGAACTCTAATTGTAATGAGGATCTCATCAATCTTTGAAAATACTTTGCATCGAACCTCCTCGATGGAAAATGTAGGAATGCTTGAAGGATTGTGCTCATGATGACTATCATGCATGGGATATTTAAGACAAGGAATAAGAAGGGATGCTATGGGAGATTAAGGGGTCACCAATCGAGAATGGGCCACAAGTGAAGGAGTCACTAGTAAAGAAGGGGCCACAGGTGAAAGGGGATCCATGAGTGAAGGAGTCATAGGTGGATAAAATATAGGTATAGAAGAGGAATTAGGTGGAGGATCCATGAAGGAAGAAGGGGGAGCCTTATTATGAGGGTGACTTATGGGAGGAAGGATAGTAGGTACAAGAATGGTTATGAGGTAATCCTTGAGATGTTGTTGAAGGATGTAATAATTATTAGTGTGATGGGTACCACATTGGTGCCATAAAAAAAATAACTCTCCATATTTGGGAATATATTCAGGTAATAATTTTGGGGGAGATATAGCCTTATTTGTGGGATGAGGAAGAGGGGGACATAAGGTATCTATATATTGTCACAACTTACAAAAATTCATGGAGGAATGATTATTTGTGCCATGAAATCAACTAATACACTTGTTAGTAAAATTTGTATGTGTAATAATAGAGGGAGGGGACATAGAATCTAAGGATGGCTAGTGTAATGTAAAATCACTAGTCCAATGATCAACAACTCTATGAATATCACAGTATGGTTGATCAGCCCATTTGGTGGGTAAAGGAGCAAGCTTCAGTAAAGGAAGAAAAACATCACCAAGGGAAGGTGGAGCTAGTGGAGATACTATATGAGGCTTGACAAAAGGAGAAATAATGTCATAAATAGTAAGAGACTCAACTAGAGAGGGAGTGGGAATAGGATATAGACTAGGATCAATTAAGGGAGGGGTAGGATGCACATAAGGTTGAAGGATAAAAGCAAGCATCTCAGGGGCAAGCTGGCTATAAGGGTCTTAGTATCTAGTAAAGTGATAGGGACCAATCATAGCATGATCCTATTATGTTATTTATAAATTAGAGGTGTGCACGTCATCTCTACCTTATGAACAAGAGTAAAAATACTAAAATTATTAATTATATAGGATAGAATGTGATAAGATATATGAAAAAACTAAAGCAAAGAATAACGACAATGAATGATTTGAGCATCTTGATCCTAAACAATACCTCCTAAAAATGGGTCATTTAAGGCATAATCATCATCATAGTTAAGTGTATGAATATCAATTACACAGGTAGGGATGACCTTTTCATCATATGTGTTGTGATGAATGGAGTGCCAAGTCTTAGTTAAGATGATAGGTATGTCATCCTTAAGTGGTTGAACAGAACATGGTGTCAAATAAGGTAGAGCTGATAAATGAGATGAGGAGAGAGATCAAATTTTTTTTATCTTGATATTGATCTCATTAATCTCATCATCATCTAAATCTAAGAGGTTAGGTTGTTTATTCTTGATAATTTTATGGTGACTATGGTAACCTCAAGTAGAGTTGATATGGAAGTTAAACCATTGAGATTTATAGAATGAAACATTTGACAAGGGTTTAAGGGATGGAATTATGAATGCACCATGATCTTGGAATAGTTAAAAATTCCAAGGGTTAGTGTCACCTTGAATCCTATATATTGTACCATTGTAAGGGAACTTGACACATTGAAAGGCAAAAGAGGCAACTACCCTCATGTGATGAGTCCATGGCCTACCAAGTAAGATATTATAGGATAAATTAAAATTAAATATCATAACCTTCACTCAAACAGTGATAGGTGGAACAATTATAAGAAGCCACACAAACCTAATGGAGGCATTTGACTTTGATCATAGTCTTGACATGTGTTATATGTGGACTTAAGATTACATTTAGAGTATTTAAAGGTTTTAATAAAATTGAGAGAACTAACATAATTACCTGAGCCGTCATCCAAAAAATCATGCTTGACTTGGATATCACCAATTTGTATATAGATAAAGAGGGGAGGATCATCCGCACAAAATATATCTCATCAGGAATCATAAATCAATAGGGAATTTGAGGGGGAGAGAGATAAGTGTCCATTGTATAATCAACATGTATATACATCTCTTCAAACCATTATAAAATGCTATCTTATTATCCAAATAAGGTGGCTTCACTTCCTATTAGGGGAGGATGAGGGATGTTCATTTCAAATAAGAGTTACATAAGATGATTATGATGATGCAAAGAATTCTGCATAATTTCAAGAAATGGGATTTTAGATGGGAGATTAGTAAGTTCTATGATAGGATACAATTCATCATAACCCATAAAGGGAGTATTGGAAAGAGGTGCATAGTGTTAAAGGAGTTATTTAGAAGGAGGAGCATAGGTGCATGTAAATTTGTGTTGATAGGATGTGGGAATTTTAATTGGAGGACAAGTTGGTTGACTATTGTGATAGGATGAGGTAGTTCATACAGGTTTGGTTTGAGATAAAATTGGAGAAGTGGTAGTAAAAGGTTGAGTATCATTGCCAATGGGTAAATAGGGTAGAGGAGTGATAGAAATGGTATGAGAAGTGTTATCCAATATAGGTATTAGAATTTATTTATCAAAAAAGATAAGGTATTCTTGCCCCAACTCTGTTAAGTGAGTTACAAAATAATCTTGAATAATATGGAAAGTGTGAGATGATTGGTGAGTATGGGTGGGATGAAAATCAATGAAGGCAACTACCCATCATATATTTGTCATGTTGACCACACTATATTTATAAGTTGGGTCTATAATACTATCAACATTATTGGTAGAAGGAGTAAGCTTATCATTATTATCTTTGTGATTTATAATAGGGTCTTTGTAGATGGATAGATGACCATTAGCCTAGTTCAAATCTTGATTTTTATTTTGTGTTTCATGAGATTTGAAAGCAATTACATAGGATTGTTTATGTTTATGAATGATAAAATCATGATAAAAATTAGGACCAAGGATGAAATCCATAGTTAAGTTACGTAATTTCCTACAAGTCTCATGAGAATGACCCCAAGTAGCGTGAAACTAATATAATTTATTTGGATCATACCATGATTTCATGGGATGAGTGGGATCAATATCTCAAGGAGGAAGAATTGGTATATGTTTTTGTAACTCCACTATGGATAAAGTTTTATGAACATTGATTGTACTTGTTGAAGAAAGATGAGGATTAGGGATGTGGTTAGGAGGGGAAGCTTGTTCTAGAGTTTGGTTGGGAACAATATATTGAATATTATTAATGATATCAAAAGAATCAATGACACCATCATTATTAACATGATAATTTTTATTTTTTATGAGTATATTAGTGCCCATAGAAGGTTGGGGATCGCTAAAATTGATGCATAAGGAAATCTTGGTGCTTGGCCTAGTTAATGGCTTCTTCCAAAGTTTGTGGAGAGAGAGTCTGGACTCGATATTGAAATTTAGGGTAAAGAGAATTGGTGAATAGATGAAATAGATTATCATATTCCATATTGTGTTCACATTTGTTATATAAGGTCTTCCATCATTTGATGAAATCTTGTGTAGTTTATGTCTCAAGTTACTTGTAATTAATAAAATGAGCCAAGGTATTTTAGGGAGGTCACTAGTTTGAAACTCTTATACTAGAGTATTATCTAAATCTTAAAAACTAATTATGGAATGAGATTTTAGTTGGTTACACCAATATAAAACATCTCTAGAGAGATTTTTTTTCAAAGAGCTTGGTAGTGGAAAAAGTATTTAATTTGACCCAATCTTTGTATAGATTTCTAAATGTTTTTAAGTGAAGGGTAGGATCAGTTGACATATTTTAATTAATGGTAGAGGTGATACCTCATATATATAAGTTATCAATTTGAGGTTTAAGAGGTTAATTTTGAAGGTGTTTGATTTTTTGTTAACAAGAGGAGGTTGAGGGATAAGATTACCATGGAAATATTGATGGGGAGGTGGGGGAAATTTTGGTTATGAACTCCCCATGAAACCTATTGAGGGTGATTTTGGAGATGGATAAGATTATTTTGAATTTGCATCATTTGGTTGGAATTATTATCTTTGAAATCATTCATTTGGTTAAGATTTTGCAACAAAATTTGATGATTTTGAGTGGTGTAGGTATTGAAGCATTGGTATTGGTATTAGTGGCTTGGGTACCAATATCAGTGGTAACATGCATGATATTAGTAGATTGAGAAGAATTTTTAGTAAATGAGGCATTAGTAACATGATTTTCTTGGGTGTAGAATTATGCACTAGTAGAGAGATTATAAGAAACACTAGAGACATGAGTACCATGGGTAGTAAACAATGCACTAGTGTAAGAATTGAGGAAAATTAGTCTTAGAAAAGGCCCACTAGATTTAGAACCTACCATGTTAGTAGATATACTTAGCATGGAGGTGGAGGAAATTAAAGGAGAAGAGGTCATAGTATGATAAGAGTTAAAAAGAGAAGGAAGAGGTTGAGAGGAAAAGAAGCTATTACCCTCAAATCCATGTGAGAATGTGGAGGAAGGTGAATGGGGTTCCTCTATTTGACTGCTTATCATAAGGTGATAAATAATAGAAGGATCTTTTCCTTGATGTTGAGGAAATTAATTAATGAAGAAAATCATCTTCAGAGTATACTCTAATTTAGTTTGATCTTTTAAGGAGAAAAGAGAGTTGTAAAATGAATATGTATTAGGATGGATCCCATAGTTTTTAGTATGAGTGGCCACATGCACATTACTTTCATCTAGAGTAGGAGACACAAGTTGTTTATGGGAAAACCTATTGGGGTTGGCAAAGCTCATCACAACTATTGAGTTCAATTCAGTATTATCCTCAAAAAATAAGTTCATGATGAGAGATAAAGGTTAATAAGGTCTAAGATGATTCAAAGGAAATTTTCAATAAAGAGGATACAAAGTCATACAATTTGACTATGTACTATAATCTAAAAGTAGAGAAGAATACATAGTCATATAGGTTAACTCTATATTGTAGATAGGGGATAAAATAAGTTGATAAGGATACAAATTAATGAATTTCAACAATTTTCTATAACCTAATTGTTATAGAAAGATAAAAATTAATATAGGTCGAATCTATATTGCAAACTAGGAGATAAATTAGGTTGATAAGGATACACAGTTTTATAGGTCAACTATGTAATGTTGATAGGGGAAATATATTATCTAAGAGACTGTATCAACCAAAATGATAGTGTGTTAAAATAGGGGAAAATTTTTCAATATAAGTGAAGAAAGAATGAAAGCAAACACACAAACAATTGGATCAATGTGACTGATCTAATTAGGGTACACAACACAAAACCTTGCACCAACACTAGATAATGTAAGTTTTTACAATACAACACAAAATGATAAAGAGAAAGCAATCAACTAAATATTAAATGGTAACTTAGAGGTCATCTTGAGTTTTATTAGATTATTATAAAATATTTATTTAAGTGTGATAGGGGTGTTGGCTAAAATAAGGAATTAGAAAAGTAATCTATGGATGGTTTCAGGACATTTGGGCTAAAAGGGATCTATGTTGGCAATGGTACTAGATTGGTATTAGCACCTACTCCCTCACTTCACAATCCCATAGTGATAAGGGTGTCAGGTGCTTTACCAATATATACCATTAACCACATATTTATACTTGGCTAGAAAACCATGTCAATTTCCCCCTTGGTGATGAAATATAAGTAAGTAGGCCTTGGGAAGATGAGTGTTTAAATAAATTTTTAATGTTATGTGATTTGGTAGTGTGTGAAAAAAATTAAAATAGTGTAATTAAATATTAATTTGAAAAATAACCTATTCAGACTATGTGAGTTAATCTAAGCATACAGACAACTGAAAAGGAAATGTGAATTGTTTATTAACAAATAACTATTAATTCCTTGATTTAAGAATAATATAGAGTCAGTTTAGGGTACACTATGAAAATAGCATAAAATAGAGTTGACTAGGTCATTATTGCTCTACATAAGCCAACTCTTTAATAACATAGTTGAATAGGTTGATTGTTTCTTAAACAGAAGATAGACTATAAAACTAAGTTGACTAGGTCAACTTAGTTGGCTATAGGGTTGCAATTTTAAGGATTACTAACCTATTCAAAATAGAATTAAATAAAGTACTAAAAGGATAGAGAGGGGAAATAGAGGAACCTTGGTGGGATTGAATATGGTTAAGATTGTAAATTTTATGTTTAAGTGCCTTAATTGATACTTTTAAATTCTAAGTTGACTAGTTTGACCTCATTCTGTAAAAACTTGTGTGCTGAAGAAGAATAAGATGACAAAGTTGACCTATTTGATAGTATCTATTGGCCTAGATGTTGGAAAAGATAATAAGATGACAAAGTCAACCTATTCAATTATATATGCTTATCTAGAAATAAAAATGAGTATTGTGTCAACCTATTTGATCCAGAAACCTTATCTCATGAAGACCTACACAGATAGAATCAAGTCATTTTGATGTGACTATGTGTTGAACCTACACATAGAAAGTTTGAACTATAATAATTAGTTCTATATAGTACTTCAAATATGAAAAAATATAATAAGATGATAATAATGATGTCATGGAAGAAAATCTACAATGATTAGATTCACATCAAGTTCACTAGAATATATGCAATGGGAAATATAATAGATCTATAAAATAATCCTAGCTTAGAGAAGATAAATTCTAATTATACTTTTGACTGTTAATAAATTATATATTTATGGTCATGACCAAGATGGATCTGCTAGACCTAGCCAAGGTATCTCTTACCATAATAAACTCATGAGGGAGGGTTCCAAAGCCTCTAGTCAAGAAAAACTATGTAATAACCCTAACTAGGTCCTATGTTTTCATATTCACTAAATTAATAACAAGTAAAATATAATCTATTGCTCACCAAGTCTTGTGGCATAAAGTGGGGGTAATAAAAATGAAAATTAAACATGCATATAAAACATATATTCACATTAATGTATACGATGAGAAATAAGTACAAATGCATATCTATCTACTCTTACATAAGAGGAACAAAGTTAGGAATACTTGCCTTTAAAGATGAACCTATCGAGCCTCAATCTCTCCTTTGGCTAAGGTGCTTCACAAGAGGTTTTTATGGTATGTAAGGATGACATGGATAAATTATCTCTAGGATACATAACCTATCAATTCATCCAAAATACTTCTCCATAAGATAAGGTCTGTATCTCCAAAAAAACTATGAAACCTTAAGCTTACTCTTTAAGTATAATGGTGGATAAGTAGATGCTCAATATATATCTCTTCTCTTCTCTTAGAAATTATGAAATGGATGTGGTTATATATGCAGATCTAACCCTAATATTTTTTCAAAGTTTAGGCTAACAAGGTTGACCCAGTTGACCTAGTATCGTTATTGTAAAAAATAAGTTAGGTCATAGACTAGGTCGGCCAAGGACTGACCTAGACCCTAATAAATTTTATCAATTATAGTACAAGGTCAATGGGGACAACATTGTAATGTAAACCTAAAAAAAGAGTTTTAGGTTAGGGAATGGCTAATGAAGGTGGTAAATAACAAGAGGAGGGTGCAAAATATGAGGCAAAGCTTATGGGAATGTTTTTAGGAGTTGGGTGTGTAAATAGCAAGTGGTAATAAGAGACAAAAATCCTATGAAGCACCAATGGTCTACCTACCCCTTTTATAGTACACCCTTTAAGTTGTACACTTATAAATATTAAGACTTGATGGGTTTTTGCAATATAAAAAGCATCAATAATTGATCAAGTTTGAAAATATTATGTGTATACACCTTCCATAGACTTTGCACAACAAAATTACCCAAAATTTTAACTAACACTGAGGTGATAAGAAGGGAATGAATTACCAAGCCATATCAAGCCTTCCTACCACAGGGGTTCCTTTGAGAAATATAGTAGTGAACAAGAATCTTCTAGGCTTCACCACCAACAAAACAATCAATGATCCATTTAACACTGAGAGTAAGGCCTTAAATTTTAATATCTAAAAGACCCAGACCACCTGCTTCCTTAGACTAATAAGACATGTTTTAGGAAACTCTATAAGATCCATTGTGATCTTTATAATTAGCCCATATAAAATATCTTAGGAGTTTCTCTAGTTTATTATAGTAACATTATAAGGGGCCGAACAAGAAGAGTAATAAACATGCGTAGTTACCAAAACCTTGGAGCAAATCTAAAATTTTCCAGCCAAAGACAAAGGAATTATGATTCAGAAATAAATTTGTTTCTTGACCCTTTATACCATATAAGACCATAACTTAGAGGGAGAATCTCAAAAATCAAAAGGGATGCCAAGGAATTTAAACTAAACCCCTAGAAGAATCCACTACCACTAATATCACTTCATCCAAGGAAGTTTGGGAGATAAATATTGGTGGTAACATTGAGTCTTTCTCCATTGAATAGATGAGATTAAAGCCAAGAAAAAATATGAATGCATTCCATAACATTCTTAACTGACTCTTCTTCCTCTTGAAGAGTGAGAAAAGAATCATCTATAAAATGGTCATTCAATAGTTGTTGGTCAGACTAAGGGAGGGAAATTCATTTTACTAAACCTTAAGAAGTATAATTAGCTAATAATTAACTAAATCCCTCTACTATTATCATGTACAATAAAGGAGATAAAGGACATCCTTGTTTAATATAATGATGAAGTACAAACTGATAATATTGAGTTATGTTGATGGTAGTACATGCCCCAACATCCTAAAAAATCATATTAACCATGTGAATAAATTTGGGGCCAAAGCCAAGGGCCTATAACATGGCCATAATAAAGGTCCACTCAATATGGTCATAAGCCTTTTCAAAATCAATTTTAAAAAATAAGGCTTTTTAATTTGAAAATTGAACCCATTACATACCTTCTTAGACAACAATGACATTATCCAAAATGAATATGTGTTGAATAAAGCCATTTTAACTCACTTCTAACAATTAAAGGCAGAATACATTTTAACCTAAGGGTTAAAGCATTAACATTAATATTATAAGAGACATTAAAAAGAGCAATAGGTCTCAAATTGGTAATAATTTTAGGGTCACCATCTTTGGGAATAAACTTAATATTACCCTAGTTTATAAGAGGTCCCAAAGAACTGGTTAAAATAGATTCAGAATACACCTTATGAAGATCAAGACCTACAGTAGCCTAAAGACATTGATAGAATTCACATGAGAAACTATTAATTCCTAATGACTTTTTAATTTTCATCTAATTAACTACCTCAAGGAGATTACTAAGATATAAGGGCCTATCATAGGCAATCCTTTAGGAATTGGATACTTTGTAAGGAAAAAATTGAAGACATTGATTGAGAGCCACTTCTCATTCTGGAGGTGTCCTCAACCAAAACTATCTCATAATAGTGATGAACAAAAGATTTTAGAATGTTAGGAAGTTTGGTAAGTCAATCATTTCCTTCCTTCACAACTTTACTTCTATTAACATCCCTTCTAGAATGGACATGGGTAAATAAATCCTTAGATAACTTGTCTCTTATTGTCAACCAATGCATATGAGCTCTGAGATGAGCTACTCTGAATTTGTGGGTCTCCTGCACTTAAATCTTGTGATTATAATGGGCTACTTGATTTTTAAGTTGAACATTAAAAGGAGACAATTCCATCTCCTGTGAAACTCGAAGGTAATCATGGTTGACAGCATTATGCAAATGATGTTGAAAAGAGGTAGTTTTTTTACCAAAAATACAAAAAATGTGGTAGTGTGATCTAGAGCATCAGACCACCACTGAATCTAGCAAATGTCCCCCTCTAGCTAGGGAACTAGATATCATATTCTGAATATATGCCCTACTATTTTTTCATGCTTAAGATGAGTAGTATTGAGATAAAGTTGTCAGCGGATCTCTAGCTCTACCAATTAGAGCACAATTGATTACTTTCTTATATGCAATTAAACATGGAATTATACCAGAATGATAAAGTAGCTAGAAACATGAGACAGCAAAGAATTTGAGAGACAATACACACTCTTGTATTAAATACTACTAGAAGAAAATACAATAAGGAAGATGCCACTTCTTCCTCCACCTCAAAGGCTTGCCACACCTCAAGACCTTCTTCCCTCTCTCTCTTGCTCAACACAACAACTCTAAATCCTGAGTTATTATCCCTCCTTGAATGCTTCAGCTGATCTCCTTGACCTTACACCTGTAGATCTCCTTGACCTTGCTTGCTTCAATGCTTTTACTTGCCTTAGAACTAAATTACAATACATGCCTTATGGGTCTATAAATAAGATCCCATGCTTACAAAAATAGAACTCTAGTTACAATAATTAGACACGTAGCTCGTGACTATAATTAGTCACTTGACATGCAAACACACGCTTCACTTAACTGACTGTTCATCAATAGCAGTTCTGAAAATACACAGGCGATCGACGCTAGTCCCTGCTAGTCTGGTGCTACCGACGTCGGTCGACTCCCTGCCGTCGTCGGTCTCCTTCTCCACTGCATCTGACTAACATCAGTCATACTGTCGACACTGGTGGCTCTAGTTCTTCAGCATCCTCTCTTGTGTCTGAAAATAGTTGAAGCTTTTAGCTCCACACCTTAAAAATCTCCCACTTGGAGATAAATAGCTACAACTTGTACCTGTACCTATACACCATCTATTTTGTTCCTTAGGCTCTGTATCCCTCTTCAATGTCACTCTTGAAGACCAACCACCATTCAAACCTGTGATGCAATACATGTCTCTTATGCCACAAGAATTTTGCTGCTCCCAAATTCTCCATGACATACTTATGAACCAACTCTACCCTTAGCTCAGAAAAAAAAACTCCCTATATATAAAACCCTATAACAAGTAACAAAATACAGTAACAGGAAAATGTAGCTAATATTATCCAACCTGGTAAAGATAAAATACAATGGTCAAACCTCCATTGTTCTGCAGCACAATCAAGACCATATACCATAGCCTTCTGTCTCATGTGTCCATCCACTCTCTTCTCTAAAACGGGAATCCATCCCTCTATCCAGTGCTTCCTTCTAGCTGACAACACTACCAACAAATACCTGTTTGGTTCTCCAAGGACTCACACTCCTCATCCATGCCAAGCTCCCATTGTTTCTGGATTCTACCTGCATTGCTTCTTCCATCTTCCTAGTTCATGACTATCAGTATACAATATAAAGAAGGTGAACAACGAATATGAGGTTCATATACCTTTCCTGACCTCCACATGGGTGTTTGAGACTTATTAATTCACCCAACATCCATTCCAGTGACTGATCTAGGCCATCTCCCAGTTTGCTCCCGACCAATGTCGGTTCCCTGCACTGACCCTGACTGCCGACGTCATTTCCCTGGCCGATGCCGGTGTCCCTCCTGCCGACATCAGTCCTTATGACCGACGTCAAACTTCTCCTACCTGACCTACCGACCCTGCTAGTCTGCACATGACCGATGTCGGTATCTAGATGACTGACGTCGATGCCAAGCTACTGATATCGGTGTCTGTGTGTTCCTGTAAGTGATGAAATTTTCATCTGTGAGCTCTTCTTGGATCAAACCTCTATCCATGCTACCCTACTCAGATTTATTCAGCCCCTGTGACTGATCTCTATCCTTCATCTCCTCCATAAACACCAAGGCTTCTTTGTTCCTGTCAAAAGCATCAAATTTCCTCTTTCTGCAATGAAATGTATCTGTGCTTTCCAAATTTGAACACATACCTTTTGAATCAAGAACTTCCATTCCCTTCCTGTTCTTGTGACCAAGCCTATTAGGCCACATCTTCGAATCTACACCAGAAGTAGAATCAGTAATACAAGTAGATAGATAAAGAGTATCTACTTTCTTACCTCTTGCTAGAATAAGTGCTCCCTTGGAAACCTTCTGAGAATCCGTTGTGAGGGTTATTGTGCATCCCTCATCTCCCAACCTTCTTACAGAAATCAGACTCTGCTTCAGAATTGGAACATGCATGACCTCTTTCAACACCTACGTGTTTTCAATCTACAATCTCAGCTGCACTTTCCCTTTGCCAACTATCTGACAAGGCGTACCATCCCCTAAATAAAGAACTCCAAAGTCTCCCTATTCATACTCATAGAACAAATCTCTGTTTGGGGATGCATGAAAAGATGAACTAGAATCTAAAATCCATGATCCTACCTGACTATCTGAAGAAAGTATGAGAGCATCCTGCATCACAATATTTGCATCATTTGCTTCTTCCATACCTGCATGTTGATTCTCTTTATCTCTCAACCAACACTCCTTCTTTGTATGTCCTTTCTTTCCACAAAACCAGCAAGTAATACCTTTGGACTCGGATCTCCTTCTCGACCTTGATTTCCCTTGCTCAACCTTCTCCCTTTGCCTTCCCCTGCTTTCTGCACTTAGAGCATTCCCTGATGATTCACCTGTGCTTCTCCTGCATATTTCTTCATTCAAGATCACACTCACAACATCATCAACTTTTAAGATTTTAGAAGCAGATGCAGAATTACTTACTGCCATAACCATACCATCCCAACTTTCAGGCAAAGAACATAAAATCAAGAGAGCCTTTACCTCATCATCAAAAACAATATTGACTGAAGCTAGTTGGTTTACCAAACCATGGAAATCACTGAGATGAGTATGTACCGATCCACCTTCCTACATTTGCAAAGTAAATAGCTGCTTCATAAGATATACCTTATTAGAAGCCGAGGGCTTTTCGTATAAATTCACCAAGGACTTTATCAACTCCTCTGTTGTCTTGCACTGTGATAAGCTGGAAATCACAGACGATGCAAGGCTCAACCTTATGGAACCGAGAGCCTTCCGATCAAGAACATTCTATTCTTCATCCTTCATATCTGTGGGCTTGCATGCAACCCCACCCAACGGTAAGTATAAATCCTTTTGATACAGATAGTCCTCAATCTGCATCCTCCAATGTTGATAATTCTTGCCGTTAAACTTCTCCATTCGTAGCTTGCTTTCTTCTGCCATTGCTGAACTCCCACTCAATCAAAAAACCCTGTGAATGACCTATAATCAAAAACAATACCCTATTTCCTGCAAACCGTAGCTCTGATACCACTTGTCAGGGGATCTCTAGCTCTACCAATTAGAGCACAATTGATTACTTTCTTATATGCAATTAAACACGGAATTATACCAGAATGATAAAGTAGCTAGAAACATGAGACAGCAAAGAATTTGAGAGACAATACACACTCTTGTATTAAATACTACTAGAAAAAAATACAATAAGGAAGATGCCACTTCTTCCTCCACCTCAAAGGCTTGCCACACCTCAAGACCTTCTTCCCTCTCTCTCTTGCTCAACACAACAACTCTAAATCCTGAGTTATTATCCCTCCTTGAATGCTTCAGCTGATCTCCTTGACCTTACACCTGTAGATCTCCTTGACCTTGCTTGCTTCAATGCTTTAACTTGCCTTAGAACTTAATTACAATACATGCCTTATGGGTCTATAAATAAGATCTCATGCTTACAAAAATATAACTCTAGTTACAATAATTAGACACGCAGCTCGTGACTATAATTAGTCGCTTGACATGCAAACACTCACTTCACTTAACTGACTGTTCGTCAACAGCAGTTTCGAAAATACACAAGTGATTGATGCTGGTCCCTGCTAGTCTGGTGCTACCGACGTCGGCCAACTCCCTGCCATCGCTGGTCTCCTTCTCCACTGCATCTGACCGACATCGGTCATACTGCCGATGCCAATGGCTCTAGTTCTTCAGCATCCTCTCTTGTGTCTGCAAACAGTTAAAGCTTTTAGCTCCACACCTTAACAAAAGTTGAGTTGAAATAGGCTTCACTTAAGGTGTGAACCACTCAATATTGAAATATATAGGGTGGTGATCTAATATAAAAGTGTTAGGGATGACCAACATTGTTTGGTCATGCATCAAGGAAAAAAAAGAGGTCTTATTTAGATAGCAAAGTTTGGTCTAGCTGCTGAAGCACCCTATCTTCTCCTTGTCAAAAATTGGATAAAGTAAATTATGGGTATCCGAGTTTTTCTTTTGACGATGATTAGGATTAAACACCCCAAATTTGTTATGAATTTAAAACCAAGCCTTCTATTCACCAACATACCAATGCATGGAAAGGCACCCCTATTTGTCCTCAGTATATTTTACCAGGTTGAAATTGCCATAGAGGACCCAATACACATCAAGAAGTGAGTCATCTAACTATATCCAAATTGAGGCCCTTTACATAGCATCATTAATGGAATACAAGTTAGCAATCACAATGATGTGATTATAAAAATAAAAAAGGGTCCAAAAAACTTGCTAAGTGGAGTTTAAACCCTAGGATATAATTTTTTGAGAAATCTCTAGAGCCAAAAGTGACAACCCTTTCATGACCAAATTCATGCCCAGTAACTTAAAAAATATCCCTAGGATAAATTATTTATGTTTCATTCTATATTAAAAATCTAGAAATAATTACCTCTTAAAAATAGAAAATTTTCATACTAATAAAAAGCTAACAACTATTTATGCTCACATACTTACATGGAGGATCAGTAAGGCCCCAAAAATTATAAGAATAAACTATCATTGGGAACCATCAAGGTGTATATCGTTCTCATATATGATATTTTTAATCACAGCAAACCAATTATACATCACCTTGTTTGGCATGTAATCACCCATATTAAAAGGTTATCTATTATGATCCATATATTCCTCCCTAAGAGAAGGAGAGGGACTTTGAGAATGTTAAAAAATTAACTTGTAATCCAAGGTGACTAGACTTCTTCTTTTAAGATGTTCACCCTAGGAGAGGGTTATGATGATGAAACTAAAGGTGGCACCTCAACCTGAGTAGCCACTACTTATGGTGTATGCATAAAATAAGGTGAAGATTTATTAGGCAAAATATATTCGCCAGCAGATGCTGAGGTATGATTTTTCACAATAGGTTTGTATGAATAAGCCTATGGCTTGCTACCACCTTTTAATGAATTATTATTTTTATTGGTGACTATGGTCCAACCATCATTATTTCAATTATGAGGTTTGGCCTTGGGTTCACCTTTTTCCTAAGAAACATGAGGTGCATGCACCATCAAAGGACATTCCTAGATCATGTGGTTTGAGGACTGACACTAAAAGCAAGAATTTAGAAGATTGATATATAAAACCCACAGATAAAAATTATTAATCTTGATTTGAATTTCAATGGAGTATTTTAAATCCTAGTATAAGTTTACTTTTACACAAACCCTCTTTTGGGGTTGAGCCATAGAGATCTTGGTCTGCTCATGGCATATGACATGCCTGATGGGTTTTATGAGTTGATCGATAAAACTTCATAATGGGAGAGGTAGGCTGGGAAACTCAAACCAAACATGGGTTTTTAGCTTTGATTATTTAAAAAATTGAAAGTCCCAAGTCCAATGAGAAAAAACAACCAAAACATTACAAATAAATGAAGACCCATAGTTGAAAATGGATTTACAATGTTCAAGGTTAGAGAAATGAAACAAAAAAAAGACCTTGGTAATATTCTGTACTCCTTCCAAATTCACTCTATGGCCTTGTCAATTATTGTAAACCCATTATTTCAAAACACTTTCAAGGGGGAAATGCCTAAAAAATAAGTAATTAATTTCAATTTTTCAAAAAAATGATAGGATTTGTTAAATTTAGGCATATCCAAAACAACATCAAGTAATGGAGAGCCAAAATTAGCATCATTACCTCGTGAAAGACTTTTAGGACAAATTTCCTCACTTATTATGGTGCCATGATTACATTCACTCGCTTCAAATTTCCCTACATCTGTGGATGTAGAGATATAAGTGATGGTCATTTAAAACAGGGTAATCCTACCACACAAAGGGAAAATCACCAATAAAAATTAGCAATAAATGCAAACTAAAGTGAAATCCTACTTTGATCTATGGAGATTAGTAGTGTGATAGAGATAGCTAGAGATTCATCAATGTAGATCTATAAAACTTAACATTTATCCTTTAAAATAGACCTTAACTAATAAATTACCCTCTTTTCCTACTAAGGTGACCTATAGATGATATTTTTTAATATGTCGCATGTTAGACATATACATTTGGCAAAATCAAACCTTTGTTGTTCCTCTTAGTTACACACATGCTTTTCTTTCACAAGTCTCACATATGATTTATATTGTGTGCTTTAGCCTATCTCTTAGTCTAACCAACCTTATATTAATGACATAAATATTGTATCTTGTTCAAAATGCTTTAAATTACTTATCTTACACCTCTACAGGTTCTGATCTTGTATCTACTTTCTTACTCCTTAGACACTAATGTATAAAATGAACAATAGCATCAACATTGCTATCTTACCCCAATGCAAGTTTCTAATGCCCTAAAGTCATCTAATTTTCAAATAAAACATATTACAATGGTTATCCTAAGTGATTTAATGTGATTTATCTCCCAATAATATTTGGTATGCATACAATATCAACCCTCAATCATTTCTCATCTAGAAATTAGACAAAAAGAGTATTTAAGAAACACTCAAGTTATCAAAAGCTTTAGTATTCCATCATATTCTGATATAAGTCAAAGTAACAACCCAGCTATAGATCTTAAGTACTAAAGGAGAAGTCATAAGGTCTTATTTTCCAAGTTACAAGCTAGGTTACTATTGTACTTACTTTACACTTTACACATATTACATGATCTACACATAAGCCAACACGTAGGGAAGAACTACATGAGTCTGAGGCCCTATTCTAGAGTGTTGTCTATGTAGGTAGTGACCATTACCAATGTTGTTATTGTAGGTCAAATCAACATGTAAACCAATTAACCATTTTTTCACCAAGGTCACATTAAATATGGAAAGTTAGGATTTTACCATTTCATAATGAGTGACAATCCATGACCCAAATCTAAATGCACTAGATCAAAAGTGAAGCCAAACCTATAATCTTCTAGGTGGTTGCATTTTATTTCAACAAATATTTAATACCAAATCTAGAATATTACAATTGTTCCAATAACTATCTGTCCACATGATTTCAGCCTTTACTAGATCTAGATCTACATTAGTATCAGAATAAGCTAAGTAATTTTTTATGTCATTTTTATATCTAGCATAATTGTACTTTCCATTTACAGCTTATCTCAATTTAATAATTTTAGTATATGGTATATTTGAGTTTAGCACATTAATTACCCTATTGTAGATATGATATTCACCCTTATTCCCTAACATTTCTATATCCTTAACCCTATCTACCCAAGTATGATCTAAATCCCAATTCAAGTTAAACACTTGATGAAATTGATCCATGTGAATGTAATTCATTTATTTCAAGGGTTTTAAACCAACTAGGGTTTTATATTGCTCTAATTTTTAATTTTATATTAGTATTATTTTGCATGAAACCTAGGAATATCCCTAAATTTGGGGTGTGTCTATTGAACATATTGAGCTTCCCCTCAGCCCATCCAAGATGTCTCAAACCAATGAGGGATCTCATACCTTGGATCATGATGATACCCATGTTGACAATGAAATGAGTACTAGTAAGGTTATCATATAATAAGATTATGATAATTAAATCTAGAAACAAATGAAAATGAGTAACTATACCATGATCAAGTACATGCAATTACATTATTTCATGAGTGCAATCAATAAAACCCTAAAGATTTTGATAAAATCTTAACTATACTTGATGCCAAAAATTCAAAAACTTTAGTGGATACATCTCTTCCCTTTAACACACTATAACTCAATACATTTAATGGGGGCAAAGACTATGTGTTTCAACCCTTATTCCCAAAAACTACTATTGATACATCTATTATGAACTTACCTGTTATTTCCACACAAATATTGGTTTATATGCCTATTACTACTCAAAAAATATTTGTATCCCCTTAGTGACTATTTAATTAGATAATATAAGTCTCAATGGGTCTATAGTTCAAACACTCCTACAAGTCATAAAGACCTTAGAGGATAAAGTTAAAAACATTGAACAAAAGGCTTCATAGTCTTCACATGCCATAGACTCGCAAGATGTGTTGCATAACCCTCTTGAACTTGATATTTATTTGCACCCTTTGCCAATTGGATTTGTTGCACCTAATTTCATATTTTATGATGCCATGAGTTATCCTAAACAACATATTTAAACCTTATATGTGACATGCTTTGATTATGCTTCCAATGATAAAATTTTGACCAAATTATTTCCAAGGAGCCTTAAGGACTATGTTTTAAGGTGGTTTTATGACTTACCTCTCCAATCTGTGAAAACATTCAAACCTCTTATAGACTAGTTTTTGGTACACTTTTATATTAACATTACTAAAAAGATTTCATATGTTCAAATTACATAGATTAAACAAAGAACCAATGAACCTATCAATGAGTGTCTTGAGATATTAGACAATGCTAGCCAAAATGATCAATATTATGGCAGATAAAGAGTTGAAAGACATATCCAAGAAAATTTTGCTTTCTCTTTTATATGAGTTCATTATTTTCAAGAAGTTTAAATCTTTTGATGAATTATGCCATGTTGTACAAGATCATGAAATGAATCTCATTCCATTGAATAAGCTCAAGTATGTGGAAAACACACCATATACATATACATCTAGTACAATGTTTACAATTAAACCAAGTTATAAGGTAAAACCTCCTAAGCCTAAAAAAGAAACAACCACCATGGTTAACATAATCACATAATATCCTAATCATCTGGTCATATCTAATATACCAAGAAGATAGTTTGCATGTTTACTTGAGCTTCCTACAAGTCATTACTCCCATATTAGCTAGTGTGTCATCGTATATCTCTCCCCCATCCTATAGAGGTTGATATAAATAGACATATACCTAGAGGATATGTTGCAAATACTTATTTTGACTATCACCAAGGCCCTGGTAATTCTACAAATAGATGTTTTACATTAAAGTATAAGATACAAGACCTCATTTATGACCAATGGATTATATTTGAAGATCCTACAAAGGAATTAATATCACAACCTTGTGATAACTATAAATAAAAATATTTAACAATCCTTTGCAAGAAAATTTTAAGAAGGGACTATTGACTATTTTAACCATAAGTCAAAATAGGTCAACCCGCTATAGTCCAAAACTTTTATAGGGGTCTATTAGGGTCCTATAGGGTGTGTCATGGTGTTATTTGATGTCATTTAATGTTTCATCACTTTGGTCATAGTCAAGTTATTTCCTTAGTAATTATATGTCACCTAAAGTGCACACTAGAGTCATTTATGAAGGTGAAATGGTTTTCCAAGTAAGAAAAGTGTTTTAAACTCCTTCCTAACGTCCATTATGTCATATATTATCACTAGTGCTATCTCTTAACTAAAACTTGCAAGTAGTATGTTGAAACAAGAATCAAAGTGGTAGTTTAGAAAATTTTAGAGGTTGTACAGTCTCTAGAGTAATTTGACACATATAAAAACATTGTGGGATGACTCTTAAACTTCACTAGACTCACCTTCATTCTTTATCATCTCTGAAAGTCCCTAAATTGGTCAAAAAACCATTTAGCTCTTTCATTGCTCCACTAGACATGTAGAACTGGTCAATAGGTATTTTGATGGTATGACCAGTAGGAGGAATTTTAGTTCAAATGATATTGGTGGTGGATATTAACCTTGGTTTGATTCATTTTCATGTTTAGAAGTCATTTGATGAGTTCAAACATCTTAGGTTGTAGATGGAGTATGCTAGTGAGGTTGCAGCCATGTTTTAACACTTGCAAAAGGTTTTTTTTATATAGTGATTTCAAATGAGTGTGAGATGTTGTGTTTCATGTCTCCAATTTCTTCTTTATCTCCTCTCCTTTCAATATTAGTCTCATAAGTTATCATCATGAGAGTTACAATCAAATAAGGGCCCACAGTCAACTTCATGCATGATTCCATATATAGTTATCTAAACCATGGTGTATAAAGGTCATGATCATGTTCATGGAGGTATAATGGAAGGTTTCAATGTATTGGACATATTATTATAACATTAACCAACAAACCAAGCCCTTTAAATGATAAATTATGGATTTTAATAATCAATTCTCATATATGCATAGTCATACACAATGAATGTACACTTACAAGAGACTGAGAACATTGAAATGAGAAGTGTTGAGACTGGTTTTAACCTTTTCAATGATTAGAAGATCATTTGGAGGACCTTTTTGAAGGTTTGAGACTGGTTACAAGCCCATACATCATGCACACTACCCATATTCACACTCACTACCTTGTATAGTGTTGTGTGTGTATCTATAGACTCCTATAGAGACCTGAGAATGTTGCAAAGAGATGTTGAACATGTTTTGAGATCTTTTTGAGGTCTTATGATTTTGAATAGATCATGATAAACATGTTTGAAATATTAGATTGGTAGGCAGACCTAAGGAATTATATCCATATATGGTGAATGAGCTTTAGGGACAAGTTCCCTAAAAAGCTCCAAAATAGTGCCCTGAGTACTTTTGTTGATGCTATAAGACAAGGTAACTTGGATTATAGTTGATTTTTAATACATCCATCATTTAATCCTCATGGAGGGGTAGTAGTTTAACCAAATAAAATGGGTGTTTGATCCAAATAAGTGGTGTAATGGAGAATTTAAAGTCACCCTAAGATAGAAATGTAAGAGCATCTCCCCATGTTAAGTGACTCCATTAGAGTAAGGGGCACACTAATTACTCAATTGACTTGGAGGAGAGATAAATTCTAGGGTATTGACCTCCATCATCATCTATAGGTGTGTCATTAGTCAGAAAAGTCACCTACAATCTGACTATAGGTGACTCACAAATGCATGATGTGAAATGACATAGATGATTGTGGGATGATAATTATGAATTAAATAAGGTATTTAGACATTCCATACAATATTTAATACTAAATATACACCTACAATTAGGTCCCTATTTTGAAGTGAAACATAGTCAGTATACTAGTCAAGCCTAGTTGAGCAAAGAGATGGGTTAAAGATGAAAACATAGATGATAGAGAGACTATAATAATTGTTAAAAACTTAAGTATGATTATTTCCATAGCATAAGATATTATCAAGAAATAAAATTTAGCATGAAATCCATATTAAATGTGTACTTCTAGGCAACACTCAGAAATCTTGCACAGTGAGTTATTTAGCAATCTGCCTTAAGCGTTTGATGATGATTGTAAGGTCTAATGATATGTTCAAGCAATGAAACCTTGAACATAGTATCCCCATGAATTTTTTAATCCCTTCATACAATAAATTTTCTTGAGATAACAAGGGAGATGCCATCTATTCTATCTCAAATAGAGGGTACTCCTATAATGTGAAACCCTGCAAGTTCAACATGAAAAGATAGAAGGGTGAGTTAAAGGTTGATTGACGCCTCTCAGAGAGATGAAAATATTTTTTTTATACATTAATGAACACAAGGGAACCCTCATAGATGTTATAATCCCAAAAAGGTGGTCTAAATTCACAAATATGTTGGTAGACCCATTAGGTCTAGTCAAGGCCTAAAGCCCTCAAGGGGGTTTGCTATCACTTTGGATACTAGATGAACATTCTAATTCATTGGAACATGTTTTTAGGGAGATATCAGGTGTGTTTAATTTTTTGGAATGCAAAAGAGACCATAAGTAATCCATTTCTTAGCTTATGACCATCACATGGTATGTATAATGAAGAGCAAAGTGCAAGGGACTAATTTGAGATACTCAAACCTACATGGATGCTTCGCATGGGAGTCTAGGGATTATAAAACTAAACACAAATTTGGTGTCAAGTGCGAAGGGTGAGTGAAATAGGAGTTATTTTGACTACAAGTAGTGATAACTCATGTCCAAAATAATATCAATGATTAGGGATGTAACCAATACATGTTGGGGCTTGTTTATAACCCCTCCCTCTCAGTTCAATCATCTCATATATCCCTAGTCTATTGTATAGAATTCCAAGAGGTCCAAATGATGAACGAAATTTTTAGGCATGCAAATGAAGAGTCATATGCCACATTTCAAGATTTTTTTACCTTTGAGGGACATTTTTTATATAATAACTTGCATGGTATATTCCATATTCCTCTCTTATGTATATGTAACTCCTTTTCTCAGCTTGACACATATTCTAGTGACTCTTGGACTTCATTCTCTTCTCTCCTCTCTCAAATTCTATAAGTAATATCCATTTTATCTCTTGTAGTAATATACCACACCATGTATGGTGAATCCTTGATGGTTTTGACATTGTACTTTGACTTTGAAAATAAATTTAAATTTGCTTTTGAGTTTATGAACATTTTGTCTAAGTGTGCAAAGCGATGTATGGTGATGTTAAGCGATAATATTCTATCCTTATTTCTCCTAATCATCTCTTGTTTATATAATATTTAATATTATATCAGGTCATATAGAGTGTATATAATGTGTTAGGCTCCTTTCAAGTGTACAATTATCCTTAGAGTGTGCAATCTTCCCTCTAGTTCACTTACCTTATGTTATCTCATGCATATCACCTCTATATTGAATCACTTATGTTAGGACCTCTTAGGAAATTAAAGATGGTTTGTAGGTCTTGTTTCTTGGTGAAATAAATATGATAGTCTTGTGTAAATCCTTATAGTGTATCACCCCCTTAGATTAATTTCATTTCATGCAAACTTTTATCTCTTTTCTCATAAATAACTAGTTAAGTAGGTGATAAGTATTTCAAGGTATATTTAGGGAGCTAGAATTTAAACCTAGAGGTCTACTTATACTATAATTAAACCCACATACCTAAAAGTATTCCTATGTTTCCCAAATATAGAGGAGGATTTAAAACCCTCCTTTAGGGTGTGATATTTAGTGACAATAGTTTTGGCATACCCAATGGGAAAATGTGCAAGAGAGTGGAAATATTATTGGTGTGTCTTTCCCCTAATCAAATTTTGGATGAAATCAAGATAATACCAATGGTGACTTTTAATTAAATATTTTGGTTATAAGTAGCCCAAGTATCTCTTGTTAAATATTTTGATCAGTTATTATGTTTCCTTTAACTTGTGAGGTCTATATGAGTAGGTATGGTGAATATACTAACTATGAACCTCCCTATCAACCTTATTGTGAAGCATGTTATACCCCTCAATAATCCTATAATAATGGCTACCAATCCTATTATCCATGGTATCCCTATGGTCTTCCATTTCCCTCTCTATATAGACATCATGTTGTTAGACAGCCCTATGAGGAAGGCTATCAATAAACCTATCAAGAAGTGCCTTCTTATCAATCCAAGTATGACCATTACCAACCATAACATGATTCCTATCAACCTTAAGAGGAATCATATGAGTCTTTTCATGAGGAATAAGATAACTCAATTGATTATATAAAAATATACTACAAGACAAGGTATAAATTCTTAGAAACTCAAATCCAACAACATAGACCTGGCCTCAATCACCATCATTACCCTTTCCCTCCTCTATCATCCCCATCTCATGTCAAATAATTCTTGTAACTCATACTATAGATGATATATAATGAAGATGGTGTGTTTCCTAATCATCTAATGGAATGGTTAAGAGGTATTGTTCAAAGTTGTATGCATGTGTTAGAGATAATTGAATGGAAAGAGTAAAATTAATGTGGTATCAAATAATAGCTATACTTTCCAAATAATTACCTTCAACACTCAATAGATAGGCTAAGGATGTGGGAAGATAAATAATCTAATAATGAACATGTTTTTATTGAAGATCCTCAAAGAGGTTATTGGAAAGATGCAACTTGTATTGATGTAGGTGTTTTTCGTTCCAAACAACCCAAGTTGTCACTTCCCCATGAGCTTAATAGTTAATTTATTTTTCCTAAATCCATTCACAATCCATCTATTACACCACACACTCCACCTCTAATTCATAATCCCTTTATCACCCCTCATTATTCACCTGCAACTCATGATCCTATCCATCAACCTTTCACCTCACTCCTTAAAAAAGAACCCATTTTAAGTGAATCAAATCAAGAGGAAAAAGCTCAATTCATAGCATATCAATAATATTTCATGAGTAACTATGATGAGGAGATCACCATAGGGGACTCTCCTTGGTGAACATAAATGTAACTCTACCTTATTGAATGAGAAGAAAGATATTAAATATCTTCTTACAATTGCACATAAATAAATTGATGAAAACATATAATAATAAGTGATTGATAAGGACCCCATACCTATTTCCCATGATGAATAATATATTGAACATGACAATCATGAAGGAAAAAACCTATGGCAGAAGGTTCATGCCACAAAAGAGTTTGAGCAGCTAAGTGATTCAATTTCTTCTCCAAATAATTACACACCTGATCATGAGGTTGTTGATGTTCATTTCAAGCATAAAGCTAAGTTTGATATCAAGAATGAAGGTGAAATTCATGTCATTCCTCAATAAATTGAATTCCTATAAGAGTTTCATGATACCAAGGTAGAAGATGTAGTCTTTGAAAAGTACTCAATATCTTAGCTTGATGTTAAACCACCCTCAAATTCATTAAAATAAAATGAAGACCAGTTTAATTATCTCATACATTAAGAAGAGAAAGGTGAAGAGGTGATGGTTTTGGAAGACAAGGAGGATAAGGGTGAGTGGCAGCAGAAAATGGAACTCTTTCAAGATCTTGAAGAGCATTGCCAAGTTGAGGTCCAAGTATATGATAAGGTGGAGAAAGATTTTTCCATGGAGGATAATGACCAAGATTGGGTGGTTTATGCAAATTTCCTTAATGATCTTGAAGAACTTACAGATGAAAAAAAATCCAATCTTATTGAGAGAACCATGGAAAATAAAAAGGTATGCCTTGTTGAACAACCATTGGAGGTTGTATTTCATGAGTCCTTTCATAAAGTTGATGTTGTCTAGATGCAAGAGGAGTTCATTTTCATAGTTGACCTAGTTGTAATTTTTTGAATTCATTGAACATCATACCAATGAGGTTAGAAAGCATCATAAATAAGATGGAGGCATCAATTCCAAGGTTAAAATAACAACATGCCTCATTAAATCCTTCATCCCATGAAGTAGAAAAGGTTTCAAACTTCCCCTTTGATCCAGGAGGAAGTGTTTATTTAAGGATAGTTAGTGTTTGAGTTAGTTAGTTTGGTTTGTGTGTTCCATAAGTGCTCATGAGGCACAAGTGTGTGGTGTGTTATTTTGTGTCTTGTCTTTATTGTTTCTTATGTTTTGGTTTGTTTCAAAGATAATTTTAGTGTCATATCTATGTATAGGTGACTCCATATCCTAATGGATATGAAAAGGCTACTAGTCTTGGTCATAGCAAGCATACCACCCTTGGAAATCACAAAGAATGTTGATTATTTTAACCGCAAGTCAAAATAGATCAACCCCTATAGTCTAAAACTTTTATAAGGGTCTATTATGGTCTTATAGGGTGTGTCATGGTGTTATTTGATGTCATTTAATGTGTCATCACTTTGGTCATAGTCAATATGTTTCCTAAGTCATTATATGTCACCTAAAGTACATATTAGAATCATTTATGAAGGTGGTATAGTTTTATAAGTAATAAAAGTGTTCCAAACTCCTTCCCAACATCCATAATGTTAGATATTGTAAATAGTATTAGTCCCTAACTAAAACTTACTAATACTACATTTAAATAAGAATAAAAGTGGTAGTTTGGGTAGTTTTGGAGATTTCACAGTCTCTAGAGGAGTGTGACACATGTTTAAACCTTTTGGGATGACTCTTCAACTTCCCTATAATTACCTCTATGATTATTATCTTTTAAAGTCTCTAAATTGGTCAAAAAACCATTCTGCTCTTCCATCGCTCCACTAGACATACAGAACTAGTCAACAAGTCTTTTGATGGTATGACCAATAAGAGGAATTTCAAGTAAAATTATCTTGTTGGTTGATAGTAAAATTTGTCTAATTAATTTTCATTTTTGGAATTCATGTGATAAGTTTGAACCTCTTAGATTGTAGGTGGAGTATGCTAGTGAGGTTACAGTCAGATTTTAACACTTACATAAGGTTTCTTTCTCTATAGTCATTTTAAATGAGTGTGAGATTTTGTTTTTCATTCATCCAATGTCTTCTTTATCCCATATCCTTTCAATATTAGTCTCAAAATCTAGCATCATGAGAGTTATAGTCAAATAAGGACCCATAATCAACTTCCTGCATGATTCCATACATAGTTAGCTGAACCATGGTATATAAATGTCATGATCATGTTCATGGAGGTATAATGGAAGGTTTAAATGTGTTTTAAATATTATTATAACATGATAAAATAAACCAAGGCCCTCAAATGATAAATTATGGACTATGAGAGTTAATTCTCATATATGCACAATCATACACAATGAATGTACACCTACAAGAGATTGAGAACATTGAAATGAGAAGCGTTGAGACTATTTTAAACCTTTTCAAGGAGTATAAGATCAATTAGAGGACCTTTTTGAATGTTTGGGACTATTTACAATCCCATACATCATGTACACTACTCATATTCACACTCATTTCCTTGTATGTTGTTGTGTGTGTATCTAGATGCTCCTATAAAAACCTGAGAATGTTTCATAGAGATGTTGAAAATGTTTTGAGACCTTTTTGAGGTCTTGGTATTTTTAATATATCATGACAACCATGTTTTAAATATTATATTGGCATGCATACCTAAGGAGTTGTATCCATATATGGTGAATGAGATTTAGAGACAAGTTTCATAAAAATCTCTAAAATAGAGCCCTCAGTACTTTTGATGATGCTATAAGATGAGGTAACTTTGATGATAGTTTAGTTTGAATACATCCATAATGTAACACTCATTTATGGTTAGTATTTTAAACAAACATAATGGGTGTTTGATCCAAATAAATGGTGTAATGGAGACTTCAAAGTCACACATTCACTAATTTTATTCAATGTTTGATACAATATCTTGATTTCTAAGTGTCCTCATCACCCTAATTTATAAATTTAATAGAATTCACCCATGGTAAGTGAATAAATTATAGTTATGGGAATAATATTTACTCAAGGGACTTTGAGGAGATCTAAATTGTAGGGTATTAACCTCCATCAGCATCTTCAAGTGTGTCATTGCTCAGAAAAGTCACCTATAACTTGACTGTAGGTAACTCACAAATGAATGATGTGAACTGACATATATGAATATGGGATTATATTTATGACTGAAATAAGGTATTTATACATTTCATACAAGATCTAAGACCCAATATACACCTACAAGTAGGTCTTTGTTCTAAAGTGAAACACAATCAATCTACCAATCAAGCCTAGTTAAGTAAAGACATGGGTTGAATATGAAAGAATGGATGATAATGAGATTTTAATCATTATTAAAACATTAATTATGATTATTTAAATCTCATAATATACTCTTAATCAAAAAAATAGATCATGAAATCCATACTCAAGGTGTACTTGCAGGCAACACTTAGAAATCTTGCACAGTGAGTTATTTGGTAGTCTACCTTGAGGGTTTGATGATGTTTGGAGGGTATAGATATATGGTAAATCCCTAAAACCTTACATAAAATATCCCCATTAATTTTAAAACCCACTCATACCCTCCTTTTTCTTGAGATAATAAGGGAGATTCCCTATATTCTATCTCGAATAGAGGGCACTCCCTGAATGTGAAACCATGCATGTTCAACATGAAAAGATAGAAGGGTGAGTTTAAGATTTATTTAGGCCTATATTAAAGATTAAAATAGATATTTAATACATTAATTAACATAGTGTAACCCTCATATATTTTATAATCCCAATAGGGTGGTCTAAATTCATAAGTATACTAGCATACCCATTAGGTCTAGTTTAAGCCTAAAGCCATCAAGGGGGTTTGCTATCACTTTGGACATTAGATGAACATTATAATTAATTAGAAAATATTTTTATGGAGATATAAGGTGTGTTAAATATGTTTTAATGTAAATGATACCACAGGCAAGCCATTTATTAGCTTAAAACCATCACAGGATATGTAGAATAAAGAGCAAAGCTTGAGAAGCTAATTTGAGATGCTCACACCTACATGGATGCTTAGCATGAGAATCTATGGAGTTGGAAAACATTTAATAACGTCTTGAAAAAACAAATTATTTAATTTATCTAGGGTTCTAATTTCAAACTTTTATGAATAATCCTTAGAGGGTAAAAGTACTTAAAACCCTCTAAAACCCTTACTAGTGATCCGATTGGGTAGATGAAGTAAGAGAGGAATAAAAGAGGGATATAATGGATTTATAAATTATTTAATCTTGTATATTACTCTCCAAGTATCCTTTACTTTATTTCTACCCTACTTGTACAAATAGGGTGGAAATTGGATTTTATTGACTATTTTTTGTGTTGTGCAGGGATGGAAGGGTTTCAAAAGATGCAAGACACTTTAAGAGATATTTTGGGAGTTTATATAACCCATAATTTCCAATTAATGAATTATAAAATATCACAAGTGTCTCTAAAAGTACCTTCATCTCAACCAATCCCTAGCATAGTGAACAAACAAGTGAGAAGGTGAAAGCTCTAAGTGGGAGGCCTTTTAAGATCTACTTGATAGATTTAAGGGCATGAAGGATATTAACAAGTGTCATCACTCCTATGTATGGATTTAATTGTAAAAATAAAAACAAATTTGGTGCCAATTGTGAAGGGTGAGTTAAAGAGGAGTTATTTAGATTGTAGGTAGTGATAACTCATGTCCAAAATAATCTCAATTATTAGGAATGCAACCAATGTATATTAGGGTTTATTTATAACCCCTCACTCTTAGTGAAATAATATCATCTATCCCTAGTCTATTGTGGATCATTCCAAGAGGTCCATATGATGAAGGTAGTTTATAGGCATGTAAATGAAGAGTCATATGCCACATTTCAAGAGTTTCTTACCTTTGAGGGATATTTGTCCTATCAAACTTACATGGTTTATTCCATATTCCTCTCTCCTACATATGTAACTCCTTTTATCATCTTAACACATGTTTTAGTGACTCTTGGAATTCATTCTCTTCTCTCCTCTCTCAAATTCTATAAGTAGTAGCCATTATGGCTCTTTTGGAAATATACCACACCATGTATGGCAAAGCCCTACTAATTTTGACATTGTACTTTGCCTTTAAATAATAAATGCAAGTATGGTTTTCATTTCATGAATATTTTGTCTTTGTGTTCAAAGTGATGTATGGTGATGTTAAGTGATAATACCATATCCTTGCTTCTCCTTGTCCTATCATGTTTATGCAAGAGTTCCTATTTTAATAGGTCATATAGAGTTTATCTAATGTGTTATTATCCTTTCAAGTGTATAATTGTCCTTATAGTGTGAAATCTTCCCTTTGGTTCAATTACCTTGTGTTGTCTCATGTATATCACCTCTATATTGAAGCACTTATGTTAAAACCTCTTAGGACTTTGGAGCTAGTTTGTAGGTCTTGTTTCTTATTGAAATAAGTATGATAGTCTTATGGAAATCCTTTTTGTGTATCACCCCCTTAGATTATTTTCATTTCATGAAAACTCCTATCTCTTTTCCCACAAAAACTAGTTAAATAGGTGCTAAGAATTTCAAGATATATTCAGGGAGCTAGCCCTTAAACCTAGAGTCCTACTTCTGTTATAGGTAAACCCACATACCTATAAGTATTCCCATGTTTCCCAAATTTGGAGGAGTCTTTAACACCCTCTTCTAGGGTAAAATATTTTGTGATAATAAGAACCAAATGGCATATAATACACATCCTCCTCCATCATATTATGGACACCCACTAAATGGGGTTATTGGTACTTACATGTGATATACCTCTTATGGTACAAAATAATACCATTTAGTTTGATGATATTTAAATTAAGGATGATGACTCTAATATTCATCCTCTATTCATTTGAGCATACCTTGATAAACACCCCATATGTAGTATTATGATTGATAATGGTGTAAGCAAAAAAGTTTGGACCATGACATTACTTATGCATTTGGGTTATAATCATCGTGATTTACACCCCTCTACTAAATTATTCAAAGCATTCAATGGGACCTCATAGAAGTTTTTTGGCAAGATTTATCTACCTATAAATGTTAGTCTCATACGTGGTTACTACTTTCTAATTTATACCTTTTATAGGTGTCTTTGACATGTTGTTGGGATGACCTTGAATACATACTCTTTAAATAGTACATTCTATAGCACATGGGTGTATTAATTACATTCATGTCAATTAGGTAAATATAGTTTCCAATATTCCATATGAGAATCCTATTTAATAATAAAAATTTATACCTAGGCAGTTAATTATCAAGCTTATTAAGTATAATCCACCAAAAAAGGGTATGTAATGGGCAATCCAATTTAAAAAGTGACAATTAATTTATATAAATTTATATCAGAGATAGATGATGAGATCCATGAAATCCTCATCCCTTATTCACCATATTCACATATCTAGAGCAACTAAACATTTTCTTGCTATTGTTAAATTAAGGAAACCATAGAGTATATAGAGATGGGTTTTAAGAACCCCTATTCCTTTTATTGGTAATTCATGACCCTAGAGTCTTATTATACATACATTTAACATCATAAATACTATAGTTATATATATTTCACTTATACATGCTCCTTAGAAATACCACTAATTTATTGCACTAAGTTCTGAATTGAGAGATACCTATGATCATACTTTATCTGATATCATAGGATGATTTTGTTATTATTAGTATAAATTCCACCATTTAGAGAATTGATTTTAGGACTTCTCCCTTCAATTGATAAAATGGAAATACCCCTTAAGATTTGGGTGACTTTATGTGAGGGGTGAGTCTCCACAGAGGGTTGGTTCCCCTAATGGATAACCTAAACTAAATTATTATACTACTTGAAATGAGGAAAATAGAGAGAGATAAAACATAAACTAAACTTAAGACCTTAAATAAGGTGATGCACCAAAATGTATATCACCTCTACTTATTCAAAATTACACAATAGAACCTATATGACTAACTTATATGCATAATCTCCAAGTTCAATCTCTCTTAAAATAGTGTTTCATACAAAGGTTACCAATCTTGTGTGATTTAGGAGGGAAGGATACCTAACCACATCTAATACACACATAAAATAGATCCAACATAGTGTATGACCTATAAAAGAGTGGATTCCTACATAGAGGTGAAGTGAATTGGATAACAGTTAAAGGAGAAAAGACTTCATCAAATTAAGATCAACAACTCATAGGGGTTTCTCATGGAATGTAATAATTATTAAAGGAGGTAAAACCATTTTTATTAATTCTAAGGTATTTAAACTAGTACATTTAAACTCAAAAGAGTAGAGTCTTGATACAACTAGGTAAAGGGGTGCCCAATAAGGAAGTTCTAGCCCATTATATATAAAATGAGAAGAGAGAGGGGAAAAGAGAGCATTATAATCTCATAAATATTATATTACATCTTAATTTCAATTTCAAATATGTAAATGGGTGAAGTAAATTAGGCCATTATCCCTCCTCTATGCATTAGGGTTATTGCATTGATGGCCTTCAATGGTGGTGTAGCATAAATATAGAGTAGAAAGCCTATTTATGGTCAACCACCTCCCCATTTATGGTAACATTGGCCTCCATGTGGTGTTAATTATCCCATCTTCTCATTTTGTGTAAGTAATAGGCATGTTGGGTCATGAAATGGTAGTTATAACTACATTTAGTCTCCATTCATTTCCCTCTTGCAACCTCCTACACCATACTTAGCCTATATTTCCCATTGAATGCATATTACATGCATGGAGAAGGCATAGTTTATGCCTAAAATTATCTATCACCATCCTCTCTACCCATAATATCTCTAAAACTTGAAACTATGATTATAACTCTCAGGTTTGACCTCCTAGTTAAGGTTGTTAATATGTTTATCTCTTTTTACACTAAATGCTCCTTTGGAATCATCACAAAACTTTACATATATATTGGGATCCTACAGATTTTTTAGAACTTATTCATTAGGTTTAGATCCTTAAAACATCCTTCAATCATCATGACATTAACCTTGTTTGAGTTAGATTATTTATAAGTTTATTAAAGCTTCATCATTATGCCTATGAGTTGATCGTGTACTCTTTTTTGAAATAAAGCCTCCATCACCATTTTGATATGAGATTTATTTCACTAATAAGTTCATATATCTTCAATTTAATTAGTAGATTTATGTAAAGACATTTGAGGCTAAAACCTCCTCTAAAAACCCCATTCTATGTTTGATGTTCATGTATGCTCTACAACATCCATAATGCTTTCAAACCTTGGGATGGATTATAAACTCATCATGAAACATACCTTGAGGTTAATTACTAACTTAAATAACTTTTTATAGGTGTTTGTCTCATTATCTACATGCTGATAACCTTGACAAACCTAAAAATATAGCCTAGGGTTTAGAGTTTTAGGTGAGCTTTTTGCAATGGGGTGAAAAAAAAAATTTATAAGCTCAAGCTTAGTGAGCTTTATTTCATGATAGAGAATATCAAACTTAATCTTTAACTTGATCTCAAGCTTGAGGAGCTCATAGTCAAGCTCAAAGTTGAGTTTGAGGATCTTGAGATCAAGGTCAACTTCAAGGTCATCTAAGATATTTTACTCAAGTTCAACTCAGCATCCTAGACTAAGGAACCTTTGTTCCTCAATGTAATTCCTTCCATGCTCTACTTACCATATGTAATCCATTGACTTGCATGCATTACCATCCCAAACATTGTACTCTTTACTTGATAAAAATGGTCTATGTAAGATTGTGTAGCTCTATAGCCCACTAGCCTATAAACATTTGCTTGCTTTCCTAATTAGTCCATGTGGGACTAATATTTCTATAATGTTGTGCTTGTTAGGTGAGCTCATGAAGCTTAATTTCAAGGTTTATATTAGTCTTGAAGCTTAGTTCAAACTTTGGTTGAATAGCTAATTGATAGGCTTGATCTTAGATCTTAGGCACCCTCTATGACCCTCAACAAACCTTAGAGCAATGTTTCCCTTTTCGTGCATGCCTCAACACTCATCTCAACCAAAATAGTTCATGAAAAACCAAGTCAATGCATAGGTCTTTAGTATATAAATCCTTTTTTACCACTTGCATAGTCCATGTGGGACTAATCTTCTACATGTACCCATCTTTGCTTATAGCTCATTAAGTTCAGGATCAATGAGTTCAACCCATTGTCCTTCCTATTATGAGATTGTTAACATTCAATACACTGATGGTTGGGAATTTTTTGATGGTGAGGGTGTATGAATCTAAATTTTCAACATGGAATACATAAGCTCAATTGGTGACTTCATCAATGCTAGTTTGAGGTTAGATTTGAGCTTTAGGCCATCTTGATCACATCTATTTCATAAAATAAGGGACTTTAGTCCTACATTGGCACTAATGGAAACATTCATCTAGTTTATATATGTAATCACCCCCTTAATACTTGGTCATACGACCAAGTTATGCTTAATACTTTACATTTGCACTTGTACTCATGTTGGATAACTTGCCTCAATGGTTTCTTGGTACACGAGCTTGATCATGATGACACAACTCAGATTTGGACTTAGTAATACAACTTAGGTTTGGCCGTGATAATGTAACTTGAGATTAGTCATGATAAAAAAAATCAAGTTTGTCCATGACAATATCGATAAAATATTTATAACACTTGGGATAATTATCCCACATGCACCCTATTGGTCACTATCAAAGTGTCTAAATATAAACAAGCTCCCTTATTCCTTGGTTACAAGACCACATTATGCCCAATTCTTGTGATAGATCGATCTTAGGCAATCTTGATTTGATAGAGGCATGATGCGCAAACTTGGAATTGGTAGTTAGAACTTGGGCTTGAGGTTGCAATAATGTGACTCAAGATCAACCATGGTAATGTGACTCAAGCTTGGTCTTGGTAGTGTGACTTGAACTCAAGGTTGTTAGTTGGAAGATTGGACTCAAAACATTTAAAACATAAGGATTAATTATCCCACATACACCTTACTAGCAATTGTTGAAGGTTTTAAATAGAACAATGCTTAGTATGCATTATGAAGAAAGGTGACAAATCCCCCTCCTATAAAAAGGGCCCAAACCATATGAACATTTAGAATACATATAAATACACTTGTCAAATTTGATAAATAAGGGTAGAGAAATAATGAGTGTTAGCAAAGGTTCTTGAAGCATCAAAACATGCTAAGGATGAGGATAGTTGTGAGATACTTCATGTGCACAGAATAGTTTATCATAAAAAGGTAGGAATTTGGATGACAAAAACATAAAAAGCATTAAATATTTTGTGTTATTGAGTAATTTAAGAGCAACCAATATTTCATAAATGGAAACAATGGATTCATAATAGTTTAGATAGAAAATAGCCAAGACATTACACATAAGAATGCAAACAAGGAACATAACAATAAATCATACAGATAACCATAACTAGATAATCTCTATTGATCTCTTATAAAAAGTGGATCCCTCTTATTACAAACAAAATTATATATAGACATTTCCAATCTATGACTATTTTTCTTCTTCTCATACTTGGCACCAAAAGTGGAGTCTCTTTTTATTCTAGCCTATTAAAAGTCATGAAGATAAGACAAAATAGACTATGTAATGACAAAATGAGTGCATAACACAAATATTATAAAAATATCCTATACATATTTACAATCCACATTCTTATACCAACACTTTCCCAGACTTAAAATGTTGTCTCATCATGAGACAATATCAGAGGATCTTCTAAGAATGCACAAGTTATAGGGAGATAAAGAATTGATTGGACTAGTAAGAGTCATAATAATCATTCAAGGCACTATTTCTAGTTTTCATCTCTAGCCACCATTTTAGGTTTTCAATTAAGTAACATACCAACCTACTACCTTTTGTGGGTTTTTAATAGGCTGACATAACTAGGTGGTTACACTTTATGGGTTTTCAACCAACATGGCACCACTTATCTTAGTAAGTCTTCCCAAATACAAAATTTTATATAATGTTTTCAAAATTTGTACTTTGCATAGTACTTAACATGAAAGTGGTGTCATGGATGTAGATGAAGGTTGATCAAAATAGTCTTGGGCCTATGATTATGCAGCCTTGTATCGTGTGATGATCTGTTGGAGCTTAGATAGAGGCCTATAGGCAGTTGTATTGACAATTTGCATAACTAAGTTGGTAAAAGGAGTCATCTATTTTGTATGCATTCCAATCCAACATCACTTATTATATCAATCATAGTAGGGTACATAATGGAGCATGGTAGTCAATGATCTACTTGAGGTCTACATCATTAGTTATGCTCAAGGAAGCCTTGGTGTTCACAAGCCTTGTCTGAATCTCTCCACTTAGCTACTCCATCTTATCTACTTGTCTTTGAGCTTAGAGGATAGTGAAGGAACTATGAAATATCTGGATTTACAAATTTATAAGGTTGTCTCTCACATTATCCCTAGAATTTAGTGATTCTTAGAGTGTTCGATCATTATCCTCCCTAGATGAAGTGTGACTTTCCATTGTTGATTTGGTTGTGGTAGCCTTTGTAAAGTATATTCTAGAAATGGATAATGTGGTATCTAGTTGTTTATTTCAATCCAATAAATTATGTGTGACCTATTGATCTTGAAGTGTAGTAGTGTCAAGCATTCTTTGGTATTCTTATAGCAAAGTGATGAGTATGGTAGACTCAGCCTTGACATCTTGGCCCAATGTTCCCACTATGTGGAGTTTCTACACTACACACCAGTCCTTTGTCAATTCAAATATAAGTTCCCCATCTTACTAGGCTCATTGGCTTTAATATCCCATTCTAAGCCTTTTGCATATATATGTTGCCTCACTTCTCTCTATGTAATTCCCCAATCTAGTTTTCTCATTTCCTCCATTTATAATTCCAAGACTTTGCCTTTATTTGTAATAGCCTACCCTTAGACAATGATAAATTTAGCTCTCCATTTCCAATTTTACTATTGCAAGTTCAACCAAAATCATATTGACATGCAATAAAATCTCTTAATGGAAAGATTCCCTTGGTTCCTATAATAGGATAATAATATGTGGGTATAGATAATTATAACAAATAATTATTTATGGTACCACTAACATACACCATATGAGTCCATATTTTATCTATCTTCTTAAAATATTTAATTTTCACATATATCTAACCTATGTACCTACCAAACCATCAACTCGCACTAGTCACAAAACCTACAATCCATGCATGTAAGTGCACTAGAGACTCAACAAAGATAACCTCATAAAACTCACTACTCAGGTTCTCATGTAGATCCTAACTCCCTCTAATTTTTTAATTTAATTCAAAATCAATTATATGCTTCTCAAACCAACTCTTAATTCTCTCAAGATTTATCTAATCTAATCCATCATTGGCTATATGTAATTTCTATGATCACACCATAGTCAAACTAGGTCCCAAAAATGGAACTAAAATGTTTCCATAAATATTTACCTATGAAAAGTAATAAGAGATTAAGGAGTCCATGCACTAAGTATTAACTCTTTATGATAAAAAATATAACAATTCACGATATGCACTAGCATATTCAACTATACACTAGTGTGTAGAGATCTCACCCAAATTGCAAGCAATAGATTGCTAGGAACTTCATGATGAGAAAGTAACAATATGATATATATTTATAATTATAAACTACTAAACCAAACATACACAAACACCCAATCATTTCCAACATACCACCCATCTATTCAATCATCATACTAACATCTTACTCCATTGAACCCTAACCAAAACCTTATAATAAATTACACGATGTTTATATATATAAAGGATGCACAAAATAACACTTATCATGTATTAATTAAAGAATAATTAGAATCATATATCTCTTAGTGCCTTTCATTATACAAACATGAATAAACTAAACCTATAATTATTGTTATAATGAACTATTGTGGGAATACCACACTTCATGAATCTGCAAAACTACCAAGAATCCTTCATTGATTCAACCTTTCCACCTTTAGAATTACCAAATAAGTATCCCAAAGGGGGTATTTATAGGTTTATTATAACCCCTTGGAATTTTTAATTATTAATATTAATTTCTTTGACACCTTTTGGATACCTTGAGGATGTCTAGTTGGTGTTAATATATCACACACTCCAAGCATCCAAAAAATTCCCCCATGTGTTTCACCTCGACCCTATGCCATATGCAACTTTTCACTAGTTGGCGACACATGTCTACTTTTGTGTCATTGAATCATAACCCTCATCCATGAAAATTTACCTTCACCAACATATACACTACACATCTACCTTAGTCTTACTTCATCCTTGCATAAATCTTGTGCTTACGTCTTTCTACATGTATGACAAATTATGTGCCTCACACATCTTACTTGTGAAGTGTGTACTATTTGATCCATTACGTGAAAAGGGATTTGATACTTTTTTCAAGGGTTAACATTTGGGACATATTATTCTTCTACTTATATTGATTACATGATAGGCCCATGTGGGTAAATTTATTTATAACAAACATGTTTCCAAGATAACTTCTATTTTTTTTAGACATCAATGAATTTATATCTTATATTAAACACTATGTGTAATCCCTTTATTTTGGAATATGTCCTTCATATTTTCATCCCATATCTTAAAAGGTGGGTATACATTCCAATCATTTTATTTAGACTTTAGGCTCCCAACATTCAATATAAATTTCACTCTTATAGAAGGGGGAATTTACATTTCACTTAATCCTAGACATCCCTAGGATGTGACACCTATTCTCAGCATCTAATTTATTTAGGATATTTCTTAGGCTCATTTGTTTGTATTACTTAATTATCCAGGAGTTTCTAGGTCACTCATTCATATCACATATCATCATAATCACATGTCTACCATTGTGCTTATGTCAACACTTATGTCAGCGGGTTATGTGCCTACGTGTAGAAATATTCTTTACAAATTTGTTTCTACATTACTACACATCCCCTGCAATGTCATAATTCTAGTTAGTGTCCTCTTAGTAATGGTGGTAAGTGACATCACCACACTTGGTAGTTATGAAGTAGTTGTTACCAACTATTACAATAGTTCAACCAATGCTTCATCTTCTTAATTTGTATAATAATGTACACTTTCATTATTTTAAGGTTACAATACATTGTTTCAAACCATATAGAAGAATAGAGTTAGGAAGCCTTGTGGTAATCACATTTAATCTCTCAAATTTTATAAAACTTAGCATAATACAAATTTGTTGTTACAATTCTAAATCTATTGTCACCTTGTTCTTTATTTCTTTTTTCTTTACCACATTAAATTTCATATTATTTGTCATTCAGTAAATCATTTCTACATATAACTTGTTAAATCCAAACTAAGTAGGTTGTTCATTGGGTCACTACATAGGTCTCTTATTAGTGGTATCAAAGGATACACACTATTGTGATCAACACACCCCCTTTTCTTTGAAATGGGGGACCCATTAAAAATATCATGAACCAAAGCTTTAGGGTCCTATTTTTGTTCCTATTGGTGATGCCTGCTCAAATCTTTAGAAAATGCACTACCATGAATCTCCCAAGTAGTAATAGGCCTCTTTTAATTTATCTTTAGAACTGAGTGTTTGTTATTTTTATAAATCATGGAACTAACATTATAGGTTGATTTTCACTTGAATCTCTTGGAGTCTAGTTCCCTTCTCAGAGCAATAGACCCATTGTCCTCCATAGCAAATCAAGATCTATGTATCTGACAAGTCAGTTTTAATATATTTCATTCCTTTTGTTTTTCTTACTTGGTCATTTGTGAATTTTGCAAAGCCCAACTGAATGGGAAGGTGTCAAGTCTATCCCCTAGACATGTTAGAGATGTCAAAACCTAGGAGAGCCTGGTTAAATGGGAAGACACCATGTCACCATAAGCTAGAGTTTCCATTCCCCTAGACCTATTATAGATGTTAGATCTCAGAAAATCCTAACCAAAATATAATGTGCCATGTCACTTTAAGTTAGATTATCCAATCCCCTAGACCTATCAAAGATGTTAGAGCCCAGGAAGACCCAGCTGAATGGGAAGGCATTATGTCTCCATGAGTCAAAGCAGTTAGTCCCTCAAACCTATTAGAGATGTCAAATCCTAAGAGAGCCCAATCAAATGGGAAGGTGCCACATCACCATGAGTTAGAGTAGTCATTCCCTTGGACCTATCAGAGATGTTAGATCCCAAGAGATCCTGACTAAATAAGAAGGTGCCATATTTCTATGAGCCAAAGTAGGTATTCCTCTAGACCTATTGAGATGTTAGAGCCTAGGAGATCTCAGCCAAATGGAAAGGTGCCATGTATCCTGGTATGTGGATGAACTAGTTACTACTTAAGGCCCTAAGAAGCTCAATATGAATTACATATGAGACTCAAAATCCTATCACATCATGTCACATGTCCCTAGGTGATACATCTCCTAGCCTAGGGGAATGACTTAGAGTACAAAGTTGTGCCTAGGTGTTGACTATTAATGGGAAGACCAATGATCAGATGACATATGTTGGAAAGTATGAGTTAGCTAAGAAACCTCTAAGAGATGTGACTGCATGACTACCATGCATTGGGCATTAACAAAATGGGAAGCTAAACTCAATTGGATAGTTTTAATATATCCCATTGTCATTACTATATCCAACTAGAAATAAAAGATCATGGGCTATGAATTCAATTTTGGATTTATAAATAAAGGGAGAAAATCTAGCCACCAACTAAAATTCAAATTTAAAATAATTGATCCACCAAATTCCATTAATATGAGAAAATTAATGTGTATGCTTATAAACCTTGAGAGAAGCCTATTAATGGTTACCATTACTTCCATAGAACAAATCCCTAACTCCTCACTTTTAAAATTCCTTAGAGCCCATATATCTAATGCCTCTTACACTCAAAGATTCCTAATTTCCCCTCCATCCTACTCTAATGGTATTTACATCCATTAACCCAAATTTCAAACCTATGTACTGAGACACCATCTTCCCTATTGGCTTAATTAAGTATAAACACTATAATGATATATTTAAGGCAATTGTGTAGGTCCCCAAGGATTTTATTGATGCAGATGACTAGAAAGTTGAGCATGAGGATGCCCTTATGTCTTATAATAAGTGTGGACTCCATCAAGACATAGCTAAACTAGAGGTATTTCTTTGCACTAACCTATTAGGCAATATCCTTCATAAGGCCATCCACATGAAATATGTGGTCAATGACTGGGTGTGCTCACCCACCTCTCAGCACCATATTGTTGATAAATTTGGGAATGCCTTCAAGGTGTACTACTCCCTCTTGGACTCCTCTTTCTCCTATGATGCACCAGTAATGTCAGTCTAGATGATCACCTACCATAGTTATGACATCCTCCACAATTGGGTTAAGAACCTTGACTCCAAGTGGGTTAATAAGGATAAAATTACATAGTTCACACCATTTGAGAGGAGGTCTAAGTAGGTATGATCCTACTAAACTAGTTGTTTGGGGACCCAAATTTCCAACATGTTAATGTGTTATGGGTGCCTCTCTTGCATATGATCCTGGCATGTTCAAACATCCTGGACATGGGAGGGTTGATCAACTTCAAGTTGGTTTATACCATTATAGACACCCAATCTAGAGGTGGCTTTTATATGATGAGCTAATTACTATATATAATTTATGAGATGCTCTTATTCAAGCCTTCAAACTTTCCTACATGGGTTCTTGGTAACCTAATGGTCCATGTGGTATTTTATAAGTTGTATGGACACCAGTTCACCAACACATCTAAGATGTCTATGAACACTTCTACCTAGTAGTATACCAGGTAGTCAATGAAGCTCTGATGCCCTAGTTCTTAAAGGCAATCTGGGACTCTATCATAACCATTAAGGACTATTGATTGTATAGGGACAACATGGTGTTATACTACCTATCATATTATGTCCTTAACTACTCATCATAACAAGAGATTTTCTATCAATTGGTGTATGACATCTTCAGGTTCTATGTATAGTGTCAGCATAGGGTGTGCTCATTGCTCCCGATCACCATACAACACCATGTCTAGAAGACATTCCCCTTGATACATAAGATGGTACTCAGGTGAGACTCCGTCACACTTACAAAGTGAAAGGTTAGGTAATGAGACCCTAAATGGGTGATTTAAGCCCATTTGGTAAAATACTCAACTCAGCTCAACATTAACTATGGATATTAGGCTAAAGATGATGAGTTTTATTTGAATGTTGCTAATGACTAAGAGGTGTTATCTTAGATAATGGCCAAGAAGAATAAAAAGGGAAAGGGGGGAATAAGGTTTAAGCAGGCCCCTTTATGCTTACTCTTACTCCTACTAATTTTATGAAGGACCCGACTCCAACATATCTATCTATCTCCCAAAGAATATTTTAGGGCATCATAATTTTTTCTCCTTCTTGAGCTCCAGCTCTAATTCTAGCTCTACCAATAGCTTTGTCTCCTCATGCTCTGGTGCTACCTCTACCTCCTCTATTTGATACTTACACTCCATATATGCCTCCTTTATTTTATCCTCATGCCTCACCTTCACCTCCTTTGATAGCTCCAGTAAATAGGCCAAAGTAAATCCAACTCTAGACTACACGATGCCAAGTATCCCAAGCACAACCCACTCATCCATCAGCACCATAGCCCCTAATATTTGATGTGTCAAATAGCTTGAGAGTGAGCCCAAAATGAGGAACCTAGTAGGCACCCATCTAGGTTCCCCCACTTACTTCTCCATTTCCTCCCATTTCACTTCCACCCCTTACTCTCATCACATTCAAAATCCTAGTTTTGGTGCCCACTAGTTCAACTTTGCCCCCTCTATTTCCTATTGCTCTCCCTCCATATTTCACCTAAGTACCTTTAGACTTGGTCCTTCTGAGTGTCCTTGATTCTTCATTACCTTTTGATCCTCCAATATCACAACCTATAGTCCTCTCAATTCTACCCTTGCCTACGCCTTTAATAGCAAGCATGACTACAACCTTTGAGAGCATACCACTTCCAAAAAGGACCCTCTTAGTCCCACTTCAATTAGCATGACACCCCACTTTATGGATCTAATTCCTCCACCATTAGTCCCTAAAGTCAATGTCATCCCATTTGGACATTCCACTATAGCACCAAGAGTTGACCTAAGAAAGAGGTCATAAAATAAATAGAAGGTGACCCATACTTTGGCTTCAACCTAAAGGCCTTTTACTCTAACTCCACCTCTTCCACATGCCTTAATAGCACTTTCAGCCCTAGTGGGAGTAGTCCAGTGTTTAGTTCCCTAACCCCCTCTCCCTTACCCAAGGCCCTATAGGACTCACCCTCAACTAGCCCATCTCTTCCTTATTGTTATAAGACTCATTCCCTAGGGCAATTCCACCTCAGGTGAACCTAAATCAAGAATAATGGTAGGCATAAATACTCACATGGGCCACCCCTTTTGTTCTCCCTCCTTTCATTCCCATTCCCCCTCCACCTCCACTCCTTTCCTCTTTCACTCCTTCCACTTCCTCCATTTCCCCTTCACCTCACCCTCCACCTTTCACCACTATTTTAGCCACACCTCTTACACCCTCTGTAACCTGAGGGATGGTCTCAAGGTCAAAAACATTGTAGATGGATATATAGGGTGACCCAAATATACATTAAATATTTAACCAAGCCTTTGGGAGCATGAAAAGGATGCTAATGCAGAGATTTGTCCAAGAGGGGAACCTTTTGATATGGTAGACACATCAAGATCTATTTTCCCTCACCAAGATGAGGACTGCCACTAAAAAGGAGAAGATAGCTTAGGACCCACTATCCATCCTCTAAGCTACCCACAACATGTTTGATAAGCTCTTGTTATATCCCAAATTTTTACCCTAAATAATTCAATCAAAACTTCTTAAATTTTGGATAACATAGAACTATCTATGCCAATATACAAGCTATTACAAGAGATAGATATCTAGATTTGATAGGGATAGCTCCCTTGATCTATATTTTAGGCTCACACACTACACTAGATTAATCACTATTTGGGGTAAAAAGGGAAGAAAGAAACATAAATTAAACTATACTAATTAAGGTTATACACCAAAGATAATTCCATAAAACACACTTGTATCTACACTAAAAAAAGAAGACTATTAAAATTGACCTTAACTTAATGTCCTTCTAGTATAAGTGTTTCTACATGAAAGTAGATTGATATGCATATTGAGAGGTGGGTATAAATGAGGAATAATATTAGATGCTACTAGCTTCTCTCACACTTTAAAACACAATTAAAAAACAAATACACTTAATGAGACCTATTAGAAGAGATACTACTACTCACACAATGCATACAAGAGCAAAATGGAAACAAGGAGAAGACATTAATCACTTATCATACATATACACTACTTGACATACTTAGGTAATATTTGTAGACATAAAATGAACTTCATAACTTTATTCAAAGACAAATCAAGATGTCAAACTAGCAGGGCTTCACCATACCAATTATGGATTATGTATGATGCCAAAATGGTTTGCATATATAGAGCATAGGAGAGGAGAGAGAAGAAGTGAATTTCAAGAGTCACAATGGCCAAGTGTCAAACTTTGGAAACTAGTTACAATGAAATAGGATGAAGTGGAAAATAGGTCATGAATTCTTCTTAGACAAGTGTCCATCATAAATGCATCATTCTCCTAATGTTGGCATAGAGATCTTCATTATCTGACTTGAAACTGATTTGATGATGAGGATTCCATTATCTATCTTTAACTATCATAGGATTCTTTGACACATAAACCCTAACTTTGGATGGTGAAGATATTATTTTTGATAGTCATCTATGCCCTTCAACTGATAGCCTCCCCTTTGTCACTTGCCATTCACTTTCTTGAAGTTGTTTACTAGCCCTCTAGGACTGATCAACACACTTTTCACTTAAGTGGCCTATAATTTTTAAAATAGACTCATTGTATATATTTAAGACACCTATTCAATACCTATTTATCTTTTATTCTATCAGGTAGAGCTTAAAATAACTCCAAACAACACTTCTCACCTCTAATTTTAGCGGTCACTCACTTTCTCACTATGTTATTCAAGATTACCTGCAATGACCAATCTAACACAGGGGTTTCCAAGCATTACCAAGGTGATTATATAGTTTTAGTAGTTATATTACATCCCTACACACCTTTCACAATAACTTTCACCTATCTATTATCTTTCGTACCTCTAATTCAACTCAAATCTTATAAGAAACACTTAATGATGCATGTCCATACAAGTGATGGTACAAAATAAATGGATGGTGAGGAGCCTAAGAAAGTTACAAACAAGTTAAAATCATATTCTAGGACAAATTACCTATTATGGATTCATATCCATTCATCTTTTCTCCATCAGGTTCATATAAGGGTTTTAGGAGGGTTTTAGGTCACTTGGGTTGTTACCAATGATTCATAAAAGTTAGAGGTCTAATTCTCAAACCAATTCACAAAATCTTGATTTTAATACCCTCATAAATTACCTCTAAGTTCTTGATATACCATGTAATTCATTTGTATATATATGCATGAAGGAAGTTGGCTTCTTGAGCTCCTGCTTGCATCCTGGATAGGCCTGAGATAGATTTAGGCCAAAATTGACCAATTTGAGTTAATTTATATATATTTATGGTTTTAAAAAATCCTCCACTCACCCATAAAATTTATTAACCTAATTTATAAGATCATATGGTCATATGGATGAAGTTAGGCACCTTGAGGGTTTAGGTCTAGTTTTAGGCCTATTAGACCTAGATTGTGTATCTGCATATGTGACCACCTCTAATTTGTCTTAGTGTTTTTAGGTGTTCCTATATACTTGTTAACCTTAAAATTAATTTTAAAAATCATCCAACAATGCTTATTGTCTCTTCATTTCATCCTCTTTCCATCTATGTATCATGTCTGGAGGATTACGTGATTGTAAAGTGCCTCTGCTCTGAGCTAGAATAGAGAGTATCTCCCTTATTGGTACAGTTAAAATAAGACCATGGAGGTATCTCTCAAGTCATGATGACCATTTTTACAAATTTTCAAATTTTTATCATGCTCTAATAGCCCTCAACATTAGATTATTTCATGACTAGTTTCTAGAGGTATGACTATGTGCAGGGTTTTAGATAAATGAGTGTGAGATTTTGAAAACTTAATTTAGATTCACCTTCTATATTTTATGCCTTTTAAAATCACATGAAATGTGATGTTGTCACTATGGAATTGATATCCATTATTTCATTCCATATTATACTTCTATCTAGCCTCTAAACCTGAATTCCATTAGCATGAGATAGTCTAAGTTGAGAGTCCAAACTATAGGTGTGCAATTTAGGAACACAAGGGATTCCTGTAGGTGCTCATTAATGTGTAAATACTATGTTTCACCCCTCTATTTCCTCCTGAGCTCACTAGGACCATTTCATATGTGGGTAGACCATTTCATGCCTTCAAACCATGCTCTCATTCTCTCTACTATCAATGCACTAGGAGTTGTTTGTAATTGTACTATTCATTTTAGTCAAAAGGCACTATAGTTCACTATATATCTTTAGTAAAAGCTTGACTGAGTTTATATCATAGTAAACCATCATTTCTCTTAACAAGCAACTTCCTCTCATGTTCAAGTGTGACATCTAAGTCTAGGTTACAAGAATGGAACTATATGACTAGCTCAGACCTCATCAACTTTCACCCATATATGATGTTTTATAGGGCAGGATCCTTTTTCAAAGAAGTTAAGTTAACTTCCCATTTGTTAAGTTTCTTCAATCTAACACCTCTTCACCTAGATTGACTATATGTCATGATCTCACCACTTACCCTATGATCTTCTCTTGTTCCATGAACCCGTTTGAGATGCCAAGATAGGCCCAAATGATTATAGACATGTCTTGATCTGATCCAAAAATTAAAAGCTTTGATTGAAATATAATTCAAAAAACAAGAACAACATAATTATAATAATGTTATCTCTGAGAAGAGATGTTTTATTGATCAAATTTTTAGATCTAAACATATGCCTATCTTTGAGAAGAGATGTTTGATTTCCTTTTTGGGTTACATCTTCAATTATACACATTTTGAAGGTAGGAAGAGGATGTGAAAGGTCACCAATCTCAAGGGAGATTAAATGGTTTGACTTCCATGATTCATAATAATATAGAATTAGAGGAATTATTATTTTTAGACTACAGTACTAAAATTAAAATTTGGGGCACTTTCATTTAGTTTTTAAGGGTTAAAACCCATTGATCAGATCTCAATGTCATTTCATGATGTTCCCCTTATTCTTACCTTTCCAATGGTTCAAATGGGATTCAAACGGAGCTATGGTGCAAAAGTTATGGCTCTTGAAAGTTCTGCCACCAATTGGGGTAGAACCGTCACTTGAATTATCGCCTAAAATGTTGCTCAGATCATTCTTCCCTCCTTGAGAAGTAATGGTCCCAATTTCATCAAGATTTGTCATCAAGTGTGGCAGTTAAGTTTTTACTTGATTCCTAATGCATACTTAGAATGGATTGTGCTTTGTGGAGTTGTGCTTTGTGGAGTTGTGCTTTGTGGAGCTATTCAGGGCCTGATTGTTTACCATTTCTATCTAACCATTACTCTATGGATGGAAGTCCATGAACTTCTTTAGCTTTGTATCTATTTGATTTTGTTATTGTGTTGTTTATGTATTTAGGGTTACAACATTGGACCTTTTAGATTCTAATGGCTTGACCACCATGAGAACAAATTTCTTGGCACTAATCAAGGAGATAGATGTAGAAGGTGGTACCTATGGTACCCTATAGCACCATGTTCCAAGAGTGAGGGTGATCCTTCAAGTTTTTTATTCAAGATGCCATATTGATCATACATAAATGGTTGACCAAAGAGTACATCACAAACATCTAGATTGACCACATCACATAAGACCTCATCTTGGAAAGGTTTTATTGCATATGAGAGAAGACAATGGTGGGTGACACAGAGGTTTCTCCCTAGACTCAACCATCCAATACTATATGGATTTAGGTGATCCATCATGGACAAATTTAGGTTTTTCACAACATTAGCAGAGATTAAATTCTTTTAACTCCCACTATCAAGAATGAAATGTAGAGGCTTACCTTTCACCCATAACTTAGAGTGAAATAACCTTTCCTTGTCGTCTAGCCTATCCTCATGGGTTTATGATGAAGCAATGATGGCATCAGCCTTAGCATCTACAATCTCTTCTTCATCCTCTTTGACTGTAGGGTGTGTATGAGGTAGAGCAGTAGATGTTGAGGATTGTGACTTAGAAAGTAGGGACTTGATGGCTTGACATTCTTCTTTGGAGTGCATTTCAAATTTGTGGTAATTACACCATTTCCCAGTCTTCTCTTCTTTTTGCTTCCAATTTTGGCCTCGTGTTTGACCTTCTTTGTCACTTTTCCATTTTGAAGGTTGACTCTTTGTATTCATTCTTCCATGCTTCTACTCAATCTTCATTGTAAACTTGTACATCTCTCGAGGGTTTTCAAATTGAAGAGTTCCATCTCCCCCCTTATATATCATTATAGTCCACCATGATATTTGAGAACCTTATGTTTCTCACTTTCCTAGATGCCCAATCTCACAGATAGAGAATGAAAAATGTTAATGTAATCTTGAACAAACTATTCCTTACCTTGGCAAAGTTGTTGCCACTCTATATATAGATCATCATATGCTCCAATGGGGTAGTATTCTTCCTTTACAACTTCTATGAAATCATCCTAGGTAGGTTCTGCTTCAAGGCCAATATCATCCATACTGAATCTCTTCTTGTACACTTCCCACCAATTTTTGACAAGCAATGATTCTTTTAAAAGAGCAAAAGTGATCTTCTCTTTATCGGTGAATTTATTTATAGAAAAATAGGAAGAAAATTGATCCAACCAATTTTCTACCACATCAGCATTGATTTTGCCTTCAAATTTATGGATATCAAAATTCACTTAAACCTTGAAGAGTGTTGGGGCACTAAAAGGATGTGAGGGTACAGACGAGGAGCTAGAATTTCCCATCAAGATTTATTGGAGAATTTGGCTGAATTATTATAGCATATATGCTTGTTATTGTTAGAGGTCTTCATTCACCATTTCCTTGAAAGGATCAGATGTCTCAGTGTTGTCTACCATTTGAGGTCATTTGGAGCGAACAAGTGGATAGTCTATTGGATATTGTATTTTCACCCAAGCTTCTTATAGTCTGACCTTGTCCTTGATATCATACACTCTTAATACAAACCACTCCGATACCATTGATCCAAAACTTAGAAGCTTTGGTTGAAAGATAATTCAAGAAACAAGAACAACATAATTGTAATAATGTTATCTCTAAGAAGAGATGTTTTATTGATCAAACTTGTAGATCTAAACATATGCTTATCTCTAAGAAGAGATGTCTAATTTCTTTTTCGGATTACATATTCATTTATACACATTTTGGAGGTAGGATGAGGATGTGGAAGATCACCAATCTCAAGGGAGATTATGTGGTTCAACTTCCATGATTCACAATAATACAGAATTTGAGGAATTATTATTTTTAGACTACACTACTAAAATTCAAATTTGGGGCACTTCTATTTGGTTTCAAGTGTCAAAACCCACCAAGTAGAGATCTATGCCATCTCACAGTGTTCCCCTCATTCTTATCTTCCCAATGGTTCAAATGGGGAGTCAAATAGAGCTATAGCACAAAATTTATGGCTCCCAAAAGTTCTGTCACCAATTGGGGTAGAACCATCACTTGAATTATTGCCTGAAATGTTTCTCAGATCATGATCCCTCTTTTAGCTCTGAGCATGAAACCTGTAGATGCCTAATTCAAGGATAATTGACTATATTAAGCATCCTAAGCCTTGTATTTCATTAATGACACTCTTGATATCAAAAATTCAATGAATAATATGATCAAAAATGCTCTGAGGCTGAAAACAAACATATTAGCCTTGTCCTAAAGCCACTCTCAGGAGATAAACTTTGAAACTAATGAAACACTATATATAGTTCTCAATGGTGCTCACTTCTAACACAAGGAGATGATTTTGCATGTTCTTTCATATTCACACATGTAAAATGAGTTAAACCCATCATGGAAAGGATGAAAATATTCTAGAAGCCCATGTATAACACTTGGAAACATCAAACCAATGCAAGTAGATGAGAAAACCAAAGTCATCAAGGTTATGTAGGCATTTTGGAGGCACTAATAGTCTTAGTGATTCTTCATGAAGTACATAAAACCAATATTACAACTATGGCTATGGAATGTAAGTACACAGGGACCCCTAATAACCACCAAGTGCACTCGCTTCAACTCTCTTCCTCCTGTCTGTACTGAAGGAAAATTGTGTGACCTTGTTGACTTACCCAAGAGAGCGATGAGAGAGGGACTAGTTTTTTGGTAGTTTTAAACCTATTGGAGCTTATTTCACCTAAAATTAACTTTTTTGAATCCAAACACACCCTCCTAAAACCTCCACATGTGCCATATGAGTTACATCAATTTGTACAATTGCCTTAAATTAACTTTTATAGATGATCTTCTTGTTTGTACATTAGACCTATAACTTTTTTTATTTCAAACTATTCCTCTGACATATTCTAACAAGTGGGATGTTATATTTCATCTTGAAACATATGTATTTGATATAAAACCATGCAATTCATTCAAATGTGACCAAAAGCTGGCCTAAAATGACATTTAGAAAAATGACAAATGTGACAAAGTTAGAACATAATATGTAACCTTCAAAATGTGACTAGACCTTTCTTGGACCATGTTGACCATGTTCAAGCCTAGAATACCTTATTACAAGTTTAATATGCAAGGGGGTTTGACCAAATTTCACCTAGGGTTAAATTTAATCAATAATTCCTTGAGGACATGTTGATACAAGTTTGAACTCTCAAATCCCAAGTAAAAAGCATGTTCCCAGTCGGGCTAATAAAGTAGGTCAAGGATACCCTCCTAATACTTTTCTCAATCCTTGGGAAAGTAATGGAGACTCATTCTGAGATCAACATATTTATATAGAAAAATCAAGCCTATATAGAGATGATCACATAAATTGATGGGAAGTGCTAGAAGCTACAGGTGGTGGTTAATAAGGGAATTTTTTTAGAGCTCAAACTAATGCCAACCTTAGACTTGGAGATGTACCAAACATATGCTAGGAATATGAGAGATGTAATGGAGGAGTGGTTAACCTTAGCCCACATTACAATAGGACCCTTGGAAGAGGATGAGAAGAAAATATTGACCTACTTCAAAGAGGTCAACATATTCATGCTATTCTATCCAAATGGGACCTTGCTCGACCAAGGAGAATTTAGAGTCCATTGGGGTCAATTTGAATAGGTTTTGAGGGATAAAATGGCTAAGGTAAACTAGGAAGGGGCCTGGGCAGTGTTGGACCTATCAACTCAAACCACAATGAGCATTAACCAAGTCTACAGAGTCCAAGCATCAATGGAAGTAGCTTTCTAAATTTCTCAGAGACTAGCAGCTTAGGTAGAGGTGATCTTCAGGGAACCCCCAATGAACTTAGTGAAACTAGATAAGGAGTTTGACCTCATGGAAATTATGTTGGGAGATAGGAGTGACTAGTCAAAGTAGTTAAGACTTGGTTCCTCTTAATCACCTCCTCTTGTCAACTAATGGTCCCCTATAGATCTATTGTGGGTTTGTAAGGATTGTTGTGGTTTAAATTTTGAAATATAGTTATAACTGTAATGAGTGGCCATCATGGCCCAAAATGAGATCCTCATGATTTTTAGAGGTGAGCACTAATCCTTATCTATTTAAAGAACTGTATTTTATTATAGGTTAACCAAAATTACTTGAAAGTGTTATCAAATTACTACCAAGATCTCACATGTGTTTCCTTCATCACTCTAAACTGTAGAATTGGTCTAGATCAATTATTGTAACAACATTTTACTCTTTTAATGAATACAATTTCTATTTTCTATAAGAGGGTCTCTTTTGTGTTTCAATTTTAGTTCATCTCCATATTTAAATGATTATCAATGTGAGGTTAATTCGATTAATAACCTATTACTCTATATATGTCATGGTTATGATGTTCTTAGCTATTATAATCTTTATGTGTGTTCTTTCATTTCCCCTTTGGTAGTACTGATAATTTGTATGCCTAGCTACACATTCTTGTATGGTGTTTATGTGTTCTTGATAATAAACCTCTAGTACTCATCCTTAGTGAGAACTTGCATTGAAGGCATACTCTCGATTCCCTCAAAATCATCACACTATATGCTCTTAGAGGTAGAAATCTAGTTAAACTCGGTCTATAGTGGTATAATTGTGGCAAAGTCACTTGGTTCAATGACTATTACATTGATCTCATTTTAGACCTAGAGGCTTACCTTTTCTGCCTTACCCTTCCCTCTCTTTTATGTTTGTTTAGTGGAATTTAAATACTCTTTCCCCTTGTGTTTATAATAAGCCCAATACTCAAATATTCATAATAATATTTAACCTATGTGAAGAACATTGGATTGAACCTTCGATGGTGATAGTGCATCTCTTGGATACTATTCATGCAAACTCCATTTGTGAAGTCCAATACCTACAACTATACTAGGATAATCCCATATCAGTCCTAAAATGGAGGACAAAAGTTCATATTTGTCCCCACCTTCCCCTTTTCAAGGAATTCCCATTCTCATGGGCATCTCATGATAAGGAGTAGATTGGAGTGAACAAAACACACTTCATATCATTCCTAAGTGGTATCATAGTGTTTTTAAGTTTTCATAGTTATTTATATGCCCATACATACAAGGTTTGATTATAGGAAGTTAGGTTTTGAGACTCGTGACCTTTAATCATACCTTCCTTCACGTCCTCAAATGGGAGACAAATCTACAATGATGCCAACTCTAGAGATGTTATATAAAAATGATAGAGGATGCATTGCATAGACAACAAGAATATTTAGAAGAATGTCATACATGTGAATGAGCAAGTATCATTGATCACTTTTTACTCCTTCTAAAGAATCAAACTTATCTGACATCCTCTCATTCTCATCGTCCATTTTCACAAATGCCATATAAGGTAAATCTAAACATTCTTATGTTTGAAGGTAAAATAGATGAAAATGCACTAGATAACTGACTTAACCTCATATGTTCATACTACGTGATAAATAACTTTTATGAGCAAGATAAAATCACATTTTCTCTTCTTAATGTTTCTTTCTTAGTTAATAAATGGTGGGGAAATTATTTAAGTAAACATGAAGATGATATTAGTTTAGACATATGGAATAGTTTCATAGAAGCACTCAAAGCAACCTATTATCTTATCAGAAACTATAATGATCAATACATTAAGTTTTCTCAATTTTTCCAAGGAAAAGAATAATTTGTGAAAAAATACGCAAATACTTTCCATACCCTGGCGTCCAAACTTGGGATTCAATATTCAGAGCAAAATCTTGTTCTAACTTGAGACCTCACATCCAGTCAAACCTAGATTGCTTGAATATTTCCTCTATAGGGGAAGCTTGCAGATATGCTTGCAAGTTTGAATCAAACTCTAAGGCCAAGATTAAGGCAAAAGATTCAAAGTCTCAAACCAAGCAACAATCTAAATCTTCCTAGCAAAATTCCAAAATAGGGAATAATTCCAAACAACCATTGAAGAAGCAATAGTTTTTAGATGATCAAATTAATTATTTTAAAACTAACAAGTGGTGTTCAGTTCACAACTCCAAAATTCATTTCAATGAGGAATGTCACATTAGAAAAATTATGATTGCATAATTTGAGGCAATAGGTACCATCATCACAACATCAGACAAAGGTAAACATATCATGGAATTTGAACCCAGTGCTATGGTGGGTACCACAAACATTCCTAATACCTTTATGGAAATAGAGGAAGTAGAAAGATTATTCCATTTTCAAATTTTGGATCAGTACCCGATCAATTCATTTCATTGTTGACAATAGAAGTCATAATAACCTAATTTATCTTGAAGCAGTTTGTAAGTTAAACTTGCCTTTGATGCCTCACCCACAAACCTACTCCATTGGATGGTTAAGTGTAGGATCTAAGAAACACAACACTCAATAGTGTCAAGTGGTGTACAACATCAAGCCTTTTTAAGATATAGTCATTTATGACATCACTCCATTATAGGTATGTGATATCCTATTAGGTCAACCATATCTTTATCATCGACATACAATATATGAAGTAAATCCTAAAGATGGTGTCATACAAGTTTGTGATTTAAGATGCCACGTACCAAAATTAGATCCAAATATATCACTCATTAGCTCCAATCAATGTAAGAATCTAGTCACATCCAGTAACAAGTTCATGCTTTTGATGGTAAGATCTAATTGAAATAAATTCTTTAGGTTAATTATAATTACCAAAATTCTTCCAGCATCAATGCAAAAAGCAACAGTGTAGCTCAAGTTAGAAGAATACAAGGATGTGTTCCAACTACCAAAGGAAGTTACTAGTCACTATGTGGTAAAGCATATTATTGATCTAGTCCTTGGGCTACCTCTTCATAATGCTTATTTATACCAAATATCATTTCTAGAGAATGAAGAAATCAAGTGTTAGATCCATGAAATTATGGGAAAATGGCATATCATGCCTAGCTCTTCACCTTGTGGTAGCCAAATTATGCTTACGCTAAATAAGGATGGCACATGGAGGCTATGCATTAATTATAGAGCACTCAATAAGATTCAAATGAAAAATTGCTATCTTCTTCTAAGGATCAAGGATATTTTGAGGCAACTCCATGGTGCAAAACACTTCACTGAGAAATATCTCAAGTCTAGGCACCATCATATTCTTGTTGATCCTAAAACTATATGGAAGACAACCTTCAAGGCCAAATAAGGTTTGTTCAAATGCTTAGTCATACCCTTCGTCTTGACCAATGCTCTAACCACATTCATGTGGATGTTGAATGATATCCTAAGGCCCTTCATAGCTTGATTTGTTGTAGTATACCTTGATTACATCTTAATCTTTAATACAACATGGGATGAACATCTACGTCATATGGATCAAGTGATTAACACTTTACAAAAACACAAATTGTATGTAAACATGGAAAAATGTCCATTTGACATTCTATAGATTCAGTACTTAGGATATATTATAGACATATAAGGAGTGCATGTGGATTCAACCAAGATTCGAATCATCTAAAATTGGCCACAACTAAAGAATCTTACATAGCTTCACATCTTTTTGGGATAGACAAATTTCTACTATATATTTGTACTTGGTTTCTCTCATGTGACATGGCCTCTAAACTAAGTTACTCAAGGTTTTATTGAAGCAAAGTTCAACTATACTTCTACACAATATAAATCATTTAAGGAATTGAAATGTAGACTTTGTTTCGCACCAGTACTTACCTTTTTAGACATTCAACAACCATTTGAACTTGAGATAAATGCTTTTGGATTTACACTTGGATAAATCCTCACTCAATATGGTTACCCAGTTGCTTATCATAGTGAAACTTTCACTGCTCAATAAGGAACTACCCAATATATGATCATGAGTTTTATGTTATTGTTCATGAATGTAAGTATTGGAAACATTATATGTTGGGCAAGGAGACTGTGATCCACATAGATCACAAGTTATTTATATTTTTATAGACATAAAATAAGTTATATCAAGAATGACATTAGAAATGGTCTTCTTATCTTCATCAATTACATCTAAACATCAAGCATAAGAAGGGAAGTGCCAATCCAATTGTGGATTGCCTGATCCACCCTCTGATTCAAACTTTCCTTTTTATATTTAACACATATGGACATGAAGTCAATGCATGGATAAAATTCTATCCTTCAGACATGGATTTTGATATCTATCATAATTTACTTAATAGTAATTCAATACCAAATTTCTACTTGCAGGATGGACTTCTCTATCATCTTGGGCACTTGCGGGTTCCACATGAGGCAAAGAGATAGAAACAAATATGGGAGGCTCATTTAAGCAAGGTTGCAAGATATTTCAGGATTGAAAAGACTCTTAAGGTGTTGCAAAAATATTTTTATTGGTTGTATCTCAGGTCTAATGCTTTCAGATATATAAATTTTTATACTGCATGTGCCATAACCAATTTGATCAACAAGAAGCAAGGTCTGTACACACCTCTCTCAGTTCTAATGAGACCATAGGAATCCATTTCCATGGACTTCCTCTCATGCTACCGACATCCACCAAAAAATTAGTGGATAAAAACATAGTGGTTAAAAACATAGCGAGGATAAAACATGGTAAGGCAAAAATGTAGTGAGGACAAAACATAGTAAAGGATGTGCTCACACAGAAGATATCATAACTTTCAACTAAAGGTACAAACTCATGAAATTGCATTTTTCTCTATTATTTTTCTTGTAAATTTGGTGCATTACTTTTCCACCATGAAATGTTAACTACTATCACCAAAATGAGCTAGACAATAAATAAACAATGTGATAATCACTAAATCTTCGTGACAATTTCACGACATTACCAATATCACTACTTTTTTTCTCACTATGTTTTATACTCGTAACACTTTTATCATACTACATTTTTATCGCTACATTTTTTACTACTACGTTTTTTTCTGTTATGTTATCACATAAAGCCATGCTACTGTACTAATAAACATGGTAATGATTGCATATATGTATTAATTGATAGATTCTTAAAAAGAGAAATTCTTGTACCTAGTAAGAAAGTTATATCAACTCTAAAAATAGCTTAATTATATTTTTAGTAGGTCTAGATCCACTTTAGGATACCAAAAACTATATTGTCTAAGAGAGACATTAGAGTTTTGAGCCATTTCTAGAAATCACTTTGGTATATGTTAGACACAAAGTTGGACAAGTCCATTGCTTTCATCCTCAAACTGATGGATAGACAAAAGTGGTCAATAGGATGATAGTGCATCTTCTAAGAGTGTATAACTTGAAGAAGCAACACACTTGGGATGAAATTTTTCCATTCATCACAATGGTAATAAAGCTCTGCACAACTCTACTGTACATAACCCTTTTCATGTATGTTTGGGTTTTCAACCCTTGACACCCATCAACATAGCTTATCCTATTTTTTCATCAATAGTAACAACTCTTACTCAAAAAAAAGTTGACAAAGTTGTTCAATTCATTGATCACAACCAACATATTTAGTAATAGGTGCAAACCATTCTGCAATAAGCAAATGTGAAGTACAAGCAACACCATGACAAGCAATGGACACCACACACATTTTAGGTTGGTGATCAAGTCTGGTTACACCTACAAAAGGAGATACTAAAGTACCTTATTGTAAGCTTCATCCGCTTTGGTATGGACCCTATACCATCACCAATCACATAGGAGATAATGCTTTTGAGCTCAATCTTCTAACTTATCTTGGGTTGCATCTTGTCTTCAATGCAAAACTCTTGTGGCATTAATTTCCACCCTTGTTGGATACTTAAGATACTATCGAGACTCTCCAGTGATATAGATCAATACTAATTGTAGTGTTTCAATAGAAATAGATCATGTCATTAACGCTCAAGTCAAACAAACACATTGATAATAGATCCCTCTCTTTGATATCGTCAAAGAAGGTCAAGTGCATTCCAAAAGGAAATTGTTTATAAAGGTGTAGGTTGTCAATATGTTTCCACGTATTCTTTTGCAACTGCATGCAATGGGGACCATTACTCTTCAAGGAAAAGGAGCTGATCCTAGAGGATTTAGGTCACTCATTCATACCACATATCACCATAATTGCACGTCCAACTTTGCACTGATGTTAGCAGTTATGTCGATGGGTTACACGCCTATGTGTAGAAGGATTCCTTACAAATTCATTTCTACATTATTGCACAGAGCCTGTAGTGTCACCACTATAGTCAGTAGTCAATCAGTAAAGGTGATAAATGATGTCATTACACTTGGTGGTTATGAAGTGGTTATTACCAACCGTTACAATGGTTTAGTGAATGTTTCATCTTCTTACATTGTATAATAATGTACACTTTCATTATTTTTATGTTAGTAATATATTTTGTTGAACTGCATAGAAGAATAGAGTTAGGAAGCTTGCAGCAACAAAATTAGATCTCTCGAATTACACAAAACTTAGTATAATATAACTTTGTTGTTATAGTTATAAATTTGTTGCCAACTTGTTCTTTCCTTCATATTTATTTACTACATTGCATTCCATATTCTCTATGATTCAGTAAATCACTTCTACATATAACTTGTTTAATCCACATTAAGTAGGTTGTCCACCAGGTCTCCCCATGGGCCCTAAAGCACTCCAATTATGGGTTTAGCCTCAATTTTTGGTCACCAAAGATTGTATTAAAAATGTATGCATGATTTAGCATAAATTCATAGGCATGTGGATTCACAAGGGTATCATCACATCTTTAGCAAAACAAGTTACATTGTTTACAATTCTTATTTTTAGATTTTAACAAATTATTATTATGTGCACTTATCCACGTGTAAATATTCTTGCAATATTCATAAGTGCATTGAAGTTTGTAGTAGGAGATTTGGGGGCACAAAAAATTGTATTCATATTTCCCTTGTTTTACTTGGATATGCATACACACACACACATGCCAAAGTAGGGCATTATGATACACATAAAAATGGTCCCTAGGCATTTATTAGTTGGAAATTACATTATTCTAGTGTGGCTTTATATTTATCGATTATTCGTCTAGATTAATCTTTATTGGTGCATTTTGGTAATGTTTTGTCATGTCCTTTCCATTTTTTCTCTCAACCCTTCTCTCTCCTCCCTATTTGTTTCCATCTTTGTTTTTGGTGTTAGATCTTTTTACTTGTTAGGATCCCTCGGTGTAGGTTGCCTTATTTTGTCCATTTTTTCTCCCATTTGATGTTAATTTGTGCATCAATAGGACCCTAATTTGAATTCAAGTGATTTATAAATATACATGTACATTAGTGTATTTAGGATTATATATAAAAGGCATCCAATAATCTAAAGAAATTCTGAAAAAACATATAACATTTATTGTGACGATATTCTATTAAACATTTACAAACATTCTAAAAACTCAAATATTTAAACATTCATTATAACATTGAATATCATATTAAAAACACATGACATCAAACTAAAATATTTGAATATATCATATTTCATTATATTTACTAAATGTATTATCTTCAATTATTATATATCTTAAAAGATCTTAATAATCAATTAGTATTTAAAATCTTTACCATAAATATATACCCCGAAATAAATATTTTTCCCTATCCCAAAATTTTTTTTCCCAATAATCAATATGAAGTTTTAAAGTATTGATGAAGAATTTTTTTTTAAACCCTAATGGTGACAAACACAACTTCAACTTCAATAATAACCCCTATGCATTGCTCTCGAGTAGGGCACACATGGCGGCTTTAGTGGCGCCAATGCTACCATTATGAAGATTTGTCTTCATCTTCCTACTCGAGTATTTTTTATTTTTTATTTTTTAAATATTTTAATATTGTTTTCCAACCATCATCCAAAATATGACATTAATAATGCATGCATGCTTGCCCTTTTGTCTTTGAAAATGTATTATTTGTCGTACATAGTTCATGGTAAGCCGAATTCTTTCCCTATTGGCCGACATAGTTCGCCAATTTAAGGAAGCACTATAATTGTATACCATATTTTGCTCATTTTTATGAATTCTTCTCTTCCACATGGTGATGAAATGATTAAAAAAATCTAATGATTGCAACATTTAATTGAGCCGTTTAATGCCATTCATAGTCCCAATAAAAATAAATAATACTAAGTTGAACCATTGTCGAATTCATTTAAAACTCTTATCCACATTGACCCCTATCATGAGAAATCATGAAGAAGAGACATTGTTTCCCGATTTGGTGCACTTTGTCTCTTGTGACATTTCCTTTCCACATCCTAACACATTTAATATTATTTTACAAATCTTCTTTTTGTTTTCTTCATAACCTACTTTATGTATCATAAATAAATGGAATTCAATTAAATTGCAATATAAATGTAACTACTACTAGTAGGTTTAAGTTATTTTTTAAAACTTATTTTTAAGTAGAGAGTTTAGAAGTGTATATTGAATATTGATATATCAATTAATAATTGTTATAATTTAATAGTAAAAAATAATGATTAATAATGTTGAAAAAATTATTTATAAAATTTGCAATAATTAGATTATAATGTATAACTTAATAAGTTTTACTTAGTACATATCGAGATTATTAAGTTTAATTTTCAAAAAATATTAGGCAGGTGAAATACATTTGATAATTGTGTTCATTTATTTCAAGATTCCAAAAACTTCATTTGGTTTTTTGTATCTTTCTTTAGTTTATTCAGAAAATAGACTTCTTGTTTTAATTGGGAAATTAAATTTGAAATGGTAAGAAAACCATGTTTTAGGGCTTATGTTATACCAATGTTTTCTACTGCATCACATTTCATTTTTATATTTGACGTATTTATTTCCTCTCTTCCTTTTCACCCCAACACATTTTAATATAGCATTAGAATAGAATGAAGACGGCCTGCTTCGAAGGTTTCTTTCGCATAAAAATACCAATGCTCCCTATAATGATTCTCTGACTACGAATTGAACAAAGTTAGACATTTGAGAGCATCAACAGAATTCCAATAATTGCAGTAATTCATCAACCATGAAAACTAATGCAATGCAATGTGTCGCTAACATGAAATTATGTATTACAATGAATTCACTAATGGTTGCTTGAATTCTCTAAATGCTTAAAAACTCTGTATGAACAATAATGAATTCTTTTCAAAATGCTAGATGTTTTTCAAATGATTCCCAAATAATTTTCAAATGCCTAAATATGTTAGGATGCTTGTGTATTTATAGATGACTTGAATTCAAATTAGGTCCCTATTAACACACAAACTAACATGAAATAGTGTAAAATGTAAAAACGTTAGGATAAGAGTCATGTGGGATGTAAGGAAACCCTAAAGGTTCCATGTTAGGACTACACAATTATGCTTTGACATACTTGAAGCGTGCTATCATGCTTTTTATAAGGACTCTACAATGTGATTAAAATTGGAGGAAAAGCCATTACATTTGGAAGTGTCAAGGCAGGTGCAGGGACCACTAAAATTTAGTAAATACACCAATATAACCTAATCTAAACCAATAATCAAAAAGTACACGAACATCCTATAAATATACAATTTCACAACTAATAAATGCTTAGGAGTTATTTTTCGCTATTTGTATTTTACCCCAATTTAGAGTATGTGTACATAAATATTAAAATGAAATGAAAACATAGGATGAATACATAATTTTTCCCATGAAGCTATTGAAGCAAACTCCAATACACCTATGAATCTTATAATAACATTTTTTTTACATGTGCATGGAAGAATGTCAATAATAATAATCTACTAAAATCTATAAAACTAATAATGATATGATTTAAGGTATCTGTAATGCTCTTGTGAAACAATGTGCCTCTAAAACTATGCTTGAACCTACACACTTTTTTGATACTTTTTTTACTCACAAATAATCAATCTAAACCACAATTATGAGTATTACACAAAATCAATGTTAAATGATATCATGAAAATATCCCTTTTTTGGAATAGGTGGTGTGTCTAGAGTACGTTCATCATGGGATTGAGTAAAATATGAATTTTGTGATGAATTACGTGATGAATGTCTAGAGTCTATGAATATAATGAGTCGAATGTCTGCCCCTTTTTTGAGATTTGGGATAAACTTATGAAGTAAATTACTCAAAAGAAAGGAATTACATGCATCATGTGTAAGATAAGATATAAAATAAATGATATCTAACATATAAAGATGTGATATTATAATCATGTGTTATAAATAATATTCCTCGTGTGAGCCTGTGATATAATCAATATAAGCACATGAGTCATATACCCCACATTGGGTGATTGTAAGTGGTATAAAATTAAAGAAATGCCCCATGTGGGTGTAATACATAAGCAATATATCATCATTATCGTACGATATAGAAATGAGAAACATTTGTATGTGTTATTGCACCTAATAGATGCATATGAATCATAGTAATCTAAGGAAGTAATAAAAATATACTTATGATATAAATTGTGTCACCGTAAAACACAACAAATACTTAATGACAAGAACTATATTAGCAAACATGTCAAATATATGGTAAGACACAAATCAAATATTTTAAACATTGTAATCATGGCAAACCCATAGAAGACTCATAAGACAATGAAGGCACATCAAACACATAGTAAGCATAGAATAATGTAAATACATATGAAACACACAAGGCACATAAAATAGTGAAGACATAAAACACATAGTAATGTTAGACACACTAAAGATACACCAAACACTAGGAAAGCACACTAAGCATAATGAAGACACCACAAACACTTAGAAAGCACATGAAGCAATTAAGACACATAATGAAAGATGCAAGCAAGTCAACTATGTGACTAAGTATAGATTAAACATTACATATGTGGAAAAAAAAATCATGGAAAACATTAGGAAAACACATTAAACAAGGACTTAATTAAGATACATATCTAAGACATATATACACATATAAAACAACCAAAAGCATTAAATAATTAAGGCTTTCATAGTCCATAACAATGGAAAAAGTGATTTACAATAAAATTGCATAGAAGTTTATTATCAACAATGTTTCAAATTACATCAAGTAACCTATCATCAAGAAGTAGAAATCAAGTGTATGAATTATAGACCATAATTAATTATATAGATAAATATGTGAGGTACAAGATGCCTCTTTGGGATACTTTAGGAAATGATAAGTGCCCAAATAGAAATTGTAATTAATTAAAATAACAACTATAGTACAAAACATTAGATGCCCAAAACCTAATATAATGGTAAAAAATCAAGCGGGGCTACTTTAAAAATAATAATAATAATAATTCACGATTTGTTTTTACAATTAATTAAAATTATAACCATTATGACGCAAAAATTATAAGTCCTTGTCCTAAATTTAGGGGTTTATTTTTAATTTATTGATAATAGATCTCTATGAGTGGCTTAAATCTAAACCCTCATCTGTATTTAAATTTTTTGAATGGTTAATAATATCCATAGCGTCCTATAGTTGTTTCTTGAAATAATGGTCTTCTACGATTAGGACCTTGACATTTTCAATTAAATTGCATGTTTTTTTTTCAAGGGGTGCTCTACCAGAACCCATTTATAAAAATCATGTCAAACATATAAAAACACAATGTAATTGTAGACACCACATGCACACACACATGATAATACCAAACATAGAAGGATGTAACCAACAAATAAGGTATATTAAATAACACATACCATAGACATAAAACATTAAATTGAATAAAATTCTAATATAATAAAAATAATTATTAAAGATATAACTTGAAGAGAGAACAAGAGATACCCCATATTTCCCCTAAATTTTCCCTTGAACAAATATGGGATGTGTTCTTAACCTAATGTGAAGCCACAATCATGAACCTATGATATGTTTAAACATAACACCTATATCTATATTAAAAATCTCATCAATAACATATATATAAAAATTGTAGACACTTAGTTTTGGCCATTTTCATGCCTAAACCGAATTCAAGTCAATTTATAGTAAACAACACAATTTAAGTCTATAAATCACCTGAAAACCCAAATTCATCTGCATAAGAGATTTATTTGTTCATAAAAATGGTGAGGCTTACTTATTTGGGGTATTATCCTATTTGCACCAATAACCTAGTTCAATTTCAACCCTAGTCAAATTAGGACCTAGTAATTTGACAGTTTTGGCATGTCAAGCTATTAATTCAAAACATCTAAAACAATTGCCAAAAGCCAAAAAACACTATGCAATATTAATTACATTGTAAATCTTAATTAACTTTTTTATTTGATGAGGTAAATGTTTTTGAATTTGGAGCTATGAACTGGACAAGTGAGAGTTTTGATTACTAGATCCACAACCAAGGTGAGGGTTTTAAATGATGGTCCCACAACCAAGAGGGTTTGGAGGATCCCACAACCTTTACAAGGCATAACAAGAGCGTTTTAAGGTTCCCACAACCATTACAATCATAGCTAAAAGGTTTGGAAGATTCCATAACCTTGGTAAGTCAAAGAGGGTTTTAAGGCTCCCATAACTATTACACCTAGAGGGTTTGAAGGTTCCCACAACCTTTAGTACAAACAAATTTTTAATGAGATTCAAATAAGATGATCTTCAATAGACCTTCCCTTGGACTTCTATAGTAGAATAAGAGCCTGTTAGGAGCAGAAGGTCTTATGCTAACCTTTTACCTCTTGGGACCTCCACACATCCTTTGTGCGACTGATGCATAAAAAGTGGGGTTATCCTCCCACTAGGCCTTGTAATAACTGAATCACAGTAAGAGACTAACCAACTCATCCTTATTAGTCTAGCCTCATCTATGAATTCTTTAGGATTTTTCATCCAGCTATGGACAATACACATAGTTTCTATGGCAAATCTCGATGCCCTGAAGAGATAAGGGTGGAATACTCTATCATCCAATCTGATAATACTAAATCTTAATTAATTTGCCTAAGTAAAAATTTCAAGTTGAATTAGTGAATCTCATTTATCAAAAAAAAATTAGCCAAATATGAATTCAAAGGTTAAAGGAGCTAATAAAGTGATTTATTGATTATTAAATATTCTAAAAAGGTGAGTCACACCCTCACAAATATCTAAAGTGAGTTGTCATGCCTCATCAATATCTAAAACTGAGGTGTCAAGATTTCATGAGTGCTTTGTCCCAACCTAAGGTCAACTAGACTCAGCCAAAGTTATAATTTAACCTAATCTCCCTAGGGTCAGAGTTAGTTCTTAGAGCTATAAATACAAGTGCCTACACCATATGCCAGTAATATTTTATGTGTAAGGTTATTCTATAGGAAAGCCTTCAAGAATCCATTGAGAGTAGTGTTATAATGCTCATTTCATGCCAAGTTTCATACCAAGCTAAGCCAATAGAAAAGTGAAGCCACAAGTGACCATTGGAGAAGTGCTACCACCATGGAGAAGTATTGAAAAGAGTCTCTAACATCATAGACCAAGCACGAACATACTTATGCCAATAAGTGGACATCAAATTTGATAAAGGGGTTAAATTACTTGTGTTATTTTAATATCTATTTTATGATCTTGTTCATTATGTTATGCTATCCCTAGTTCTTAGGAAAGAGTGTTTAGTTTTAGTGTATTACTATGCATGGATTTTTATCATTTTGACTAACAAGTAACTAATCAACATTTATGTGCTCTTTAGATTCCTAAGATACATAATAACACACCTAGTGGGACCATGTATCCCGTATGGTCAAAGATAATGATGTTCAACCTTTAGTTTTTCTAACAAAAGCATTTAATTATTCAATTTTAGAGTTTTGTGCTTGAAAATCCTATCATTTTTTTCTTATAATCGACGGCTTCATCCTGAGTAACAGTGGCTTTGCCATTTTGTACTCTATTAGAAATATTTATTTGTGCAAAAATAATGGCTTTTAAATGATGGCTTTGACCTGTTAAATGGTGACATTGCTATCTGTAAATGATAGTTTTGAACCTGCTAGATAGTGACATCATTAGGTAAAATTACATTTGGTTTTGGTGACATTGCTTATTTTCAACCTGTAATTAGTGACTTCACCAAATCTAATTGGTGGATTTACCCTGTTTAATGAAGATTTTGCCAAATTCTAGTTTATTTGTGTCTATGTTCCTAGGAAAACTATGGCTTCATTAAAAATGATAGCTTCATTCTGTTGCATAAATGATGACTTCACTTTGTGTTTTCAAAAACCCGAGAGTGCAAAATGGAATATTGCTTATTGATTTGATTTTGGCCTAAAGATAAGTAAACCCCCTAACATTTTTGTAGGCACTAAGGTGCATAGAGATAGGCCTAAACACTTCTAAATCTCACATACAATTTTGTTTGGTACTTAAAATCAATCTAATCAAACTTGTCTTTTAGCATTTCAAAGTTTTTACAAGTGCAAACAAGGCCAAAGGGTCAAAATTTCAATCACATTTGAGTTGGTGTTATTAAAAATAAATATACTTTAATTAGATCTCTTAATATCTTTTTCACTTTTTGTTTGTTCCTTTTTCATTAGCTAGTTTCAAATTTCATAGATTAAATTTTTTGTTTGTGGCAAATCAAAAATGACCTCTAAAGTCTTTCCATTTTATTTTTTTGCATTTGTCTTGTGGGTGGGAGTTCATTTCCTCCTCAAAAGTTCTTAAGGGGTGTGTTGACCTAGGGTTTCATCTCCGAACATTGCACCAACCCCAATCCATGGTGGGGTATATACATTGGGCACATGATATTGGGATTGTCAGAGGACTGAGTAGCTAGCCTCTCCAATCCTAACAAAAACTTGGGTTAGGTCTAATTAAACATGGGACTTCACTAAGCAGTACACAGTTAAATTCATTATGCAAAGGAATAGACCTTTGCATAGAAAGTAAATGAGTTTGGACCTAATTGATGTGATGCACCCTTATGTTATCCACACTTGGGAGCATTTAGTACGTTTTGAAACATATAGATTTTAGTCAACCCTACTTACCATAAAATATCTTTCCAAACACTGAGTGTTTCTCACTCTAAGTTTGTGCCATGTAGTAATGCTTGAGAGATAGAGGGTACTGTAAAAACTCTACCTACACCTATTATTTAATTTTTGGATTAACACTTAATTACTTTTGAGCATTGGTGTATCAGTAGAAACTTTGGCAGAAGCTATGCACACCTATGTCAGTTTTAGGGATAGGATGAGCCAGTAGTGTTCTTTATATTTTCTTTGATTTGCATGTGTGTCTTAGACTAAAATTATTTGTTTGTATTGTCAAATTTGAAATGAGTCCAAAACTGTCATGTTGTTTTCACACCCCTTTAACCTAAGTGATGTTACTCTACCCATTTTGTGTCACACTTTTGCCTTAGATTTTTTATTTAAAAACTATTTGTGTGTCACTTGTTTAAATAGGGTGTCGTTACGCTACCCATTTCATCTCAAACATTTGCCTTGGATTTTTTAGTCCAAAACCATTATCATGCCGTTTATTTGAAGGAGTGTTGTTATTCTAACTAAATTATTCTAAAACACTTGTCATATTTGAAACTAAGTTCCAAAACCATTGTTATACCTTTTGTTTTAAATGCACAATTACACTACCCATTTTGGTCTAGCCCATTTGCCTTAGAACATCCAAGTCTTTTTGCATTACATTTAAAACTCAATATTTTTAAGTACAAATCTTGAACTAATTAGATTTACATTAAAGCCTTGTCTAATTTGGGCTTACGTTGTCTACCTTTTTGTGTTTGGATTGTGATACTTGGGTTGATTTACTATTTAATCTAAAAGACCCCTTGCCTAGACTTAGTGGTTCTTTGTTGTCTTGTGTTTTGTTTGAGAGTCCTTTTAGCCAAGTTGTTGCCATGTGCCTTATTTGAAGTTTGTTGTGCCAAGTTCTAGAGTGTCCTAGTTCTATCATCAAATATTATCTTTTGAGTTAAATATTGGGCCTTAGTGAACTAGTTACCAAGTGTCATCCAAGTCAATTGCATTAGTTTAGTTTTTTTTCAAGTTCTTATTTAAGTTATTTGTTTATGAGTCTTGATTTTTTTCATGTGAAATGATTATAACCACCTTTGAGAAATTCGTCGCTATCCCTTTAACATAGTTCATAACTATTCTACCTTGTCTAGATACTTTTGTTACTAATTATAACCACTTTTGGGCAAATTAGTATCTTAGCCATAGATGAGTTTTGAGCTTTTATGTTACCTTTACCAATGATTATAATTGCCTTTGGGCAAATCGGTACCTTTGTTAGACTAGTTTCAAGTTTGTTTTGTCTTTACCTCTGCCGAGTTCAGTGGTTTTACCCTTTGGGCCTCTTTTATAGAGCCAAATGTTATTTGCTTTTAGACCTCAATTGTTTGCTACCTTTATACCTTTATTTTTTTATGAGACCTAGCCATAGATCAGAACATGCCTCGTTACACATATAACAAGACTATGTATAATCCAAAATATGAGAACTTTATGACCAGTGAGTCCACTTTCGTTCAAGAGCTGTATGGCAATGTCATAGCCTATGAGATAAATCACTATACATATTATAATATTTAACACATTGAATAAAGGTTGGACCCATTATCATAGTATTTAGTGAATGCACCTTCTTATCCAAGCCAAGAATAAGAGTAAACGACACAATACCTTGCTCAAATGATACCAACTATTAAACAAAACCAATAATAAGAGGCCTATTACATTACAACACCAATTCGGATAAGTTTTGATTCATATTTGTTTGATTGTCATTTTTTATAAAATAAAGATGAAATTCTCATCAGTGTTGTCAAAGTAGGAGCCAAATTTTTGCCAGACTTCCCACATGGAAGTCTTAGTAGTTTAATTAGAAATCTTAGTAATGCCCCTAAAAAATAATAGTTGGAATAGGCATCAACTATTTATAGTCAAACTTTAGTCTAAATGTCATATTAGATCCAAAGTATACTTGCAAAAGGGAAAGGTCCTATGAATGATCAAATGGAATAGGTACAACAAGTGTACCAAAACTACCTCAATCTAACACACAACCTTAATGAATGGTTATTTATAACATGCCACTTATTGAGATAGTTATGTCAATAGGGAAATAGATAGATGCTCCGAGATATGTAAACCAAAATATAGACCTATTTAGCCAAAACATGTTGGTTGGTGACATGTTTAATGTCCCCATTTTGACCAAAGAGACTAACACTCAAATGGAAGATCTCACTCAAAATGTTGTGGATAGCACGTAAGTCCATTCCAATGTAAACCAAAGTGGATCTAAATTATCATAAAAAAAAGAGTAGATTCATCCAACCAATGTCTTGAGTGGATTAAAACAACAAGGGATAGGTAAGCCTATTTACAAAAAATAACAAGTAACCTCCACTCCTCAACTAGCTACTTCTTTGAGTGTACAACATGGGGAAATGAGCCAACTATAGACCAAATTACCACCTCAACAAGTGAAAAACACTATGCCACCTCAACCAGGGGTAACAAATGTTCTGCCACAACAAGCACAAACCAATATACCTCAATAATCATAAACATTGTCTAATCCATAATGTGTTTCTATTAGTCAAAGAGTGTCAGTTGGTCAAAAATAGAAAATTCCAAACCCCTAACAAGTGCCTATCCAACAACAGGTGTTCAACCAACCATAAGGTTTCTATGTATAGTAGATGTCAAGCACTAGGCAATAGTTGCCTTTCACACAATGGATATCTCACATACAAAAATGATCTAACTTTCAACACCTTCAACAACAGGGTTTCATTAAACAACATGTTCCCTTTATACAATAGGGTTCAATGAGTAAGCAATAAGTTCCCTCCTAAACCTAGCAATACCAACACATCCCATAGAGCCAAATTGCATTACCACATCCACAATTCACCAGTCAAGGCTATGTAGCCAATATGAGCTAGTATGTGTTTAAACAACAGTGTATTTTATATCAATAGTACAATCCCAATGCATGGATACATATACCTAGTCATCCAACTAATTCGACCAACATTCCACAATATGCCTACCTCGGTCAAGGTAATCCATCTTTGGGCCTTGTTTGGTCAGCTTATGCATGCTAATAATTTTAAAATTCAAAGTTGATAACCCCATATATACAAAGTCCTTAGAACCATTTTAAAGACAAACACTTATTGATTAACAAAGGCATAAAAAGAGCATATAGACATTTAGCTTATTGTTTTTCAAACTCTAAAGTTTTTAAAGGATAAATCTAATTGCTTATTTTTACCAAAGGAGTTTGAGCTAGGTGAAATTACATTTAGACTTACATTTACATGATTTGGCACACACACACACTAGTGGGAGAACTACATTTAGTTTGATCCCTCTTTGAAGTTTTGGCAATGTAGGCAATACTCAACTATTCAATGAGAAGTGTTTGAGTTTAGTCCAACCCTACATTGCTAACCCATTTTTTAGGTCACATTAGTCTCAAATAGGGGAACCTAGGGTGAGAAGGAAAATAAAACTATTTGTGCATGGTTGAAGGTAACTAAATGCATAAAATTCAATTACAAACACATTAATTTGAACTATCACAAACCATTGTAGACATCTTAGACATTTCTGACAAACAATAGATAGGTTTGATTGCCACAATAACTTGAGTGATACATGAGGTGTCCTGAGAGGCTTAAACAATATATTCCCTAATCTAAGTCAACATAGAACCATTGTAAATCATGTTGGATGAATTTGACCCAAAAAAAAGTAAACTAAAAGCATAAATAAGCTAAGTATCATATCTTCTTGGTCATTTTTATAAATAATAAGTGTAATAAATCATAGTTTAGATTATAATTTGTGTAGTTTAGGCATATATTATACAATCTAAATATTCAAAGGTTTTAACTTGTTTATATCACTAAATTCAAAATAATATTAAACACTAACCCCAGTGTATTATTGTCTTTAGCATGGTGAGGTTTTTTTTTTTGGTGTATGATAAACTGTGTCATGATAAATCAAGATAAAAATTGTTTTTTGCTAATGAAATATGTTGCGATATTAAAATTGTGAAGCTATGGGTATCATAACTCATTTTTTTTCAAAAAAATACTTGATCCATTTAGAATCAGTGAGACTAGAACAATTATTGACTAAAACCATATAAATTTTATCAATACCACACAATTCCTACTAAAAGCACACATGTTTGAAAATGGGAAAAAATGGTCCTCTTTTATAGACTTATAGTTTTCAAAATTGTATTAAATGGCTTAAAATCATAAAATTCAACCTCAAAATAACTTATCACTCGACTTCTCAGTTAGTGTAATGGATTCTCTCACATGATCCAACTGGTGTGCCATAAAAGTTTGTCAATCATTCATGGTAATTCTCTCTTAATCTCTATTTACAAAAGTAAAAGGTAAGAATGAGGTAAGTATCTATTTTGACTTTCACTTTATACATGTTGGGGCAAAAACCTTAATTTTCCATTGCTATTTATTTTCCACTACTTTATATACTACATCAATTTATAAATTATATGATATAGTTGTTCTACTATAGTGACTCATGACATCATAGGAAAATGTCTAATAAGTAATTTTTTATAATTATCAATTATGTTATCTTTTTTATCTTGTGGGGTTATATATTTATCAACAATAGATGATGTTTTATAGCATTTCCCTATAGGGAAAATATCATTATTATTCTCAATAACTAATTTTCATTATTCCATGCATTGTGCTTAGATCTTGAGGGGAGAAACAATAGTCTATATATTTCTATCTTATTACTCTAATAGTTATTGATAGTTTAATACATAATACTATTCAGAATGACAAGAATTGAAGGCATGTGACTAGTAGGATGTCTAACTTCAACTCCTGATGAATTAGACTCCATATGGATTATGTTTAGATTCCACTCAAGATGTAATCAGATATTTTTCATATTTTTTTAGATTCAACTTCACTATCAGATGTCATTTTATTTTAAGTGCTTTAGAGTTTTAACACGTATTATGATTATTTATGCATGTATAGAAAAAGAAGGATGTTTTACAGGTTCCTAGATGCATTAGATTTTATTCTATAGATTCAAGCATGTGTATTATATCAATTTTATACGTTCAGATGTATGGCTACACACAATTCAAAGTAGGATTAAATGTTAACATATAAAAAATTCCTCTAAGCATTTATTAGTCATTAATTAACATAATTTTTAGGGCACTTATCTTTTTATTGACTATTAGTCTAAATTAAGTGTTATTGATAATTTTTTTTACTTTTGGTGGTCCATTTTTTTCTTATCAACTCCTCAAATATTTCCCTCCTCTTACTTATCACAAGGTCTATGCCGGAAGGGTCCCAACACTTTTGGGCTTTTTTTGGTCTTTATTAAGTCAAGGTGCACTCATCGCCTTTGTCTTGTATTATTTGATTTTTTTGACCATTTTATGTAGGTTTGTGCATCGATATGGTCATAAGTTGAATTCAATTATTCATAAATATATAAGCATTGCAATTAATTTGGCATTAAATATTTACACAATATCTAATAGATAATTTATTGATCACTCTCAAACATTCTAGAGAGATCAAGCAATCATTAAAACATTTATTATGTCTGAAACTATTATTTTATGTGGAGCACTTTCGGCGTACGACCTGAACTTTTTTTATCTTTTAAATTATTTTAAAATTTTATTATTTTTTAACATATTTTTATCGAGTGGTCTTTACTATTTAAGGGTTTAATAATTAATTAGTGTTTATTGAGCCCTACTAACCCTCAACATAGGCCCCTAAATCTTATCTTTTGTTCCTTAAATTTTATATATTATGACTATTATATGGCACCAAAAAAGAAAGTCTAATTTGCAAGTTACAAGTGTTGCAACATGCATATCAAAGCGAGGAAACAAAAAAATAAGACCAAGCAAACACAATTCATAACTCATTTCAAACCCTACATGTTATCTGTTAGAAGCATCCCAATGCTTTATAAATTTAATAGAGGCATTCTCACACTTCACATATTTAGCCCTGATCAAATTTAGACTTTTGGGTGTGTGAACTTAGGTTCATATTTAGAGCATTGTCTTTAAATTGTGGTTAATTCAAGGTATGCATTTAAAATATATGTGAATTCCTTATAATTATTTTGGAAAATAATTAATTGATTCTTACTATTATATTTATTACAATTGCACATATTTGACATATTTTATTAAAAGTACTATATTTATTTATGTTATATTTTATTGTAACCCATTTATTTGCTTTAAAATTAATAATGTTTTTACCATCATCAACACTAATTAAAATATAAACCTTTCACTATAATAAAAAGATTTATATTGTTATATACAATCCAATAAAAAGCAAAGGAAACAATAAAGTTTGATAAGAAAAACCATTACCATCCAAACAAACTTGAAAATGGCAGGGCAAAGCAAAATAAATTAATGGAAATAACCCAAAAATATGAATGTTGATAAGCTACAAATATGAATGTTGAGATTCACGTGAAAAACGAGAGTAGAGATGTACTCTGTTGGCAACACACAAATTACATGGAAGGAAAGGGTAGGGTGGTGAGGAATGTATGGTTAGTCTCTCCATCTTATTTTCTTTTTAAAAAGTGTATACACAATGTTTATATTTATGTTGTACATTGTCCAAAAAGAATCGAGACTTTGGCAATTTGGTGTAAGAAAGGAAAGAACTTTTTAAAGTTTATAATGTTAGGTTTTTTTTAATAGTTTGATATGTAGTTTATAGAAACTATGAGATTGTTTTATGTTTTTTTATTATATAGAAAATATTTAATTGTATTTTAAATATGAAATGTATATATTATTTTAGTAAGATTTAAAATTTTAATTATTTTATAAAGGAATATAATTTTTTTATAAAATTAATTAACAGAATTAAATATAAAATAATTTATAACATTTATGTATAAAAATAAGTAACATAAATTTAGCATGACCTTGTAAACTGTAATAAAAATGATTATTTACGTATTGCTAATACTTCTCAATGTCTAGTAATTTTTATTGGATAAATGGGTTGGTTTAGTTTTTTAAATACTCAATATTATTAAGTTATAAATTGTTAGCGAATTATCATAGTTAATCAGGGTTGAATAGTTTATTTTTTTATATTTTTCTTTCATTGTTAAATTTGAAGATTGAAGTATATATATGTAAATGATTTAGGGTGTTTGTGTGTTTAGTTTTTCAAATAAAAATATAAAAAATGTCATTGAGATAATGATTATTTATAGTAGTTTATATTTAAGAAGAAAATTATATTTTTTCTTTGAAAGTAAATTTTACAAAAAATAATAATTTAATTAAATTGTTGTACATATTAATTACATGGTACAACTTATAATTATTCATTTTCTATTTGAACATTTTTATTATAGTATTGTTTTTTGACTTACAATAAATTATATTTATATAAATATCTTAAATATATATATATCAAACAAATGTAGAGAGATCAATTTTAAAGAGGTCTTTATCTTGAATTTTTATATACCATATTTTTTTAATAACTTCATTACTTTTTTACATTTTTTTCACAAATTAGTGATAAATCGTATCAATTAACTACATCAATGTTATAATCTTGAAAAATATTTTCCTAAAAAATGGAGGCTCCAAACTCCTCCATATGATCAATCCATTACAATTTTTGAATTGAATTCTCTAAAAAAAAGGAAAAACTTATATGTTTACATAGTCAAATGGATATTACATATTAGGACAAAGTTAAATGTGAATATACTTATGAACATTACAGCCCACCACCTCCTCAGTTGCTATTGTAGAATACTTCTCAACATAATTATTATATTAAATGAACTATATTAATAGAATAAAAAAATCAACTCCACCAATTTAAAATAAAGCAAATTTAACTAGAGTTTTATTGTCTCATCTTTTATATAATATTTGTGAAAAAAATAACATAACAATAAAAAGAAAAAAATAGAGTGATTATTAGTGACCTAGATACCTACTAAACATTGAGAAAAGGAAATTTTATTTTTAAGGTTCGCAATGTTAGGCACCTAATTTTAGGGTCTACAAGATAACTTATAGCATAAGAGATCCTTTGTACCTAACTTTGCTTCAAATTCAAGGTGTATATCCCTTATTCCCTCTAGGTTATGAATTTGTGAATTTCCGCTCAAAAACACACATGCCTTAAAAAAAATAGTAAATTTATCCTTCCATCTTGAGGTCCACCCCAAAATAAATAAATAAAAAAGAAATAAAAAAAGAAAGAAGAATTCAACGATATCATTTGATGGTGCTTAGTTTGATGGTTTATAGATGTTTTTTATTGTTTTTTTGTGTGATATTTCCCAAAATTTTAACGATCTTGTTGTTATCTCAACTACAAGGCATTCAATGCTCCTATCTTAACACATTTTTAGTATTAAATGTCCAAAAGAAAGAAGAATAATTGTGGGTCATAGTTTAAAGGTGGAACACATTAATCGGGAGTCAACAATCAAAAGGTTTCCTTGGTCAAGGCAATGTTAACTGCAAGGAAATTGAATATATTTTGAAGGTCGCACTTTTTCTTATTTTTGTTGCTATATTTAAGTTAAATATGTGACTCATAATAGTGATAATTATGCATTACTCAAAAAGTGCATTCAGAGTGTTTTTAATTATTATTTAGCTTTTCGATCATTCTTTCATATGTCGTGAGATCAATTTCAGCAAAGAGTTGAATGATTGTTTCCATTTACACAATTTTTATATGCACAATGATATGCAAGCTTCCTTAAATTTCACACCTTCGAAGTAATTTAGAGGAGAGGGGCTAATATTTGGAACTCCAAACTTTTGAGACCTATATCTTGTACACAATGCTACCTCATTATACCAAATTTAATCGGTGGAAGGTCTTCTTAATCTGAATAAGTGAAATAGGAAATAATTTAATTTTGTCAAAACCACACCACCATTTTTATATTGAAATATATTTACACATTATTTTTTTAATATAACCAAAAATTAATATATATATATCTATTATTTATGAAAATAAAATTATAAATTGAAAAAATATACCCAACAAAAATATAATAAAAATTATATATATCACCAATAAATAAGGAAGAAATTATTATAAAAAATTGTGATAATTTTTAATAATTTTAAAAGTCCTACAATAACTATTAAAGTGACTACAATTATTTGATCATATTTTCCGCAACTACCTTGTTCTATATATTAAAAATAAAGCCACACTCCTTGTGAATTTATTCTACATTTTGTGTGCTTTTCCACCAAAATATTTGTCCTTGTAATGAAGTTTGGCTCATTTAGAATCGTATCGATGAACATATCATTTTCATTAATTCCCTTCATAGAAAAAACTTCCCATAAAAAGCTAAATACAAAAAGAGAGTCACATAGAGAAACAAAAATCACTATTTTCTTACTATGAATTTTTGTGTTGTATGTTTAAAATTTGGGATGTGAGTAACTCCACGCATGGCTTTACCAATACTTCCGCCGTCCAAAAAAAAACACATTGAGGCCAACAAATAAGATGTAAATTGCCATACCAGACAACATATGTTGTCTCACTTTACTTCTTGTTTCATGTCTTTGTTAAACATTGAAATTCTAAAAATGTTTAAAGGTATCCCTCAAAAACCCCATGTTGAGTCATTTTGAAAGATACTTTCCCTATTGTATTCAATTAAATTTTGTAGGCGATTCAAATTACATACAATTCAAAGGGTTAGAATGGATTTTCTTTTGTTAAGTATTCTAAATACAATCTACACTTGCCAATTTTCTATTGAGATATTTCTATTTAATATATGACATTGTGAGTTTTTAATCTCTAGTGTGTTGAATAATTTATATCAATAGATGTCTTGTCACTAAGAATATCGATAGAAATAATGTCAAATTGACTGTATTTCAAAAAATCATCCTCAAAATGTTATTTGTCAACATACTCTTTATGCTCTGCATTTACGACAAACTCTAAACAAAGAGGAAACTCGTCGTCCTTTGAAGGAAAAGAAGAAAGAGGTTGGTCCTTTACATTATGAAGCAAGTTGGCCAAAATGCCAATCTCATCATCGAAGGCTCCCAACATGTAGTCCAAATCAATTCTGCCATGAGTTTCTTCTTGTGCATTTCCTCTTATTGCTTACAAGAATCAAATTAATAAAGTTCTACATGCACTGATACCACATTTTACAATCACAAACAAGTAATATAGTTAAACAGAGTTGTAATGAGCATTTAAACTAAACACAAGCAATTGAGAGGTAAAAAAAATTATGGATACAATATCAATTTTAGTGGGTGTAAACATATAAATTAACAATTATTACTAAAAAATTCACTTGTGGTCGTACTTCTTATATACATTTAGCTTATGTCTAATTCCACGTTCCTTGACCATCTTTCCTTTAGTTCTATGTGGATGGCCTATTCCTCCAAAAAACTAGTGACTATTAAATATTCATATTCCTTATTCCAAACAACCTAAGCTCATCCCTAGATTAATCCACACTTCCAGCTTAGTTGTATTTTCCCTTAAGATAAGACCACTCTTTTAACACTATCTTGCTTGTTGGTAGTGTGTGATTCTACCAACTACATCCTCCCATCAAATAATAGCTAGTTGTTCAAATTTAAATTCATCAAATGGGTCACCCACACATTTTATAAGTCTCATCCAAAAGAATTCCAAGATGATCACTATAAATCCACATTTTCAAGTTTTTTGTCCACTAGAGGCTCTTATCGAGGAAAAACACTTGAACATCTAATTACACATTGAGATGAAAAAATTTGTTCTTCTCAACTCTGAGTCCACATAATCATAGTAGCCTTAAGCTAAGTCTTATTACACCTCTAAGATCACAGGGCAATGTTGAAGTACTTAATCACATAAAGATTATATTAACATATAGCATTACATCAATTTTCCACACATATCATCATAACATGGGAGAACTACATGGAGTTTGATCACTCTTTGGAGTATTGGTAGGGTGTTGAGGTCAAACATAACTTCAACTATTAATCCTCTTTTCCCTTTTATTCTATTTTGTCTTCATGACCTATTGAGATAGGGTTATAATTAAAATAGAATGCACACAACAACATTTGCAATAAATCCCATAGATTTGATCACACACATAGAGCCAGCAAGTGAAGGCACACAAGTCAAAAGTTTCACGGAGAGCTAAAAGCCTACCAGATGCATCCCTATGGACACCAATGCAAGTTCTTCTATTTGAATAACATGGCCTTGTCCCAAATTCAAGTAGAGCGTTATTCCTGATTCACAATGTCATCATACAATCGGTTTCATAATTGCACTTGTAATTTTGCATTCCTGATTTCTAGCTATGTTGCTCTCCCTTGGTATTTTGTCTTTTTAACATATTTCTATATTTAACAAGTTCCAAATCAGTTTGTATAATTTATTACATATCTTATACACTGATTTTACTCAGTAGTTTGTCTAATTAAAGATTAAAACTCTCTTAATCTCCAAATTTTATAAAACAATGGGTAACATTACTATTAGCCCAAAAATTGTGACAAGTTTTGCTCCAAGGAAGAGTATAACAGTAGATTGGACATATAACATGCTAAAAATGAAATATTATCTCTATTACTAAAAGGTTCATAATATATAATTTCCAATCATAAATCCAAATCTAATAGAAAATACTACATCACTAAATAAAGTTGAGAATCATATGCAAGAAATTAGATCATCACAAATAGAAACCTTTTGTTTTAACCTTTTAGGACTTAACTAGTGTTAATCCTATGTTGTTAAAGGGATGAGTATGACACTAATTTGGAATGAAAATTGGAAATAATTGATTCAATTAACCTTTCCCAAAATAACAAGTGAGAAGAGAAAGAGTACTTATCTAGAGGTAAACAGGGCATTCTGCAGATCAAGGAACTGAAATAGATTAGAGAGACACACAGGCACCTTCCATTTTCTGACTATGGTTAAAATATGCTCTTAGATAGTAGCACCAATATCAAGATAGTAGTGCCATGTGGTGCTAGTATCCAATTATGGTTCTAGTGTCCCTCCTATAGGAATTGTCTGAAACTTTTAGGGAAGCTATAGGAGGTTTTAGGAGTCTTGTAGGTGATTAAGTGTCATTTAGGGGCTCGTTTGTGTCACTATTTTAGTTGAATCTCTTCCAAAACCCTAATGAGTACTTGCACAAATGAAACAACAACCAGATCAAATGCAAAAAGGAAGAGAAAAATTGGGTTTTGGGATATTACGATCATGCGGAGCAGAACCCTTGTTGTCCTAGCTATTGTCTACATTAACCCCAATGTTAGGGGTCTCAAATGGCATGCAATTCTCCCTTAGAGAACATGCATAATCAACTTGCATGATATGCTACAATGAATTTTGCTTAGGCCCTTCTTTGATCAAGCATGCAATGTCTATATGTGATAGTTGAATGGTATGCAAAGTATTGAGCTATACTATTTATTGATTATATGTAATTATGTGCAAAAAAAGTAAGTGTTAGATGTAAAATGTCTTGTGAGGCCTTTATATGTAAGGAAATTTGATTTGAATATAAGACCTTATTCATTGGTTGACAAGTTGTAAAAGAGGGATAAAAAACATAAGATAAGACTCAAGAAGGGTTAGGACTCAAACATGAGAGAAAATGCTTGTTGGATACTAGAGCCATAATTGGACACTAGCAGCACATGGCGCTATTGTCCTGAAAATGGTGCAAGTGTCCTAAGACTTCAAGCAAAGCTAAAACCAAGTAAGACAGGCTAGGGGCCCCTGTGAGTGGGAGAAGGTGACTTAGGACCACTAGGGATGCCACAAATAGGGAAAATAAAACATAAGAAATATCAAAAGACTCAAAATGACCATGTGAACAAGAACTATAATCATCGCTAAGACCTTCATGTGAAAGAGCAACAAAAGACATAGTACTTGTAGTTTTTTGATCAAATTAGGGTGTTTACACCTTTAATCTTCTTAATTTAATATATCCATAGACTATAGAAGATTTACATATATGCAATTTTAAACTCTTTAGTTGCAGGGTTATTTCTAAACATCTTCCAAGGAATGAAACCAACTTGGTGATTAAAAACTAAATCAACATTCTTCTCATGAAAATGGTGATGATCCTCACCTATCTAGTTATGTTCTTTTGTAGGATCAAACACTCTAGTTTTGGGATGTGGCACCCAACCTTTATAAGTGTGATGTTGGATTACATCCTCAAGAACCCTGCATTATGAAATAAATTGGGTTGCAAACTAAAATGCTTTGAGCCACAAGTTATACTTAATAATCTACATTAGATTTTTCAAAACTATTTTCAAGAGATTTCACAAGACTCTAAACTTATACAAGCATTTAGTTATCAATGCACCAATAAATCGTTGGCTATTCATAATCCTATCACCATAAAAATTAAAAATTATGAGACAAAATCAAGGAATTTAGTGCAAGATAAATGATTTATGTAATTTATTTCTCAAAATTTAATAGAGACTACAATCGTAGTTGAACTAATAAACAATTAATATATACCATACACAACCCATAAAAAAGGGAATATTTCCATCTAAGAACCTACCCTACATGACCTAGTTGGATTTCCCACCCTTAGGAGCTCGACCCTTGTAAAATACTAGAATTTTATTCTTCCCAACCAAGACAAAAGATATTGCATTGAAAAAGATGGTATTCAATTAATTTGAATAAGTGTATAATTGTAGATGCTTAAATTTGGATTTATATGTTAAACTAGTCTTGTACACTCGATAAATATCACTCAAGGTTCTACCCTTTAGTTCTTGACATTCCTTGGAGCTAATAGGCTTGTGGTCACCATCTAATTAGACCTAAAAACTTATCTTGTAGTCCAACCTTGTTATTTTGATTATCCATATCACTTGTAGCCCATAATATGCTTAACATCTGATATATATCCTTCATTGTCAGTTATAGAGCTCCAACAACCTTCTATGTTCTTGGACAATTGTAATCAAACTTGGACAATAGTGTCGATGTTACTGCCTATGTTCCAATGCAAGTATATGTGCCTTTTAAACACTCCAAATTTCAAATCTTTTGATATGTATGGGTTGGCCTATTATGTTTTATTAACTCTTCCATGATGAACTTTTCAAAAGAGGTGGTTTAAATACAAGTTAAAAATAACTTATTATTCATCTAGCAAATACTAAATAAGTTCCTATTCAAGCTCATTCAATCAATTGTATAACTGAGTTCTACTGCTCTATTCTTCTCTATTTCTATATCAGTCATAAGAGTAATTATAATACAAGTCTTAAACATTCAAAGAACAACCCATGAGCAATATTTATCAAGTAACAATCTAGATCACTACATGCACTTGCATATAACATTTTACACCATCGATCACACACAAACCAAAACATATAAGATAACTACATATGTCTGAGGCCCTCTTCAGAGTATTGGATATGCAAGCAACACTCATTGAAAGAGGGGTCCTTGTGGTTAGCTTGACTTTGTGAACCCACTAACCTATTTTTGGCAAGGTGACAAGACCTAAGAGGATGATCTAGGGTTTGAGCTATATTTTGATATCAAGTACTTATGAGCATGATCTGAACACATAATCTGAAAGGAAACAAAAAACCCAAAAATACTTAGGTGGAAGTTTTGAACAATAATTAATACTTCATATAGGTTAGATGCATTGAAACACAATTAATATCAATGCAAGTGTCCACAGGGTGATGCAAGTGTTTGTGCTGACAATAAGATAATTTTTACTATCTAATGACTAGATCATAATCATCATATAGTCTATTTCTACACCTACATTACTCAAATCCTACATGCACATTAGTGTATAAGTTAAGTACAATTTCTTCTTCATATTGCTATTATCAAAATATTGAATATTGTACTTTTTATATTTGGCATATGCTTAGATTCAATATTTTTTATTAGATTATTAGTATAATCTAAATTCATTAATTACCCTATTTTTTAGATTAGCTTACTCCTTGCTTTGATTAGGCTACTCTTTCATTATTTATACTTATTTAAAAAAAAGTTAAACATTTGGTGAACCTGACGTGAATATCATCAAAATGAAAAGATATTCAACATTCCATTACAAGATCATTCTAAGAAAATGTCAAAAATACAAATGACATATCATGCACATCCTCCTCCACCACATTATGGGCACCCATTAGATGGGATTATTGGTACACATAAATGCGAGATGCCTCTTATGGTTCAAAGGCCTTTTATTTCATTAGACAACAATGAGATTATGGATGGTGACTCTTATCTACATTCTTTATTTATCATGGCACATATTGATCATCAAATTATACACAATATTATGGTTGATAACGATTATAGTGAAAATGTATGTACCATGAAATTATTCACCCATTTGAGATACACACAAGATGATTTATTCCCTTCAACTAAAATGATAAAATCATTCGATGGAAAGACACAATAGGTTTTTGGTGATATTGATTTAACTTTACAAGTTGGTCAAACACATGCGACCACAACATTCTTAGTTATACTACATATGTGATTCTTTGATATAATATTAAGACAACTATGTATTTATAATTTCCATGTATTACCTTTCATAGTGTATGGGTGTTCTAAATATGTTCATGCCAACAAGGTAATTACAATTTCAGGGTTTCAATATGAATATCCTTTGCAATATGTAAACATTGTTCCATGATAACTAATTATACAACCTACTAAGGTTAATCATGCATGAAAGCGTTAAAAAAAGGCAATCCCATTTCTTAGGTGACCAATATTTGAGAGGCCATTGCATCAGAGATCTATAGTGGACTCTTTAAGATCCTCATTTACACCTTCACGACCTAGCTAGTTATTGACAACAGAGCACCATGTTTCAAAATGGGTACAATGACCCAATATTATACTAAATAAATCACATAACATTAATTAGTGGGTTCCACAAACCATTACACTTTCTATTACTACCTCATGACCACAAAGTCCTATGAGACCTGCACAAAGTATTACAGATTCTCCAGTTTCAAATTTGGCACATATACATGATCCTCGGTAACATGACCAATTTACTATACCATATTCACAATATAGATCACCCTATGAGCATCCCTTAGATGGAATCATCGGTTAACACTCTTTTCCAAACATGTAAAAAAAAGTCAAAAATTCAAAAAAAAATCAAGAAAAGACAAAAACATTCAAATAAAGCAAAATACATAAATATTTAACATTTCACATGTGTAATAGCTTTTGTGCATATGTTGTTTACTTTATGTTAATAAATAACATATCATTTCTATACACACATATGTTTCCCAGGTGCTTGAGTGTGATATAGGTATACATGAGATCCATGATACACAAACATGCATAAGTTGAACCTTTTATTTTTCCGATGGCACACTACATTGGGTAATCTTGATTATATATGATCATGATTGACACATGTTCTATTGTTTTGTGATCATTTCCATTATCACATTGAGCTTATATAGTGACAATCACACATGCCTATACTTCATATTGATATCTTAAAAAATGTACTTGATATGTTATTTTACATGATATTTTGTTAACATATGTATGCATGGACCGGTATGACATGCTTATGTTAGTTGTTTCTATTTCATTTAATTTATCTCTGCACATGACTTACTTGAGTGTACTTCTTGTTTGTTTCATTGTCTTTCTTGTAGAACATTTGAACATGTTCTTTGCTTGCTAGCCATAATGCCTTGAGTTTTGATTGTTTCTTTAGTGTATAGACATTTGAATATGTTCTTCCCTTGAGTGTATGACATTTGAACATGGCCCTTGTTTGTGGTCTCTTTAGACCCCTCTTTGCAAAAAAATTGAATACTATTACATGTGTGATTGATTGTTTGTTGAACTTGTTATCTTCTGGACTTTGCCATAATTCACATCATGCATCTTAGGCTTTATTGTGTATGCATATTGCAAGTTTCATTGATATATCTACTTCAACATGATACTACTATATGCTTCTAATACATGATTCACACATATACAACATAATTATCTTATCCTTTTGAAATAACGTGACTATCACTTTTTCATTCCCTTCACCTTAAAATGGGAGGCATATTAGTGGAGGCATGTCATAGAGACATGATTCCACATACATATAGTTGATAGAATTGAAACAATTTGATTCAGTTTATATGATTCAAATATACACATGGGACAAAATTCTATACATTTGACATATATTAGGGACAAAGTTTTTAAGATTTGTGATATATAGTATACATATTTAAGAGTAGAGGTTACATTTTGACATATGCTTTAACTTAAGCCACATTTGAGATGCATATGCCATGCAAATATACTAAATTATAGGAATGTTATTCATATTTTACCAATATTCATGCACCAATCCTACCAAGATGTAACATTTGAGCTTTTGTCTGCTATAATAGTTTAATTATTTGATTAGTGTGATCGAGATTCAGCACCCTTGATGGACTCAACACTATTTTCTATTATTATAAGTTGATATAGTTAAACCATTTGACTCGGGTGAGATTAACAAGATTATGATACACTAGAGTTGTGTGATTGAGATTATGAACTCTCGATGGACTTGGCACAAGTCACACTTATCCCAGATTGGGGGCATGATCACCCTCTAATTCCTTTATTCATAGCTTCAAGGTTCAATTGTGAACTTATTTTTAATGCTTTAGCTAGGAAACATCATTACCAAAGCAAACTATCAAGTGGTAACATGGTTACATCAACACACATCTAGTCCTTCCTTGCTCTCTTTTCTTTCAAATAAATTTCAATTATTTATTTTTAGATTATATGCACTAAATACACCTGTAACATTCTCTTGGTTGTAGATCATACACATACAAAAAATTTAAATAGGGCTCAAGTAAAGCAAGGTGTATTGTACACACCACAATACATATTTCTTTCCTGTAAACAAGTGATTTCATCCTTATGCATTACTTGATTAAAGGGGGGCAAATGTAAATGCTTAAATTATGATTTATATGTTAAACTAGTCTTGTACACTTAACAAATATCACTAAAGGTTTTACCCTTCAGATTTTGACATTCATTACAACTGATAGGCTCATATTCGCCATCTGACTAGGCCTAAATATTTATCTTCTAGTTCAACCTTGTTATTCTAATTATCTAGATCACTTGTAGCCCATAATATGCTTAAAATCTGATATATATCCTTCACTATTAGTTATAGAGCCCCAACAACCTTCTATGCTGACAATTGCATTTAGACATGGATAATAGCGTCAATGCTACTGCTCATGTTTCAATGAAAGTGTTCGTACCTTCTAAACCCTCAAATTTATAAATATTTCAATATGTACGGGTCAACCTATTATGTTTCATTAACCTTTATGTGAGGAAATTTTAAAAAGAGATGGTTTAAATACAAGTTTAAGACAACTCATTATTCATCTAACAAATATCAAACACGCACCTATTAGTTCATTTAATCAATTGTGTAACTGAGTTCTACTACCTTATTCTTTCCTATTTCTATATCAATCATATGAGCAATCATATTATAGTTATGAAGCATTCAAATAATAACCCATGAGCAATATTTGTCAAGTTACAAGCTAGATCACTACATGCACTTGCATATAACTTTCTACACCATTGTTCACACACAATCCAACACAATGGAAAAAACTACATATGTCTGAAGCCATCATCGAAGTATTGGCTATGTAGAAAATGCTCATTGACAGAGGGGTCCTTGAGGTTAGCTCGACTTCATGAGCCTACTAACCCATTTTTGATAAGGTGACAAGACCTAAGAGGAGGATCGAGGGTTTGAGCTATATTTTAATATCAAGAGCCTATACATGCAATCTGAAAACATGATTTGAAAGGTGACATAAAATCTAAGAAGGCCTAGGTGTAAGTTTCAGTCAACAGTCAATACTTCGTACATGATAGATGCGTTGAATCACGAACAATAGCATCAACACAAGTGTCCACATGGCGATGCAAGTGCTTGTATTGATAGAAAGCTAATTTTCAGAATTTGATGACTGGTTTAAAATCATCATACAATCTATTTTTATACATGTATTACTCAAATCTCCTTGCACATTAGTGTATAAGTTAAATACAATTTCTCTTTCGTATTATTATTATCAGAATATTGGATGTTGTACTTTTTATATTTAGCGTATGTTTAGATTCAATATTTTTTATCAGAATATTAGTAGAATCTAAATTTATTAATTGCCCTACTTTTTAGTAGTAACTTATTCCTTGCTTTGATTATGTTACTCTTTCGTTATTAATCTTTATTTTCAAAAAACGTTAAACGATAATATTTTAAATAGAAGATCTTATTTTTTAATTGTTTGCCCTAATAATGATAAGATAAAAAAATAAAATACAATGTTGTTTGGGTTAAATGTACTTGTTCTGTTTTAAAGAAATAAATAAGTACCGTATAAACAATAATTGGGATCCTTTCACAACAAGTATCACAACTAGTGGACTTTATGACCTTTTAACTATTTTCTCTTAATGTTTTGAAGAATTAAAAACTTAAGATTCATGGGTCCCAGAGTCCACAATTATTGCGATTATTAATTTGTATTGATTTTTACGATCATACTATGTAATCTATTATCAAAGATATGCAAATAAATATTTATCGATTGAGATTTATTCTAACATTTCAGTACAAATCATCACTTAAAAAAATTGTAACAAAAAATTTAGTACAAACACTATAAAAATGTATTAATTTTTACTCTAAAATAAAATTGAAACAAATTAATCTTTTCATTAATAGGTACTACTGCCGTATTAAAAAAAAGTAAAACACTATAAAAGTGTATTAATTTTTACTCTAAAATAAATTTGAAACAAATTAATCTTTTCATTAGTAAGTAAAATAAAACACTATAAAAGTGTATTAATTTTTACTCTAAAATAAATTTGAAACAAATTAATCCTTTCATTAGTAGGTACTACTGCCGTATTAAAAAAAAAGGAGAAAAAGAAACTGCCGTATTAAAAAAAGAGGAGAAAAAGAAAAAATAAAAAGTGTGAAGCAACAGGTAGTCAAACGACAAATACCTACTTAGAAACATTACCCAAATGACAAATGCCTATCTGGTAACAATACAAAATATTAATCAGTTTTCTGATCTTCTCTTTTTAAGAGAAGAAAACCGAGTAGTGCTGCTGTACTGTTACGCTTGAAAATTAGCACCCTTTGAACTGAAACAGCCCCTCGTGCACCCATCCTTTTCAATGAAATTTTATTCGATATAACCCTTCCTTTTAATGTCTAAAGCTCCACAGGTTTCCAGTTCCACCCCTCTAGTCTTCAAATAAACTATAATACACGATGGGTCCTACTCCAACCAGCCCCAACATTCAACGAAGTTTATTTGTTGCTTAAGAATCCTTCCTCTCCCGGATTCCTCCTTCCTTCCTTGCTTAGGGGGCATATTGGGTCCCTCCTTCCTCTCCCGGATTCCTTCATCATTTTCAACAGTCACACATTAATTCCTTCTTCATTTGCGACACTCGGTCACACATTAATCGCAGTCATCTCCGAACCATTTATAAAGTTTTCTGGAGCTTGAAAAACAAATAAGAAGCCCACTTTGATCACTTCTTTTTTTCGGGCTTTACTTTGCCTGGCTTTCTTTAGTGTTTGGCATCTGTTCTCTTCTTTTTGGAGGTTTGTTTGTAATATTCTGAGGTTGTGGTTTGGGATCAGCAAGGTGTGGGTGTTTGGTGGGGGATGGCAGGAAATGGAAAGGGTGAAAAGCCCCTGGTACTGCTCAAGAGGTCAAACCCACCTGGCAAGCAGGGGGGCAAATGGTAAGTCACTGAATCCCATCACTGCCCGCTTAAGAAAAACCCAGTTTTCAATACTCACTTTACTGTTCTGTATTATGATTGCTGCTGTTGCTTTTGCTCAGCCATCTTATAGGTTTTTGTGGCTCTGTGCTTTCTATTTTAATGTTCTGTTAGGCATTTTTCATTGCATACTCTGCGCATGTACTATTTTGCAGTCCGTTTGGTCAGTTGTGGACCTCTAGATATAAATTAGTCATACAGAAGGTAAGAAATTTGAGCCCTAGTAAACTTCGTGTGCTGTTATGTCTGGATGAGAGTGGAATCCCATCCATTCCTTCAATAGAGAATGCACCAAAATAGGTATTAAAAACTGCAGTTCCCGAGGCCAAAAATAGCCATCCGACAGATTAGACATCACAGCTCTTTGTTTGTTAAACAAACTAGACACCAGTACTATACTATCTTCACAATATATAAGTGATAGCAAAAACGGGTTTCTGGAACTCGCAGAGACCGTATTCTTTTTATTTTGGCTATGAACATACCCAACTGGCTTACACAAAAAGATGTCTGTATGAGGCTGAAGTATCATCATACCAGGATATTCAGTCATCAAGATCATGCCTCCTCCTCTATAGGAATCTCTGCTTCAAATTCTTCCATCACGTGTTCAATAAGGTGCAGCTGAACCGGAGCTACTTACATTTTGGAAGAAGCAGCTGCGAAATTGTTTCTTTCCACTGTACTGTATCCTCCTTTGCTTTGTATATGCATGGAAGCGGTTTTTGTGATATAATGAGGTTAGCTTACTATCACTTTCGTCTTTTAAACCCTTGCAGTGTTAGTTATATTCTAAATATCACTGTTTTATGCTGTAGCCTCTTGTGCATTTATTTGATCACGGTTTCCCTTTTTGAAGTTGTCTCTTCATCACACAGATAGATTAGCAAAGAGCAAGTCAGATATTAGGACCAAAAGATACCAATCATCGCAGTGTCATTTTGAGCTACAACAATTGGAGGAGACTATCAAGGGTAAATTTTCTACCACATCAACAGTTAAGATTTACTACCATGTGGGAATGGATTGGCACTATTGATTTGGTGCAAATTTTTCCCCGGGATTGTCACCATCAAAACAATACGTTGTTGGGAAAAATAGATAAAAGCACATCCACAAGAACATCTCATTCTCATGGAAAATTAGAAAATAATACACACACAAGAACATCGAGGGAGCAAATGACCTGCGACGAACTGTCTTCATCAACAATCCTCTGATACTCTGGAACTTCTAGAAGCATGGCAGTTCCTCCTGACAGGTATATTTCTAGTTACTCGTTAAATGCAAAGAGGTGTTTAGAAAATTTCTATACTCAGAATAAAATAAGCTGTAGACTCTGTACATCCTCAGCAACGATTGGAATGTGGGAAAGAGGAAGATCCCATATTTGAGTTCAACATTCTTTGATTGGAACGTTAATTTCTGGTACATGGGTATGGTCTAACATCCTGATCATGAGGAGAAATAATGACCATTTGGTGAAAAAATTCTGACTGTTGAATGATTCCTCTTCCTTTTTTCTGATCTACCAGGTGGTGGAAAAATGCTCATTGTACTACACCCATTCTATTGACATTATTGCAGAGATTATTCTCTCTTTTCAAAATCTATAATGTCACAAAACCTCTGTTCTTCTGATGTTTGAACATAAAACTTGCTTTTTCTCAAAAATCCATGCAACCTGTTTACTTGCTTAAGTTCTGAGCATTTGCTATCAGCAGATGATGTTACTTTTCCGCATGATATAGTGATTTGGTTCTCCTTATTGTAAAAGTAGGTGCAATTCCAAAACCTCCTATGCCTAAGTTAATACCATAGCTGTAGCTAACTACATACCCCTGAAGGTTCACTGGTTTGTTGGAGACTCAGATGTCTTCAAAGCAATGGATGAACAAAAAGTGTATCAGCTTTTAGTTGGAGTTGTCATACTTAAATGCATCTGCAACACAACACTGGTGATTTGTAGGGCCTAAGTGCTGCCTGTTTGCTGTTTTTATAAGGGAACTAGTTCCTTTCATGGACTTTCCATGGGGATCCATTCTATTAGAGAATATAGGATGCGCCCATTTAATTAACCAGTCGCATTATCAACTGGAATAAAGTATAATATATTTTGTTATTCCCTGCTAGATATAATAGGCTACCATTAAGTATCTGAGTAGATAAAGGTTTTAAATTTGATGATTAAAAGTTGCATGCACTATCACAGATAAAGCCCGAGGATAGTACTTTTCAGGATTTCTTTATTTGGCCTATTAAACTTCATGTAAATCTTGCCTTAATGAGGGCTAATTTTTATGGTAAATTTAAAGTTTTTAAACTATCAGTTCCACAATTTGCTGGTGCGATTCACTCTGAATCCTTTTAAAGACTCAGATTAATCATTAAGTCCTTAAAAGTTCAAGCAAATCTTAAGTTTTAGTGGTTTTCCAGTGCATTCGTAAGAGGACTCAGTCATGGCAATTGTCAAAGCACAAGTTGTGTAATGTCTGTTACAAAGATTCTCCTGAAGAGCCTGACAACTGAGGCTGTTTGCGAAAAAAAATGATGATGAGGGGTAAATTTTATCATTAGGTTTTGACCATGCAATGTGTATTGTGAACTTGGGTAATGCTTTTGCAAATTCTTTTCTGAGTCCAGGGAGAACTAAATTAACATTCCTTCTTCTTTATCTCTCTTCAACCATGTCTTGGATATTATATATCATTGCCTGATTTTTGTTTTACAAGTCTTGGTTATTTGTTTGGGGGGTGATGCATAATCTATAAGCAGGGATGCGCTTCAAGTTCATTGGGTCATACAAAACAGTTTAGTCACCCGGCCTTAAATAGGTGAAATGGCAGGAGAGATTTTTTTAGTAAGAGAGCAAGAAGAACATTTAAACCTAGTCAAACCAACTAAGCTGAGTTCTCCAACTGGATAGAACCCACTATCCCTGGTGTTGGGCACATTCGTACTTGGACCTGGTGTATGTTTTATGTGGGAAATTTTTATCTCTGTTTTTTGGAAGGAGTAAAATTGGCAAATTAAAAACTTTATCTAAGATGCATATTGTTTTTTGAATATCTAATGGTATGTGTGGTCATAATATAACTATTTATACAGCTTCTGTGGACAGACAGACAAGTTCGTTTTTTCATAATGATTTTCCGATCTGTTCAGATTCATCATTATTTCTAAAAACCTTTTAATCCACTTTGTCACTGAGCTCTCAGAAATCCTCTTTTTGTATTAATACAATGCACCCAGCTATTATATGACATCTTACATAACCTTTCAATAAAGTATCCTGCAGAATCTGAATGCTTTCCCTTTGCTTATTATTCCTCTGAAGATTGCTTGTCCTCTAAAAATGTTTTTTTAAAAATTTATCATATTCAAACTAGCACAACCTTATAATTAAATGGTTGTTTCATTTTACAACCTGTTGCAGGATCTTTTCAGATGTTCCAAGTGATATTGTCATAGGTGTTGATGGTGGAGCCTTTGCGTTGCATAAGGTAAAACCTATTGTTCTCTAACAGGAATCAACTCTGCACACTTTTTCTCTAAAACTTGTGTTTGGGAGTGGAGTATGTCCTGTGTTGTATGTATATCAATGTTGTGAGACATGGTTTTGTAAAAGCATTATGGATAAAGCCTTTCATCATAGAATCTATGAATGTCTCTACATATTTATTATATAGTCTTGACAAGAGTGCTTCTATGCATGTTATGGATGTTTGCATATCTCACAAAATATAATTGTTTTTTAGATCAAATGTTGATCTCTATGGTCTGACAGATTTCAAGGCTAATTCTTACAGGATGCTGTAACTGGTTGAGTATCAAAAACAAGATTTCCATTTACTTGCTGAAATACCAACCTATTTTGTAACTGAGAATGCCCTGCAATTAGAAGAACATTTGTTTTGGTTCAACATTTGTAGTTTATCGTTATGATCTCTATAGTAAACTTGAAACAATTCTTACTCCACAAGAGAAACCTGCAGTTTTCAAATGATTTCTTCTATGTTGAACACAACTATCTACTGAGAGGGGGGGTTAATCAGTAGATGAGCTAAAATTAGTTGATTAAAACTTTTAGAGGAGATATCAAATCATATGCATATCAAAGAACAAATGTAGAGAGCGCACACACACACAAAATCACAGTGCACCAGATTTATACGTGGAAAGCCCAAAGGGAAAAACCACGGTGATAATAGTTGCTAGAATATATTGTTCTAATCCAGCCTCACAGGTAGATCACCTCAGTGGCAAAACCACACTGGTTATATTCAAGGACACCTATCCTTCGGAGACACCAATCCCCTAACTGAGCACCAACTCAATTTTTCTGAAGGCACCTACCAATTAGAACTATGGAGCTACAACTCCAGTGTATAAGACAGATTCACAAATGAATCCAGTTTAGTTTTTGTTACAAGTCTAGTCTGTAACTGCTCACTTTTGGTTTATTATGTGTATGCCTATTCTCCTCTGCTCAAAATCTGCACATTCTTTGTGTGCCTTTTCTTCCTGTCTGCTCAATCTCTGTTCCTCTGACTTTTACTCTGTGTATGCATACATCTAGATATATTCTATTCAGACACACTTCATTCCCTTATTCTGCCTTTTACTCTGTCTGTATTCGTCTGGATAGACAACCTTTTCTTTTCTTCTCTGCCTTATTGGTTCTATGTCGTTATATTTTCTGTTTGACACAGTGCATTTACATTAGCTGCTTCGGCCTCTCTTTTTTTGTACCTTTTATATATTCTTTGTTTGACACATCAATGTCCTCTTCTTGCCTCTATACCTCTCTCTATGCTATCATGGTCTGTGTATATACATTCTATTAGACACACTTCGTATTGCTCACATGCTTAGGTTCAATGATAGTCTGAGCAATCGCAAAATGACAGCCTTTGACTCTCTCTTAAAATTGCAATGGCAGTAGCAACAGCGGCAAAAAGCAAATTACAATGATCAAGATGTCGTATATGTATAGACAATGAAGCTTAGGGTTTTCTGTCTCCAATTGCGTTCACACTTCAGCTGTAATTAATTGGTTCTCATTAAAAATGATTTTGACTTATGCTCTTTCCCGTGTCTCGGTTCATGCATCACATTGCAATGGTCAAGTCTCTTTACTATGTTTGGCAACTGTTGGATTTATCTCATAAATGCACAGCCTTCTTAATCGATGATTGATCGGTTGGATCGATCAATCTTGAGCTCCGTGTAGACTTTTCGAGCTCATCGTTTATCTGGTCATGTCTTTAAACGAGGATTATTCATCTTGTCATTGGCGCTATTCACTATCTATCTTGAACCGTCAGATATTTCCATTTTTTCAAACAGAACCGTCGATCTCTTTTGCATTAACCATCGAGCTCTTTCTCGCATCTCGATATTTTCTATATGATTGGTTCGCTTTCTCTCCTTTTGATTATATTTGATATGCTCGATCTTTAATCTTGCCTTGATCTTTTGGCAATAATGCAAGTGTCTTATACTTTAGTCGAGATATCCTTTAGAACCCTTTTAAACGTCCACTTGCCCTAGATTCTTTCCGAAACAATCCAAGTGATCATTGGGAAGCTTTGTAATGGTCCTTGTGTCCTCTGCAATTGTCCTTCGGCACTTGTGGAAGTGCCCTATGCTTTTCGGCAAATGCTCAAGTGTCCTTTCCCTCCATTTGAACTAACCCTTCAAACAAATTTTTGCAGACTTTTTGTCCGAGTTCCCTTTGGGACAATTTCCACGAACTTTTTGTTTGGGTCCCCTTTGGGACAATTTCTGTGGACTTTTTGTCCGAGTCCCCTTTCAGCACTTTTGTTTAGGACACATACCCTTCGGGGCTTTGCAAATGTACCCTTAGGCTTTTTTGTAAAGGTCCACATACCCTTTGGCCTTTTTGCAATGACGCCTTCGGCATTTTTTGGACAGTCCACTACCCTTCGGCATTCTCAAAAAGTACCTTTTGGAACTTTTGCACGGGATCAGTTCCTTCGGGACTTTCCTTTGGGATACATTTCCGAAAGAATTGCCTATACCAATATTTCCAAAAGAATAGACCAAGTCGAAAATTGGCTAAGTGTGAAGACCAAAACAAACGTTCTTGACAACAACATACTTTGGGTTCTTTGCATTACTTTACTTATAAGATTGAAAGAAGTAAAATTACTTGGTAAACCCCATTTACTCTTGAGGCAAAGACCCATTCGGGTTTCTCGACTTGCTTGACTTCACAAGACCAATTCGGGTTCTCTGCATGACTTTACTTATAAAGTTCATAAGTAATGCAGTGAAAGCACTTGACAATCCTGATTTATTCCACTAGACCCATTCGGGTTCTTGAGACTGCTTAGCTTATAAAAATGAACACAGCTAAGTCATTCCGGAAACCTGATTAACTCACCTAGACCCATTCGGGTTCTTGACATTGCTTTACTTACTTTATAAGTAGAAGCACTTCACAAACCTGATTCACTCTACTAGACCAAGTCGGGTTCTCGACATTGCTTTACTTATTTTATAAGTAGAAGCACTTCACAAACCCAATTTACTCCACAAGTCTGTTCAACTCAACTGTTGACATTAATGCATGATAGCACATGCTGCCTTTGACATCAATGACAATTCTTCAGACCTCAATGACTATGTCCAACATTCTGTAATCAAGGTGTATGCTTTGCTTCACCCATTGGTATGCTGTGATGCTCAAAGTGGATTTACTGGACCGGTTCATTCCTTTTGTTGAGAAGATCTTACAAGAGACTATTGCTACTCTCAGAGGGTTCCTGTTATTGGATTTGCAAGTTATAGTTAGAATTGCCCTATCTTTGTTTGGTGGCTTTGTTGACACCATTTAAAAAATCCCAACCATGCTGCCCCATGCACAATTTATCCGCCCATAAGATGATAGAAATAACTGTTACCATCTCTAGATCTAACAAATGCTAGGACATCTTACCTCTTCTTAGACCTTCCTAGTAGTCAATTGGGCATCTACTCATGCCATGCAATGCTGTGTAGCTTCTGTAGAGTGAATGTTAACACCAGAATTGATACTGAAAATACAGTGAGATTCTGACTAGTGAATCACGTTGGTGATTTATTTCTGCAATTTTTTTTCGGAAAAGGATTAGAATTCACTCAGTACTTGAGAATTAAGCCATAATAAATGTGGTGATAGAAAATAAGCAAATATGATCCAGGCTTGTTTGACAGTTTAAGAAAAAAAGCCCTTCATTGGCAGAAAATGCTCAACCTGCAAAAAGGATTTGATACCAAGAAAAATAAGATGAATGGTAGGGGAAAAAATGCAAAATGTAACAAAGGAGACCACCTCTAGGTACAACAAGATCTAGTAAATATCAGTGGATTTCGCTTCTCTCTATTTTATATGGAATAACATGAAGGCTATTGAAAGAGAGTAAGCTTAATAAGCATGTCCAGACAGCGATTGACTTGAGTCTTGACTGATATATTGTTGAATCCAAGGCTGTCGAAGGAGATTAAGGACAATATTATCCCCAAATGTATTTTTCCATGTTTGTTCTAGCAATATAAAATTGAAAATTTGCATGCATTAAATGGCAATAACTGCATTTGAGTGAATCTGGATATCCCGGCATTAGGAAACATTGGCTGTATCATAAATTTGCAAATCAGCAGTATCATTGTGGATTTCTGCATCCCAGATGCCTTCCTAAATGAACTTCTCATACACATGTATTGAAGTTTCACTTGTGCTACATTACTTTTAGGAAGGTTACAACCAAAGATTGAATGTGAGTTTGCAAGCAAGAGACAAGCTTGCCACAAGGGATGGATACAAGTGCATGAGAAAGAAAGAAAGAAACTATATTAATGTACACAAATGACTAGTGGGACTCAAGAATACATCCAATTACAATAGAAAGTGCTAGGATAAAAGGGGATCATTGTCTAACTAAATAAAAGAAGAACAAAAGTGCTGAAGATAAATGAGTGGTAAACCTAACTAAGAAAAGCCCCCAACCCATGTGGTTAGGGTACCAATACAAATAGCCATGTGTGGAGAGCAAGAACCCCGAAGAGCATGGGCTGATGAAATTCGGAAAGATTGGATGGTAGTCCCATCAAACATTTCTAACCGTCCCTGAAATAGAGGAATCATTTGTGTCATCATCTATCACTGTGAAAGGGCCATGCATGGACGGGGCATGCGAGAAAGTGTGAGGCTGCATGAGATAGTGAGAGGAAGAATCCTATAGGAATGGAGAAACATGGAAAAAACAAAGAGGATATAAGATTTAGAGGAAGAAAAAGGGTGAAGGATACTTACTTGAATCTCATAAGTGGAAAAAATTACCTCATCTCATTCTTGTGAAAATTGTACGCACACGCATGTGAACACACAGGAATCAGATGGGAATGAAGAAACATGAAAAAACTAGAGAGGAAATAAGTTTTAGAGGAAGAAAAAGGATGAAAGATACAAGAATCTCATAAGTGGAAAAATTCAACTCATCTCATTCTTGCAAAAAACTGTACACACGCACACACACATGCGTGCACATACTGGCACACATGCACACACACTTGCACGCACGCACACACACTTGCACACACTCACACGCACACGCACACACACACACACACGCACATGCACATGCACACGTGCACACCCACACGTATATGCATGCACACCCACACGTATATGCACGCACACCCACACATATGTGCACACACACCCACACCTAGACACATGCACACACACACCACACATGCATGCATGCACATATGCCCACTTGCGCGCATGCACATATACCCACACACGCACACACACACACGTGCACACACATGCATGTACACCCACATGTATGCACATGCATGCACACCCACACGTATGTACATGCATGCACACCCACACGTATGTACATGCACGCACAAGCACCTACACACGACCACTACCATGTTCTCACACACACACCTCATGCATATGCACACGACCATTGCCATGCTCACATGCGCACACAATCACATCCACACTCATGGACACACGCATGCACACATGCGCGCGCACACATGCACATACGCACACAAACACACTTCTTTTTTGGTTTGCTACATATCTTATTGAAATATCATCTCATCTGCAAAAATTTACTAAAGTTCTCTTGAAAAATTGTATATACTATATATACATATATAGATGTATATAGAGCACACAAACACCTAAACACACATTTGTATATACTTGAACTCACAATATCCTTGATAAATGTGCTGTTTGTATTGGTTTGGAGGTTCAGTGGGTATATTAAGCTATATACAAGATATTTACAGTAACTCTGGTATATCATTAAACATCCAGCAACAACAGAGTTGCTGATACTAAAGAATTTGGATGACTGAAATCATAAATGTATTGAGGACGTTTCGGAGTAAAGCTTAAATTACTAGATATTACAGTTTGTAGCTGAGGTCCCACAAAATTCATGTGCAAAACTACCTTAATATCTGGTTTGTGACTGTATGGGCATTTACTGTAAATTTATTTCTTCATATGTTTGTACTTTCATAGTAGATGTCTTCATTTAATGATCACTGAAAGCTGTGGAATTTGTAATTTTGCCAATATAGCACAACAGTAATTTTACCAATATATGTAAGTTCAGATCAATTTTCTCGTGGTTTATTTTTCTTTCTAAAATTCCATAGAGGATTCAATAATAATTGATAATTTGTAATCCACATTCATTAGATGGTTTTTGATGAATGACACTCTCTTGTATTACATAGTTACTAACATTTGTGCTTCTGTGTCTTAAGTTTCCTTTGGTCTCACGGAGTGGACGGATCCGAAAAATTATAGCAGATGGAAGAGATTCAGATATTTCAAAGTTACAGTTTCCCGATTTGCCTGGTGGAGCAGAGGCATTTGAACTGGCAGCAAAATTCTGTTATGGCATAAATTTTGAGATTACCACTTCAAACGTGGCTGCTCTTCGTTGTGCCGCCGAGTATCTCCAAATGACCGAGGATTACACAAATGAAAATCTAGTGGCTCGTACAGAAGTATATTTGAATGAAGTTGTGATTCAAAGTCTTGAAAAATCTGTAGAAGTGTTACATAGTTGTGAGAATCTGCTTCCCCTTGCTGAGGAAGTGAAAATTCTGAGCAGATGTGTGGATGGAATTGCTTCAAAAGCCTGCAGAGAACAAATGGCATCGAGCTTGTCACGATTAGACTACAGTAGTTCAGGTAGACTTCAGAGCAGTTGTCAGCAGAACTGTTCTGGAGATTGGTGGGTGGATGATTTGTCTGTTTTACGAATTGACATGTATCAGAAGGTTATATTAGCTATGAGATCCAAAGGCGTACGCCATGAGAGCATTGGAGCATCCCTCATGCATTATGCTCATCGTTCCCTGAAAGGGCTAAGTAAGAAGCAACTTGGATGGGATGCATCTAATCTATCTAAAGCGGCTGCTGCCCTGGAGCATGAACAAAGAATACATGTGGAAACTATTGTGAGCCTTTTACCTGCAGATATGAATACCATGCCCATAACTTTTCTTTTGGGCTTGCTGCGTACTGCTGTAATGCTTGACACTACTGTTGCTTGTAGACTTGATCTTGAGAGAAGAATTGGTTTACAGCTGGAAATGGCAACCCTTGATGATCTGCTCATTCCATCCTTTTCCCACACTGGGGATACACTTTTTGATGTTGACACAGTTCATCGCATACTGGTGAACTTCCTCCAGCAAGATGAGAATCAGGATCCCGTGGATTCTCACCTTGGTTATGAATCTGATGGTCTAGGTGATTCTCCTTCTCAGACTGCAATCATAAAAGTTGCAAAAGTGATGGATAGCTACCTAGCAGAAATAGCCCCAGATGCAAACCTCAAGCTTTCAAAATTTATGGCCATTATAGAACTCCTGCCAGACTATGCACGTGTGGTGGACGATGGCTTATATAGAGCCATTGATATTTACTTGAAGGTAAAACTTATGATTGACAATCCAGTTTGCCATTTTTTTAAGCATGCACGGTCACTTTTTTCCCCGCCTGTTCTATTTTTATTGTCATCTCGGTAACTTTGCTTTAGTTATTAAGCTTGTGATGAAATTGTTTTTCCCTATGCCTTCATGCATTCTTCTTTTGACTCTTTTTTAACTTGTTTCTTATCATTTTGTGAAGGCCCATCCTGGATTGACAGAAATGGAACGGAAAAAGCTTTGCAAACTTGTTGATTGCCAGAAGCTTTCACAAGAAGCATGTGCACATGCTGCACAAAATGAGCGTTTGCCTGTCCATCTTGTGGTTCAGGTACTTTACTTTGAACAATTACGCATGCGCAATTCTCTGGTAGGCTCCTATGCGGATGGAGAACCTGCAGTGGTATATGCATCTCAAAGGATAAACAGTGGTGCGCCTAGTGCGACAATGTCTCCACGAGACAATTATGCATCACTGAGGCGGGAGAATAGGGAGCTTAAACTTGAAATTGCACGGATGCGAATGAGATTGACTGATCTTGAGAAGGAACAAGTCTGTATGAAAGAAGGTATGGTGAAGTCCAAATCGTCTTCAAAGCTTTTGAGTTCTTTGTCAAAGAAATTTGGGAAAATAAATTTCTTTAATCTTAAGGGCCAGGATACACCTTCAAAGAAATCACAAACACCAGATTCGAAAAAGTCCAGAAGAAGACGACATTCTATATCCTAAGGCAGTTGTAATCGCTGTATTGGCCCCCATTTTCAGTCATACCCTCTTCTACAATCATTTGGGCGTATTCACTTTGAAGCAAGCAAAATTCTTCAGAAATCCAGCTAAATATGCCTGATCTGTCAGTCTACTTTCCTTAAAATTCATATAAATAGTATGTATATTTGTAACAATAAATTTGTACAGATGCATAATTGTCTTAAAAACACTTTAGTTTCATACGATCTCAGTATAGAAATTTGTCTTCTGAGTAGCTATAGGCAGAAAAGAAGGTGCCCTCAAAGGAGGTTAAGATGATGAGAGGCATCTGTAGTGAAGATCTATAGTGTATTCTCCCTATTGGGCACAGTATTTTTTCTAAATATATTGGAATTGTGTTTGAACATCTTTGGCGTGTGTTCTCACCTGCACGTATGCATACGTTACTGGGATATGCAAACTTGCAAATTCAAATCAAACCGAGTACTGTTATATCTATATGAATTCCAAGTTGTAATTGATGGTAAATCGTTTGAGAGTATAAATTGTACTAGTTGATGTTTACTCTATTCTTTCCGACTCCTATGTTATGGCAATGGACCATATAAACAGTAGTAGTTTTCTTCAGGTGGAATGAATGATGATTCACTTCTAATTAATTGAAGAATCGTTAAATTGCATTTTCATAATTCTTTCCTGGCACAAAATCTCTAACATTATTAAGGATTCCAAATCAAATGATTTATTAAAATCGAGTCTAATTATGAAAGAATGATGGAACAATTGACAACTTTTGTATGACATTAATATTTCGCTTGAAAGGATGCAAATTCTAATTTTTACTGAGATGGTATTGATGTTCTTCGTAGAAATTGTTGATGGGCTAGAAGGACCCAGTTTCTTCGGCTTTGGCCATCTTCTTGCAAATTCTCATACATTGATGAGGATAATATAGTTTTTACATCTGGTTGTTTTGTTTACTGTAGCTTATGAGGATAACATCGTTTCAGGCGTACTAGCAGGCAAGGAGTGCATACGGAGATGTGATGCTGATATACAAACTTTATAATGAAATGAAGTTGTTTTTAATGATATTGCTTTTGAATCTGGTTTTTTAGTGGCAATGCCCCATCAAGTAACTTGTTTTGTGGTCATGGAAACTAAAGGTTTTCTCATGGTTTCATCGCCTGATGTGCCACACGATGTTTGAATCTTTCCATTGTTGGTTAATGTTGTCCTTGTCTTTTTAGTTTTACCCATAAAAAAAAATATTTTGCACGAAACAGTTTTGAGCCTTGATAGCACTTGATATGCAGCTTATGCATACTATAACTATTTATAAAATAACTAATACATACTGCATATGAGAAATTATTGTATCATACATATATACACACGCTAAAGATCACTAGGGTTAGGGACCCTAGACCTGCAAAATAATCTATCAATATTTTTAATTCCCTTTGTGGTGTGCATAATAATCTGTGAATTGACGATCTTTATGGTGTATTATGGTCCATAGTTGTGTCTTGCTCACATGATTGACTGTACATTAACATTTATAACTTGATCGTGCAAATAACAAGTAATAATAGGTTCTATGTTGAGAACGAGGTCATTTTAACATTAATGTGTTTTACATGAGGTAAGAAAAAGAAAGGGACTCCTTTTGTGGGTTGGGGTCATTGGACCTTAAGAGGACATTTATCCCCTTGGGGTACATTATAGTCTTGGAAGATTTCTTTGGGAATTATTAGTTCATGACATGTTTTATCAAATGATTAAAATTACTTTTAGTTACATTTTGGTCAAAGGATGGGGTAATTTGATTAGGGTTTTGAATGGCTAAGGTCATTATGGGTTAAATAGTTAAACCCAACTGTGTTCTACTTGGATAAAAAAATTGAAATTGGGCATTTTTGAAGGTAAAATGTTGCATGTAGTTGAGTGGGTCTTTGTTGAGGAGACAATAAGTAAACACACCTTGGGATTGGGCACAAAACTTGCATTTGGTGGCCATCTAGGACAAAAATGAAACGAGATCAATTTTTGGCGGCATGAGAATTTTCAATGGGGAGTTTTGTGTTGATAAAAAAATGGAAAGAGAAAAGAAGGGCATGCCATTTTTATAAAAAAGTAAAGGAGAAACATGGACAATAGAAGAAAAGACAGAAATTCATGTAAGAAGAAAACTCAACTAACCCTTCTTATTGATCCAGGTAAGTAATTTGGGGTCTCTTGATTTGCTTAGAGCATTGGGGTTTTCTCTTGTATTCTAGTTGGATTAACTATTTGCATCCCAATTTTGAGAAACCCTAACTATTGTTTTGAATTTCAAACATGGAAATGGTTAGTCGAGTTTCTCTTAAGATTCATATTAGATCTTGTGATGGAGACATGCTTTTATATTCTAGATTTGGGTTACAATTTTTATGGGTTTTGATTAATTTAAACCAAAAAAAATAAAACTTGCTATTCGACTGTGAATGGATGTAGTAAATAAATTTTACGAACTGGTTGATTTGCATACCCTAGTTTTGTTTGATAAAATTACCCCTATGAACTTGGGGGTGAGAGTTCACTCTCCCCCACAAGTTCATAATGGTAACTTCACTGTAAGAACACAACCTGTGTGGTGTGAAAAGACTTAGAATAACAACCCCAGTTATTAAGAGTGGCGTAGGTTTAAATTGTGAAAATTTCAAAGTTTTGGTGTTGAGAAAGGATACTTATGCAGCCCTGTAGGTGGATAAACAACCACCTACATGACTAATCATTGACATAATAAGACAACAATATATTGTTGTATTATAGTCATTATTTTATGGGTGGAAACTAGTGTATATGCAAAGTTGTATGTGGATAAACAACCACCTATAGGCGTGCATATCAAAATAACAAGTCAAGAATATGTTGTTCTAGACATTAAAAAATATTATTAATTCAAAATTATTAAGTATAGATGTAATATTAGTTGGAAACCGTAATGGAATTAACCATTAATGATGAGATTACCGTTGTGTGTTGGATTTTGAAGGGTTGAAATAGATGGAATACTTGGATATTATTATAAATCATGAACAAACTTATGACATTTGTTGGTTTTATAATGATTAAAATTGTATTGTTTATAACAAACATTAAAATTAGTTTTAATCCGAAGGAAGAAGGTTTCAGGTTGTAGTTATAATCCTTGGTTTTTATATTTAGTGAAATACATCTTTTCAATATATAAATAATTCTTTAAACCCGAAAATAATGTATAGAAAGGGAATAGTATGAGTTAGATCCCTTAATGTTTAATGATTATAAACCTGTGTTGTCATGTATGTTAGCAAAACTTGTATTGTTTATTTGGATTTACAATGATTGGTCTTGAGTGGTTTTATGATGTTTCGGGAACTTGGAAATGTATACTTTAGAGGGCATTAAATGTTATGAGAGTTATGGATTGTGTAGGATAGCATTATCATTGTTAGAAATTTTGAGTGGCATAAAACTAAACATTTTTTTATATCTTGTACCTTCATGAATCAAAATTTATTAAAAACTTAGGAAATTACTGAATTTAATGTATATGTTAGTGAAAATTTATGATTGATGCATGATTGTTAAGTATTGTCAAGTATGGCAATGAGACTTTGCACATATCATGGTATGTTGCATTAATGTACAAATCATAGTGAATATGTAGACTAAAATTGTGAAATAAGTGCATTGCTTCCATCAGTTATCATTTATGTATAAATAACTTAAAAATTGTACTTTGTTGATTTAAGGTTATGTAAATTGTAAATGGATTATTATTATTATTATTATTGTGTAAATAGTTGTCGCTGACATTAAGAGATGTTGAGTGACAGGTAGGGAGCTTTTTATAAGTATCACTCATCATCGTTTAACATGAAGGACAAGGATTCTTAGGCATTTTAGTAGATAGTATAGTTCTAGTGGACAAGATCCAACTTCGTTTGAAGTCTGAAACTATAATAAAAGTTTTGGCTAAAGTCATGTTATAGCTGTATACATTGTCTATCCAATGTACTATCTAGTTTGCATGTATGTGTGATGTCATATTAGATAGAGGATGTATTCCATGCTCTGTATGATTGCTGCATGTGATAGTGATGGTATTGTACACTATTTTGGATGAATTCCTGATGTTTGCATTGCCATTATATGCCCCTTTGTGAAGGGAAGGGCCACTCTCAATTGGGGGGTGCGTGGGGGATTTTTAGTCTGTGGCTGGAGGAAAAACACCCAAATGACGTTCTTCCTCTCCACAGTTGAATCCAAACCATTTGAGATATATTCACGACTAATATGTAGATTTAAAGAGTTGTCTTAAGAAATCTCTATTGTATCATTTGTATTATTGTACTTAACATTATTGTTATTAGCTTGTAAAATAATGGCTGCAGGTAATCATGTATAGACATTATTCATTATTATGTTTTACAACAATGGTTGCACATTTGAACTTTTGACTTTTTTATGACAAAACAATACTTTGGCATGGTGTTGTAAAATAATGCATGCTATTTTTGTTTCTGTATTATTACAATTATGTTTGGGAGTTAAGCAAAATTTAAACTCATGATTGATTCAATGAATTAAAAAATGAACTTTTTAGTTAGTTGAACCTAGTTAGGTCTTAACAATACATCCTATCCCTCATTTTTAGTCTCATTTCTATTTTGAGGTTGTCACAGTGAATGTGAATTGGCTTTGTTAGGTTCAAGGGGTAGCACCACTCCCATCCATTTTTTTCTAATGACATTCCCTTGATTTATAAAGTGGAGGCCATAAATTATCAAGCGTTGATGATTGCTACACTCATCTTGAAAATATTGCACTATTGCCTAAGTGTATACATGGTCTTCATGAAGTGTAAATGTCATTGCTGCCTTAGACATCATATTGGCACAACAAATAAATTGAGCCACATTAAACTCATTCTTCCTTCCAATTCGTTGGTTTGATTCGAACATCATTTCCTTCATGAGTTTATTAATAATTGTTTCCACATTGTCCACTTCCTTGGTTGCCATCCACATTCTTGCAGCCGTAGTCTCATACAAGGCTTTTTGATCCATTGGTTGATATAATTTACAAATGAGTCATGGATGAAAGTGACATTATTCCTCTCTCTATTTATTTTACTTCCTTCTACATGAAAGACTATTGTTACAGAAACCCCTTCTGTATACACCTAATATTTTTCACTCATTACTTTATTGATAGCTTATCTTGTAGGGGATTGTTGGCACATCAATCTCCTTGAGTGCACGCCTTAAAGGGTACACCGAAAATGGGATGAGATTGGCTCATGGTACTTTGTGGGAGATGTTTGCATACTATTATGTCATATCATCATTATTATCAGTTTGACCTCTTATGAGTCTCTTTTTGTCTTACCTATTTGTCTACTTTTCATATATCATAACTTCTTTATATCTTATTGTATCTTCTTGACCGATACACTTTGTTTTGTTCTTTATCTTCTATGTATTGTATCATCTAATCTGATATAGTTATGAGTTTTTCTTTTATCATTTGTACAATATTGACCTAGCCAATACCATACTATTCAACATACATCTTCTAAAAGTATCAGCCTCGTTGATACTATAGGCTTAGACTTTTGGATTTTTTTGGGTATTGGAGTTGTTTATATAACGGTCATATTTATTTCATAATATATATATATATATATATATATATATATATATATATATATATATATATATATATATATATATAGTTTTGAGTTTTTCTTTTATCATTTGTACAATATTGACCTAGCCAATACCATACTATTCAACATACATCTTCTAAAAGTATCAGCCTCATTGATACTATAGGCTTAGACTTTTGGATTTTTTTGGGTATTGGAGTTGTTTATATAAGGGTCATATTTAATTCATAATATATATATATATATATATATATATATATATATATATATATATATATATATATATATATATATATATATATATATATATATATATATATATACTCTGCTTGCATTCATATTTTTGCCTCAAAGTAGTATTTAGGAGAGAGAGGTTTAAGACCTTACCTTGGAGGTCTTATTTTTTGGTGTCATTGAAGCTCAATATGAAAGATCTTTGGAGTCCCTAAATAAGGATATCTAGGTCTTCATCTTACCATTTGAGGTCTTAAACCTACAACATCTCTTGTAAAGTGCCACTTGAGTCAAAGGGGGAGATTGATGTGTCGACGGGTCCATCCAAAGGTAATTATCTCTATCCCTATACTTTTTCCTTTACTTAGTAGATCATATATTGCTTGGTATGTTGTTTTGTGGATGTATATGCGTATTCTTGTTTATGATCTTCCTTATATCGAATAATTTAGTATAGATACAAGTGTAGATAAATAAAATTGAAATTTTATATTGATTTTAACTATCTGCTAATTCTGCACTAATATTGTCCTTCAATCATCTAACTCAGTCTTCTATCCACACTAACATCCTAGTCTAACCACTAATCATCCCCCTTGATTAATTAGTCATATATTCCTCAAACATCTTCAATCTCAAAAAAATCACATCCTATTCTATTAGTTAATTAATCTAAATTAATTAACTAATCCTTCCCTAATGATAAATTTCATAACTTTTAGAAACTCATATTTAATTAAATTTATAAATCTAATAAATCTTCACATCATGACATCATCCCCCTTTTTCAAGACAAATTCAATACAAATAGACAAGTGTGAAAGCAAGAGCTATGACATGCTCTTACACACTCTAAGCCTTCATCATTGCATCCTCTTACACACTCAAATCTTTTTATTACACACTCAATCCTTCTCATTTATGAGGCAGACCAATCCTCCACCATTGATCTCCAACCAAGATCAATGGCTATCTTCAATAAAGCAAAGCTATAAATAGAGGTCTCCTCCTCCATTCTTAGCAAGTCTTGATAACACAACAAATTTCTGCCATTTTGGAGAGCCAATATTACATCAAGCCCAACACTATCAATCCAAATCATCCATTTGCAAGGGGTTATGTTGTCCATTTGATCACATGCATCCACCAAGAATTACAAGTACAACCATCAATTTCGAGCACATCCAATTGGTAAGAGGAGGACCAAGGTTTTTTTTGATAATTGAAGGTAATCATGTGTTTATTTTCATCCTTTTATTGCTCAATCCAATGACACTTGTTTAATTGGGTAGAATTGCATTCACTTTTATTTTCTAACAAACTAACCCAAATTTTGCATGATGTTACAACATGGTTGCTTAGACTTGCTCTTTATTATTTTTAGGTTGTATAGATGCCCATTTGGTTGACCATTTCACCTCACCTTATTTACAAAGACTTACCCATCATTTATTTTTACTTGCATCCTTACAATCACTTACCCATCATTGAGTCATAATATCTATATTCCATGTCATAAGCTTAGGCTTTGAAACCATTTAATTTTGATATTTAAGTGTAGATTACTCTCTACTAGGTCTATAGTTATTCTAGATCATTACTTGATCATCAAAGTATACACATTTTTTATTTTTATGATCTTATTCGAGTCCTAGTTTATTGAGAGAAAGATGATAATTATATGTCATCTTAGCTTGTGTGTACATTCTAATGAACATGACATGAATATTATCCCACCTCTAGTTGGATCATTTTCACATTTTCACATTTTAATTCTTAGCATCATATTCAAAACCATCATATACTTTTTAGTTTAACTATATTAGCTTGCTCGATACGATTTTCTCAATTTTAGCAACTATATCACCCAATTTGACACAGTTCTTAATTTTTTCACAATTGTATCGGCCAACCTGATATAGTTTTATTTTTTTCTAATTAATCTGGCTAACCCGATATAGTTATGTGTCTCCTACCAACTACATCAACCAACATGATATAATTCCATTTCATCAAATTTTATACCAATTGTATCGACCAATTTGATATCATTTTGAGTGTTTCTTTCTTTCCTTCATTTTATGTTGCATCTTTTTGCTTTCAATCTAAATCATCTATAATGCTATTCTTGTTTTTAAATCTATAAATGTATTCTAACAGTTGTAAAATTCATAGGGGCTATCATTCTAGGCAAAACGATCATCAATTTTACCTAAGCCATGGTGTGAGGGGTACTCTATCCTAATTTTCAAGTCATTAGACATCACTATATATGAACTTTAGTTTCCACATACTTTACAATATATCATAAGTGTTTAGGGTTTTTTTTCATCTAATAGACAACCTTTCAATAATTTGGTTTATAGTGCATCGACAAGGAATTAGCCTTGGGAAATTACTATCAATGTCCCTTAGAAATGAGATAACATGAACATGGGATGGAAAAATCCTCTGTAGTTAGTGCCCTTTGGGTCTTGTTCACTATTTACACTTGAGATTAGTTTGTCTAAGAGATTAAAAATCAAACACACTTGACTTATTTATATCTCCCATATATAATTTTTTTTATTTGCTACTATTTGGTCAACTTATCAGATTTGATTAAACTGTATTGGCCAACTCGATATAGTTTTCTTGATTTCAAGACTATATCGACTAGCCCAGTACTATTCTATACCTTTTTTCAACTACATCAGTCAACATGATACAATTACAAGTTTTATTTAAACTACATCAGTCAACATGATACAATTCACCTTTACCAGTTTCCTTCTAACTATATCGATAAACCTAATATGACTTTGTATTTATTGTTCCTATTCCCTACTTTATTGACTAACCTGATCAACCTTATTTTAGAATTCATGTGCAATCAACTGCATTAGATGTCACATCTCATTTCCACCTATTGATAGGGGAAACAAACAATATTTAATTAATGGCACATAGAGTAAATTTTATACTCTGATGTGATTCTATTGTTGAGATGGATGCATATGTTTGCTGAAGTAGTAGATATAACATTTAGTATTATTATATTTTATTTGCACATTTCATTATTATATCATATTTGAGATGATAATTACTATGATCATACTTGACATGCATGTTGTTCCTTTACAACATAGTTGAGATGATATTCACTAATGATTATACTTGTGATGTTCCATATATATGTCAATGTTCTATGTTGATGTTATATTAAAATACTTTGATTATGACATAGTTGATTATCAGTTCTTACCAATATGTAATTATTATTATTTTTAGTCTTTTTGATTTATGATTTTATGTCTCGAGCTAACTACCACATGTTTAGCTTGAGATGAATGTAGGACATATATTTTACCCATTGTGAAGGAGTTTCATATAGAGAGGGAATCATACGTGAGAGGGAGGTAGACTGTGAGGATGTGGAGATGTATCAGATCTTCTGAGAACCCATCACACACTTGCACAAATCCTTATCATGTCTATTGTTTTTGTATTTGTAGGTATTTTAGTGTGACCTCAGTTAGTTGGACTATGTTGATTATATTTTGGATACTTTATGAGATATGTGATTGAATTGATTTAAATTTTGGTTTATCATTTGGTGTAACGTATTTTTTTTTAAGGTAACCAATCCTTACCTAATTTTCAAGAAACTATTTAAATCAATGTAGTTTGTATTTGGGACTACCAAGTACGGAAAACATGAAAGAAAATATCTTTTCACTAGCTCCTAACCCTCTTAGGTGGTCTTGAACACAATTTTTATTAGTAAATATACTGCCTTAAGGTGAGTTGAAAAACTTAAAAGTTGTTGAGGTATGCTTGTTTAGAACAAAAAAGTTTGTGTATTTACAAATAATAAAAAGCAAATGGTGAGAAAGGTCTTAGAAACACCCTTGGGGCATTTTTTTGATTTAGTAACCTTGACATTGCATTTCAGGAATAATAAAACTTGATAATTAAACCTGATCATATTATTTTATTTTAGGGTTGAAAACCCATAAAATGAAGGAAAAATGAGGTTGTTTTGTTAGTTGTTGACCTTTTAATAGCTTTGTTTGGATGGAAAAACTATTGCTGTAAAAATGGAGGTCCTATTGTATAAATGTAGACTTGGGTGGGAAGGTTTCAAACTCCACTATTCACCATTTGTTAGCTCTGCATGATGAGGAATCTTCTATGTTGATGCACCACAATGTTTTGGCACTTTGAGTGAAAGAAAGTAGTTAAAACACCTTCCACAGAGGCTACATTTTTGGGGCTTGCTTGCCATGAAGCCTAATAATGCATAACAACCACTTTAAAGTTCTGGAGACACAATTTATCTTCAAATTTAAGGAGCTCAAGCTTAGATTTTGGCATAGGAAGAAGGAACCTAGAGATTGTGTGAGCTAGGTTTGTGGGAGAAGAAACCAACTATGCCTTTCTTACTCAAGGTTGTTGGAAATGAAGGGAAACATTTTATCCGACAAGTAATATTTATATTATTAAGTTTGTTGAATAAAATTTTAGATTGGAATTTGTTAACAACTGGGTAATGGTTGTTTTGAAACTTTAGCTAGATATAAAATAAAATAGAAGAAAACCCATAACGAAAAATAAGAGTTTGAGAGACATATTTTTAATATGCAAGTCAAGTGTGTGATGAAATGTCATAGAAAATTATTTACCTTTGTGAGCCATATTTTTGATATGCAAGCCAAGTGTTTGACAAAATGTCATAGGGAACTATTTATCTTTGTAATCCATATTTTTTATATGCAAGCCAAGTGTTTGACGAAATGTCACAAGGAATTATTTACCGTTGTGAGTCATAATTTCAAATATATGAGTGATTCAAGGATTTCAAGTTGAAGTTTATCAGTGCATTATGTATATATAAATGACTCAAAATTGAATTGAGATGTTACTTACCTTTCATTGTTCAGATATTTTCTTTATAAATTTTTAAAACATGTTGGTGTTATTGTAGACACCAAAAATCTACATGTGCAATTCTAATTGTTGTAACCCCTTGGACCTTTTTCCCTTACCTAAACCCATTTATATCCATTTTGACCTAACTGGCTTAAACTATTCCTTTTTACCTATTTTGGCCTTTTTGGCTCAACCACTGACGGTCAGGTTAACCATCGATAGTTAGGCTAACCATCGATGGTTAGGCTCTACCGACTAAAACCTTAACATGCAATCACCATGCAAACTACCACTCAACTTTTCTAAATATAAGTCATCCAAATCCTTTTGCGAGGCATTGCATGGATGATTTATAATTAGAAGCCCTAGTTATACTCCCACTTCAGCCTCTTACCTTTTCTTATAAGAAGAGGAGAGATACAAGGGAAAATCCATATGTAATTATTATCAAGAGATCTAGTATCCAGAATATCTTTTGTATATCAATCATCATCAGGTGCTTCAGGAATCTGACAAGCCCAAACTTGCCATCACCACTCCAAGCACCGTCACTCTATCAGAATTATGATCGGCGTCTACATCAATAAATCTACCTCAATTATCCATCCAATCCACCTTATCAATAAGACAATCATATATTTTTTATATTTATTTATCGTATTTCCACTTTGAAATTAGTAAAAACCTCACCCACCTCTCGAGATTCATACCCAAAATATTGGCCTTAATTCACCTATAGGTAACCATCGACAGTTAGCTCAACCATTGATGGTTAGTCCAACCATTGATGGTTACCTAAGCATCGATGATTACCCTTAAATGCCAACAATAATCTTGACAACTAATGGTCCACTGTCATACCTAAAACTAGCAAGCCCCCTTTTACCACCTACACCCAATCATACCCTTTTTTCTATGATTCTACCTAACCATAAACTTTTGCCTAATTTTATAAACCATACCTCAGCCTGTTAGCACTAACACTAATCAACTTATCACTAATTAGATCATTTCTTGCATATCCCTTTATCAAGTAATTCTTGTTATCGGTTTCAGTAACTTTTGATTATTGATACAAGTACTTTATTTATATTTTATGAACTTAATTGTTTTAAATGGTGGATTGATAGCACCTAAGGAATCTCACACTTCTAGGATCTAACCACAGCCAGGCAATCCACCTAGTTACTTGCCTAACCAATAAATTTGCTTTAGTGTTTTCTTATTTGCAGGTCTTCCTCCTAAGCCAAAGAGGAACTCTTCACAATATTCTGATCCAACATGCACATTTTTATCAGTATTTATACCACAACCCACATTTCTAGTTTTACTACCTTCTTTTGAATAATAGTAAAATTTGAATGAAACATTCTAGCACACCCGATGGGACCTAGAGTCTTTACTCACATTTTATTTGCATTTGTAAGCTTTTCTCTCTATCTATGCTCATAATTGAAACTAATATTTCTTTTGGGATTAAAATCAACTGCATCCATGGCTTGATTTTAACAATAGTTCACTTTGAATTAAATCACAGTAATCTTATCATAGCGCCACTTTTGTTGCACACACTAGCCAAACCACTTTCATCAATTAAATATCAAAACAATTTGAGACAAGGCCCAACTAGGATTTCATCACCTAGTGGTCACCTTACCTATTCCCGACAATCTTACTTGGAGGTCATTACCAAGAGGAGAACCAACTTAGCTCTTTGGTTGAGTATAAGCACTGGATATCAATATATATTGGCTAAGCACCTGACACCCTTATCACTGTGGGACTGTGAAGTGATGGTGTAGGCCCCAATACCAAGCCACATATTGATTCTGATACAGATTTTTTTGACCACCTAAATAGCCTGAAACCAACCATAGACTACTTCTCTAGTCCCTGATCTATAATTAAACTTCTATTACACATTCTCATAAACTAAGGCATAAGCCAAAAGTGAGATTAAAACTAACCTCTAGTCTTGATGTACTTCATAGTGTGTGTCTTGATTGCCTTGATCATTTTATTGTCTTCTTCTTGTTTGAGTGATGAGATTGTTCTTGTTTTTTCTCCCCTTTCCTTGTATGGTTCTCACTCGTTAGCAACGAAGAGACCTATAATAATAAAACCCATCACCTAAATCAACCTCTTCTACCTCTTCATCTATGGAGTACATCTCTGAGGTAAAAGATTCACCTCATCCTTTGGGAAGCCCTAATTTACCTTAGGTATTTCCCAAGGAGACATGGATTTTACCACCTTTTTAGACAATAATCTAGTGGTCCTTCAACACTACCTTAACAAATCTTCTCACCATATCCTAGTTTTAAATCCACCTCAAAATCCTCCTTATGGCATGCCACCCCACCTTATGGAGGGTATACTTGTTGCTATGGTCACCAGCCAACCTTTGACCACCAAGGCATCTTCGTCTACTAACCCCTTTGATGCTATGGTTGAGAAGCAACCTATCCAACCAATTTTTTTGCTTACACCTTCCACCCCTACTAATGACTCCTCTACCTTGGGGACAACCCAACTATTAACCCATCATGTCCCACTTGTAGTTAGGCACCCATCACTGACATCTTGAACCTCTCCTCTATCAAACCTATCCCATCGGTTAATACCTCTTTACCAAGCTTAGGGGTACCTATCCCTTCTAACTCACCACCTAGTAGCACGAAGGTCACTACCCCCCTCTTGTCACTAACCCAACTACCATCCACACCCAATCCACAGGGACTTCTTAGTAGTTACCCATTGCACCCAACCCAAGAGACATCCCTAACCCACAAGGGTATATACCCACTACCCAATCACCATCATCTACCTACCCTACCCAACCTCTAGCATCCACAATCCAATATGTGGTAGCCTCCACCGCCAAGCAATTACCAATATGTTGCCCAACCTTAACTATAATATCAGCCTTACAATCTTTTTGGTGCATCGCCTCAAACCAATCTAATGAAAATGCTCATGGACAAAATGACCAACCTTGAGTCATCCATTTTAGGAAATCATAACATCCTATTCTATGATTATATTTGTAACGAACCTATTCATCCTTCTATTCCTATCAAACCTTATCCTCCTCAATGGGAGCTTCCAAAATTTACCAAATTTCAAAGGAGGATCCCCAACATCACCGTAGGGATTTTAGGCATGCATGCTACATGATTGCTTATGATGATGCCCTTCTCATCCAAACCTTCCCCATGTCTTTTTCTGGTCCAACACTTGACTGGTATAGTGCTGTTACCAAACTTTCCATATTTTCTTTCACCCAACTAGCATAAGTCTTCTTGGATCACTTTTTCATTAACATTTCCAAGAAGGTCTCTATCACAGACTTGTATTCTATTAGACAATTTGATGATGAGTCCATTGTCAATTTTGTCACCTATTAGAGAACCTTGATTAATTAGCTTTCATTTTCCTTACCTCAAGATGAACTTATATAACTTTTTGGTCGAGCTTGCGCCAAACATATATCTTCTACACTACATGTCCAAAGCTTAAGGACCTTTGATGAGGCTTTTACCATGACATGTAAGCTATAAAATCAAGCCATAGATGAGGGTAAATTTAAGTTATGAAACAAGAACTCTACCTTCAAGACCAATGAGACCTCTTCCTCCAAACCAGGCAACCAAGCCAATACCAAAACCAAGATCAGGGGAACCACGAATGCCGTCATCTTTAAAACTACCCCTCCACCCAATGTCAACCAATAAAATTATCCCATTACCTCCAATCCAAATACAAGAAACTCAAACTGAAATAACCAAAAAAAAATTCACTCTTGGAAAATCTTACACCTCAGTTCTGGAGAAGCTACTAAAAGCTAGCCTTATACAACTTCCACCTATCAAACCTCCCCAACAATTTTATTCTTCTTGTCCAGCACCTGCTTGGTAAAATGAGAATGATCTCTATGCTTTTCATAGGTTAATTAGACAAGACATCAGCTGATGTAATACTTTCAAGAATATTATTTAGATTTTTATCGATAAAGGGGAACTCATATTGGATAATCCTAATGCCCCTCAAAATCAAGCTCTTGACATCTTTAGGAAACCTTTTCCTAACCATGCCCCGGTCAAAGCTGAAGACACATAGGTTGAGTACTCTCATAATGCCCACATGGTCAACATGGTTCAAAATACACCTACCCATGAGAACCTGATCAACCAATCTACCCATTCCTCCCTTGCTTCACTTACCAAGGTCATGGAGTCACCTTACCCCCCTTTGGATAGCCAAATCAAAGAAGTTCCTTTCTCCCTAGCTACCCTCATAATTTTTTTGGAATCATCACATACTACCTCAACTAGTACATCTAGACAAATCAACATTCTTGATTTGCCACCTCTACCAACTACGCAATAAATTGCTACTCCTATGGATATTGTCCTTAAAGGAGGAGCATTCTTACCCATGACTCCTATGGATGAACCATTTATCTCAACCTTAATTCCCTCACCTCAAGAGACCAACCAACCTGCCAAGCACCCCACCCAACTTACAAGTCTATCTATTGCATCCAGTACCCATGGATCAGGACCAGTGCACAAACCTTTTTCCACATTAGTACAAAAATTGGAATTTGCCTTAAAACTAGACATGGACTGAGCCACTTTCTAGTAATAGTTAGGGCTTCCCTCCATCAACAAAACTTAACCATCTATCACACCTCTAACCAACCAATCCATCATCTCTCCACCACCTCTTAAACCAATCTAAACCTCCAACAAACCCTCAACCTCTCAGTCAACCAAAATGGCCACCACCTCACCAATAAAACCTTTCAAAACTCTTGGTGCCTTCCCTACTCAGTGTTTGGTTCACCCATATTTGAAATTAGACTTAACTACACCCAAGCCTATACCTAAGTCTCGACCCACACCAACCAAAAGGATGAAAGCATTAAAATGATGCATAACTAAGCCTCTACCTCCCTTTACCTTTCCCTCTAATCTAGGGCCTCACCCTTCTACTTTTCTAAAAAAGAAACCCCCTTTCAACATATGTCACTCACTACCATTGATTACACCACCACATCTATTATTCGATGTACTGATGCTTCCTAGATCACAACCAGTCAGACCACCAAACTTGGCCACCTCAACTACCACTTTACCTAGGCCATAACCATTCACCTAAACCACCTTACCTAAGTCATCTCTCACCCAACCTATTACCACCCACACACCCATATTACCAAGCAAAAATGTGAGCCTAAAATCTTCCTTACCTCTAGCAGAATCCTATACAACCATTCTTCAAAGGTTAGTATAGTCTTCCTACCTCACATTACCTCCCATCAGACCTTTCAATCCTTTTGGTTTGAATCCAACCTGGTACAATGACCATCAAATCTGCTCTTATCACAAGACACTAGGCATGACATAAAGAATTACAAAGCTCTCTAGGCCATTATCCACCAAATATATGATGAGGATGATCTTTTGGTAGATGACCTTCCATCCATTCCTTCACCATTACACCCAAAAACTAGCCACCAACACATTCTTAACCCCCCACTCTCACCTCAGAGTGACGAAGAATCTACCTAACCTCCCATCACACCTTCCCCCTCTATCCATACCATTAATGTGGTTAAAAAATCACAAAAAAAAGGATAAAGGGAATGCCAAAGTGTCCATTCCAGGACATACCCACCAACTCACCCTATACCCAACCAGACCCAAACCTCTATGCTTGTAGCTAAGCCCAAAGTTACGATCTCCTACTAAAATGAGCCTATATGAGATCATTTCCACCTCACTCCATCATCGTCAGGCCATGATTGAGGCTATACAGGCCATTGAAGTCAAACTAGGGGATTCTCAACCCATAGAGGCCTTCATTAGTGCTCTCCAACTCTCTACCCTTATTACCTTTAAGGACTCAAAGATATCTTCTATCCACCCTGAAGACCTAGATCCCCCTCTTTTTATTAGAGCCCACATCAACTAAACTGGCATCAAATGGGTTAAGATTGATGGGGGAACCAGTATCAACATCATCTCTTCCCATGCCTATGAGCAACAACTACTAAACAATGTCATGTCCAAAACTTTAGTTATCCTTAGATATTTTAATGACACTATGACCACTACCTTAAGAATTGTCATCCTTCATATTCAATTAGGACCTTGCACGCTCCCTAAACTCTTCTATATGGTCAAAGGTGAATTCCAATATAATGTTTTACTTAGGAGACCTTAGATTTGTGCCATGGGATGTGTACCTTCTACCCTCCACCATTACATCAAGTTCGAACATGAAGGTTAAGTTTTTACCATACAAGTTGACCCTAGCCCTTTTACAACATGTAATCTGATCTATTGACCTAATGACATTCTTATGCCTCCATCCAAAGCACTACACACAACCACTATCAAACCTTCACCCATGGAAGCTGAAGTTGTTACTTCTTCCCCTTCCATCAAGGCCTCTATTAGCTTGTCTATCCCCATGGACCAAATACCCATCACTGATCCTTTGTAACCTACCTTCTAATTCCTCACACTTGGATAATACTGTCTCTTCACCCTTGATGCCCTCCGTACTCCCCAAGAATATTGGAAACTCAACCACCAATTGGGTTATGAGCCCAATATTGGAGCCATTACCCCCTTGGGGCTTTCAAGATATCAAAACCACTTTATCTATGGGGGAATTAAAAATCGACTCAACACTACCATCATGCCCTCTCTACCTCAACCATTCACCTCCACCTTCACTTATTTGGACAACCCCAACATCACCAAGCTATACCTTCATAGGTGTGCCTAAAATGGATTCAATTTAGGATGATATGAGCATGACCCACGCACATTGACCTGATTGAGACCCAAAAACCTCATGAGAAGTATGGCCTCAACTTCATTTTACCCAATAAGAAGAAGGCCAAACAAACTACCCCTACCATTGATGAAGAAGAAACCCCTTCCTCACCAATACCCCCTCTACTCGTGGGTGAGGATGAGGAAATCATCCCACCCAAATTATTTTTTTCATCAACATGATTACCCTCATCCCCTTGGCTTATAAAAAAAAAGGGGAATCCATATCCATCCTTTTGACCCATCCTGAACTCATGGGAGAAGACTCTCCCACCATTAACACTGTTTATTGTCAATATGATGATGTTATTCTTGCCTACCTTGGTGCACCAGATTCCTCCATCTAAAAATATTTACCTCTAGAAACCTCAACCATGTTGAATAAATCTACCACAGACATTGACATAGGCACTTTAGACAACCCCCACATCATTAAACTTAGCCAAACTCTCACCTCTGAGGAACTACATGAGTTCTCTACCTTTCTCTAAGACTACAATATTGCATTACCTAGTCATCTATTGATATGCCCAATACTAACCCAACCATCACCACCCACAACATTGTAACCAATCATGATGCAAAACCTATCAAATAGAAACTTTGCTAAATGCACCCTTGTATAGCCCCCCTTGTCAAAGAAGAGCTTCAACACCTCTTTTCTATCAACTTTATTCAACCCATTGATTATCCCCAATGGGTTTAAAACATCGTACCTATCACTAAATACATAGGGGGAATACATATCTATGTGGAATTTTGTGACCTTAACCTCACCTACCCAAAGGATGACTTTCCTCTACCTAGCATTGACCAACTTGTTGATCTTATAGTAGGCCACGAGATGTTGTCACTCATGGATGGATTCTCAGGTTATAATCAGATTTTGATTGCCCCTAAAGATAAAAAAAAAATGCCTTTATTACCTCATGGGGTAATTTTTGTTAAAGAGTCATGCCCTTCAATCTTAAGAATGCTAGCACAACCTACCAATGTGCCATGACCTATATTTTCCATGACCTTATCCATATAATCATTGAAGACTATGTGGCAGACCTTCTTGGGAAGTCCAAGCTTTGCAAAGACCATTTAGCCATTCTCAATATTATATTTGAGTGACTTGTCCATTATCACATCTGCCTCAATCCTAAGAAATGTATTTTTGGGGTTTTGTCAGGAAATATTCTTGGATTCATCATTTACCTTCAAGGAATTGAAGTTGATCTAGCCAAAATCAAAGCCATCCTTGAGATGCTACCTCTGACCAATCTTAAACAACTCCATATCTTGCATGGTAAAGTTTAATCCATTTTTCACTTCATCTCCTAGCTCTTTGATTAGTGTCAACCCTTCCACCACCTCTTGAAAAGGGACATCTCTTGTAAGTGGAATGTTGATTTTCAAAAGGCCTTTGATACACTCAAAGAATACTTGCTATCTCCACTTGTTTTAACACCTTGTAAGGTTGACCACCTTTTATACCTCTATATCTCTACCACAAACCACTCCCTAGGGGTGATGCTTGCCCATCAAGATGAAAAACACAAAGAGTAAGTCATCTATTAAATTAGCCATACACTTGTCAATTATGAGACTCAATATACACATACTAAGAAATTGTGTCTGGCCTTAGACTTCATGGCCACCAAACTTCGCCACTACCTTCTTAACCACAAATTTTTTGTCATAACTGTTGGGGATCAACCAACAATGGATTACACTTATGAAAGCAATGAATGCGGAAATAATCAGATAGATAAGTAACTGAAATCATAAATAGCACAGAACAAGATATACAAGAAAACACCCTGAAAACTTGTATTAAAAACTCTTTACAATAGGAATACAAATGAAGAACTTCGTTCTTCCACACCTCTCTCAGATGCACACAAGATCTCTCACTAGATCTCTATTCCTCAAGAGCTCTCTCTCAAGTACTGTCCTTCAAACATTCACAATGTTCTACTCATACTCAATTACACTCTCATCATACAATAGCTTAGAAGATCTCTCCTACATATAGAAATAGGAAACTTGAGCATGCTCTTACAACAAACAGTTAAGCCTCTTCAACAAGGGCTCTAAAAATAATATTGCTAACAATAGGGACGCGAGCTTGAGTCTACAACTCAAACTCATCATGCAAACACTCGCTTCTATCCTCGGAAATCGCTTTCTGGACACGCAGGTAACCGACGTCGGTTCCTGCCTGTTCGCCTGTGACCGTCGCCGGCCGACCATACTGCCGATGTCGGCGCCTCTGTAACTGCAACTGACCGACGTCGGTCACTCCTGACCGACGCCGGCGTCTGTGTAGACCCGAACCTGTTTGTCTATGCTCCTTGGTGAAGCTTTTAGCTCCACACTCCTAACAATAACCAATACCGACCCCCTGAAATACATGCAATCCAAACCATATCAAAACTATTGTATGACTAAGTGGCTCATGTTTTTAGCTAAGTTTGACTTTGCATTCCTCCAGTAGAAGTCAATAAAGGGGAAAGTAATTACCAACTAACTAGTTGAAGCACCCGTCGATAATAATCAACCTTCCCCTCTTGCATTTCTAGATGAGTCTATCACAAGCCTATCTCAAGTAGATTTCACCAATTACGTAACCATGTTTTTTGATGGTTCCAAATGTTAGCATGGTGGGGGAGCTGGTATTGTCCTTGTCCCCCTTATTGGTGAACCGTTTCCCTTATCCTTTAAACTCAACTTTGAATGCACCAACCATACCACCCCTCAGTCTACCAACAATTTTGTTGATACCATGGTTCTCTTGCCTCTTAGATCCCATCAACACCCTTAGGCTCCAAAATATCCATCATTGTCCATCACCTCATTAAACCTTACTACACCAAAATAGACATTCCAACCATATTTAGTGTGGAGGAAACTCTACCTGACCTTTGGTACCAATAAACCTTTGATCACCTTCACCTTGGCATAGTTCCCTCTGGCCTATCTAGGAACACCCATCAAGAATTTGTTCAAAGCACCTCTCATTATACCATTATGGGTGGAATCCTCTACAAACGAGGCTTGGATGGCCTCCTATCTTTTTGCCTCTATGGTTTAGAAGTCTCTCATGCCATCAAAGAGACACATGATGGTATCTGTGGGGGTCACTTTAGTGGCCTCACTATGGCCAAACATATCCTTTGCCTAGGATATTACTGGCTACCCTTAACCAATATTTCTATGATTATGTGAAAAAGTGTGTCAAATGTCAACAACACACTAATTTACATCACACACCTAGCAATAGTCTTCACATTTCTATAGAATTTTATCCCTTCTCATAATGGCATCTAGACCTTATTGGTGAAATAAACCCCCACTCTTCATAATGACATCATTCTATCATTACTACAACTGAATATTTTACCAAATAGGTGGAGGCTATTCCCCTTGTCTCGATGAAAGATGAAAATATTTTTGAATTTATCACCCATCATATCATCTACCATTTCGGTGTTACCCATAATATCATCACCAATAATGGCAAATCTTTCAAAAATAAACAAGTTCAAGGTCTTTGTGATGTATTTGGTATTAAACTTAGATTTTCATCTCCTTATCGCCCACAATCAAATGGAAAAGCTGAAGCCTATTGAAAAACTCTTAACAACATGCTTACCAAAATGGTCAATGCCTCAGGTTAGGATTGGCACTTGCACATCCCCTTTGCCCTAAGGGCATATCGTACTAGCATCTGAACCCCCACTAGTGCTACACTTTTTTCTCTCATCTTTGGAGCTAAGGCCATCTTACCTCTTGAAATCCAAATACCTTCTCTTTGCATATATTTGGATGACCTCATTTCAGAAGATGATTACCATCAAGAATGTTTAACCCAACTCAAGCTACTTGATGAACGTCATTTATCCATTCTTTCCCATCTTTGTGTCTATCAAGAGCACATTAAGTAAGCCTATAACAAACATCTAAAAATGTGAAAATTTAATATTAGGGATATTATCCTTAAATATATCAACATGTAACCAACATATATAAAAAAAATGGGGCAAATTTGCTTTCAATTGGCTTGGACCCTACATCATAACCCATAAGTATGGATTAGGTGCTTACCGGTTATCCTCTCTTGAAGGAAACCCAAAACTTGAGCCTCTAATTGATTTTCATCTGCATCCTTTTTATTGTTAAAATAAAGTTTGAGATCACCATTTGTCTAACTTGAGCCCATCCTTTGCATATTATATTTTCATTTTCCTTTTCTAGGGGTAACTAAATAAAAATGAATCATGTGATTATCTGTCACAAGCAAAGCCTAATCTTGAACTTTGTGTACCATGTCTCTACCCAAGGCATGAGTCTCATAGTAATTATCCTCTCTTTGAGAAGGGATTCCTATGGTTGTTGTCACCTATATCATTTTTACCTACTAAACTTTTATTCTAGTTTAGTTTTGCCTTCATAAAGTTCATCTATTGAGCATAAATATACAAGTCTATGTCAAGTAAAATCAATCAAAAGCAAGAGTAATATCAAAAGTCAAGCAAATAAATCATGGGTCACCTTTAGCATCCATAGAGTACTTCCTTGAAGGACAGATGTTAAAAATCATTTGAAATTGCAAAAATGTAAGGTGGACTGCTCCCTAGAAGGAAAATTATCAAAAGCATTTGAAACATAAACTTAGACCACTCCCTTGAAGGATGGCTAATTAAAATATTTGTCAAAATCTAGAAATTTTTGGAAGATTCATGTATTAATAAGTATCCCCAACCCTAAACCTAAATAAAAATAGCAAAAGACCCTCAAGCAAAATCAAAAGAATTTTAAAATTCGTAATCAGCTCTCTTATCAGCAATAATCTTGGAAAGCTGTAATCAGCTCTCCTTAGTAGAATTCTCACATCGATCAGTCTACACTTTATATATAAACATATAATTGTCTATACTACCTCTTTGAAAACCCTATAGAAAAGGCATACTAGTCTTACTAACAGTTCTAGTTTCACCCATTTTCCCTCCACATATCACATATGCATAGGACTATGAGCTTACTTGACACATAGTGATCAAGATACCTCTTTATCAACATTAAGCATGATAATACAAAGCACTTGAAAGGCTTATATTAATTAAGCTAATACAACTTTAAGGTTTCATGTTAGTCTTTGCCAATGAAAAGGCATTATGTTCTTTATTCATGGGTGTGCCCCTCATGACTCTGCTTAGTCTCTTATACATCTAGTTTTCTATTTACTTGCTTCATGTATTCACGTTCTACCTCTATCATCATGTAGGACAAACATCACATCCAAATCATAAATATCATCCATCATATAACCAAATATACATCATCTATCTCTTTATATGGATAGATCATAACCATCCAACTAACTGATTATCACATCACATAAAATTATAAAGCATATCATTTACAACAATGAAAGAATCAATGAAATACATCATAACACATACCATTTTCCATTTTATCCATCTAATCAAAATAACCTATCATATCCATGAAAAAATTAAATCAAAAAAACATCATCATGAACTATCTCAATGAACACACATCTACGCTATGTAAACATCATAAAATAAGTGAAGTCATAAAGCATAAACATACAAATCACATGAATCATGATCATATCTCTAAAATCATGAATCTATAATCATTAATAAATATCATCATCATGGGTATATAATAATACACATGTATCTCTCTCTAAATGTACATCTCACATCATCAGCATGCAAGTCAAAATCAAAAATCATATACATATCATATATCATATATCAATCAAGCCTTTGGAGCACTCAAACCACCTACACCATTACCACTAGCCCCATATTGACATGTAACTATACCAGATGGTGGTCTCCCTAGGACCCCTATCTACCCGACTATAGTAACCTACTACCCTAAAGTAGCTAGTGCAGCCCCACCACCCAAACTAAATCTATACTTTGAAAATCTCATGGTATGGGGAAATTGATCAAACACCATCACCTCATAATATCTAAGTTACTACACAGTCGCTAGATACTATGCCCATGGCACTGAATCTGATGGCCTTCATACTATTGCACCTACCATCCCAACCCCAATTTATCCCTATAAGGAGCTAATCGAGCCATAGAAAGTATCCACTTGACCCTATAAAGCTATGACGTAGGCCCATGCCTAGTCCCTCTGTACCATTATTTCCCCCACTTTCCCCTATAGTGTCATGATCTAGCCCTAAAAAGTGGCCACCTATCCCTGTAAGGCAACTATCTATGCCTAGGCTACTGCTAATGCTATTGCTACCTGTGCATCACCCTGCACCTATGCTACCATTGGATCAAAATCCATGGCTTGATGACCACCATCCCCCTATCTAAAATCCACTATAGCGTACCTACCCTAGTACTAAGCTATGTAACCATTAGCAATACCTACATCATCAACCTGACCTGCCACTGGTAACTCCTCGAAGTCATGCACTATATCTTGTGGCTATGGCTTAGGTAAAAGGAACTTAACCACCTCTCTTTGACACCTTAATGTGTCAAGTGGAATATCCTGCACCAATTTGAACTATCTCTATACTCATTTGAATGGGATCAACTTTGTCTCCATCTCTCTCCTCCCATATACCCACCTTCAGCTCTATAGCCCTATGGTATGGTACCTAAATCTTGCCCACTATGGCCACCCAACATACAATCACCATGTGACATTCCTTGGCACCAAACCCTCCAAATAATCCCAAAACCACTCAATATCCTTGGCTCCACAACCTACTCCTATGTAGGCAACAACTCTCCTCCACCATATGAAGTTAATAACATAATTGGTCAGTACATGAGTATCCTCCAATAATCCTAAAGGTCTCAATACTTGAATGTGCTCAAAATCCCAATAATGTAGCATAAATCCAACACTAATCCCATAGTAACTATGTGCTCAAAAGGCCCATAGCTCTCTATAAATCTTCACAAGTAAGACCTATGCCCACCCAAAAATGGTCCTCCCCAAAAGCATCTCCACTAACATACCAAGAAGCAAGTATAGAAATTATCCACCCATAGAGTCTGGTAACACAAAAGTTGTCAAATCCATCATCATCATCGTCATCATTATCATCATCATCATCATCATCATCATCATCATCATCATCATCATCATCATCATCAAGCACCTATCCCTAAGAGCCCTCTAATTTAATGGACCATACCTAAATCCACCCACATAGAACTATGTATGAACTCAGTTTGCACCATATAGGAGGTCCATGTGGTAATCTGATTGATCACTCTCTATATGGTATATGGGATCTGCTCAGATAGGCAATCTAGTGATCCTAGTCACATCTTTCAGTAGGATGGTGATCTCCTTAGTAGGAAACTAGAAGGTGTTTGTCATAAAATCCCATCTCTCGATGAACATGATAACCATAACTGGGTCTCGTGGTACATGCTGATAGTGATACATCGTGCCTAAGCCCACAAACTCCATATGTCTCCACTCATCAGTAGTCATTGCATCTCAAACTACCACAAATAGTGTGGGAATTTGGTCCATCATCTGAATTTGGTCATGAGCCTACAAAACTAATCATCTTAGTATGAACATTAAGCTAAGTACCAACCTATACTATATTTTATAAGCACACCCTCGACTGATGATGGTTTCTTGAACCATCAACGATTAGGTCCAACCATCGATGGTCACTATGTGTGACCATCAGTGGCATGACCTATAAACCCTAAACCTCTCAAAACCCTACCATCATTATTTCCTACCACACTAACCTACTCACAACTAATCTACAATCCATTCCCAACCCAACACACCTTCCCACTATCAATTTCACCAACACATTTGCCTAATTAAGGAAAAACCTAACACAAGTGCATTATCTTCCCTAAACTAAAAAAAACAATTTTAAACCCTAACCAAATCATTCCACACTATCTAAAAATGAACATTTAATACAACTAACTTAACCTTGCTATCAATTTTAGAGCACCCCCTATCTCATTCCATGATCACTGACATGGTCAGAGCCGATATCTCTTTGCTCAACCATGCCCTTATCCATCCTCCATCTTGGTCAACACTAAACTCCTCACAAACCAGCTCAACCAATCACCACTCCCCACTTCGTAATCAACTCGATCAATCCTTAGTACAAAATGCCATAGTATAAAATTGCCAAAGTGAAAAGAATGGAGGTAAAATGTCAAAAGGTTAAAATGAATTTTCACTTTCACTTTTTATGTTTTAGATTTTTGAGATTTCCCCTTAACCGTTGATGGTTAGGGTGATCATCGATGATTAACCTTTCAAAACCCCTAACCATCAATGATTAGGGTCCCACATATTTCCTTTAATTTTTCACTAGCATCCACCTAGGTGTTACCCTTTTACAAGATCACCTCATCTCCATTTAACCACCCTGAACTTGACCTTTTTGAGAGTACCCTTGTCTGACCAACCCATTTGACCACATTTACCTCAATGTTGGCCATTATAATCAAGACTATCACTCTTAGTCACATTTTATGTGCAGCCTTGGCAATCTACTTACCTCACTTTACACACTTTCACTTACCTATTCACCTAAACATTTACCTCATCATTAACCTTCTAGTAAGAAATACATTAGGCCTAAATTTATTGTGGGATATTACATCCCCTAAACTATGTAGGCAGTGTTTAGTTGCCTAGTGCATATAGAGTTAGCTTGGTCATACCCCAACCCACTCATTTGCTTGCATCCACCTTAACGTCGATCATTTTTACCACACTATTTGCATTTTTTGTGATGACTTTATATGGGTCATTTTGATTACACCGATCGACCTTGCCATGTTCACTATTTTTAAACCACCTAGTGCAACAAATAAATCATTTATTTCTTTTTGAGAGCACTTCCTACCTCAGATATCCATCACAAATTGACCCATTAGGTTTTTTTTTGGGAGCACTTCCTACCTGAGATACCCACTAAAACACTCAAATCTACCTTGGAGACTAACAGGTGTATCTCACTGCCATGCCTATAACAATCCCATGATACATTGGTTACTTGTCTTCTTTGCACCAAACTTATTTTCATTAACACTAGCAACTTTAATCTTTGTGTAATCTAAAATTATCACACTTAGTCACTTTTTTATGTGCAAGTTATGTATCTCACTCACTAGCTACCAACTACCACTTATCAAACCTCAACTTGATTCTAATTTGCCTCATCACTTCTCAATTTGAGGGGGAACACCTCCTCCAATTCTTAGGGTAACCTTTACCTTGACCTCACCTGACTTTATTTTTGTTTTACAACTTTTTGATTCAAGCCACATAACAAAAAGGGGAAAATATAGACACTAGAAATCTGCACACACTATTCTAATTATCATAACCCCTTGAACCTTTTACCTTTACCTAAACCCATTTATATCCATTTTGACCTAACTGGCTTAAACTAGCCCTTTTTATCTATTTTTGGCTTTTTGCCTCAGCCATCGATGGTCAGGTTAACCGTCAACAATTAGCCTTATCATCGATGGTTAGGGTCCACTGATTGAAACCTTAACATGCAATCACCATGCAAACTATCACTCAGCTTTTGTAAATATGAGTCATCCAAATCCTTTCATGAGGCATTGCATAGATGAGTTATAATTAAAATCCCTAGTTACACTCCCACTTCAACCTCTTACCTTTGCCTGTAAGAAGAGGAGAGTTTTAAGGAAAAATCCATTTGTAATTATTATCAACAGCTCTAATATCTAGAATCTCTTTTTTAGGTCAATCATCATTAGGCACTTTAGCAATTTGGCAAGCCCAAACTTGTCGTTACCACTCCAAGCACCATCACTCTATCAAAATTATGATTGACTTGTACATCAAGTAATCTACCTATACTATCCATTTAATCCACTTTCTCGGTAAGACAATCATCTATTTTCCATATTTATTCATCATATTTCCACTTTGAAATCAATACATACCTGATCCACCTCTTGGGATTCATACCCAAAATATTGGCCTTAATTCACCTACAAGCGACCCTTGATGGTTAGCCTAACCACTGACAGTTAGTCCAACCATCGATGGTTATCTAACCATCGATGGTTACCCTTAACCACTAATGGTCATCTTGACCACCGATGGTCTACTATCATACCTAAAACTAGCAAGCCCCCTTTGACCACCTACACCCAATCAGACTCTTTTTTTTATGCTTCTACCTTACCGCAATCTTCTACCTAATTTTTTGAACCATACCTTGGCCCGTTAACACTAACACTAATCAGATTATCACTAATTAGATCATTTATAGCACATCCCTTTATCAAGAAATTCTTGTTATTAGTTTCAATACCTTTTGATTATTGATGCAAGTACTTTATTTTTGTTTTATCAAGTTAATTATTTTAAAATGGTGGATTGACAACCCCTAAAGAAGCTCACGCTTCTGGGATCTAGCCGTATCTAGGCAATCCACCTAGCTACTTGCCTAACCAAAAAATTTGCTTTAGTGTTATATTATTCATAGGTCTTCCTCCCAAGCCAAAGAGGAACTCTTCACAATATTTTGATCTAATGCATGCACTTTATTGATATTTCTACCACAACCCGTATTTCTAGTTTTACTACATAGTTATAATCAAGACTTGTAGTAGTTTTAATACGCCTCAATAAACATCATCTTTTGGTAGGCCTATGTAAATATTGAGGACTTTGGTATTTTGTTATGAATTTGATATACTTTTAAAATGATTCCAACACCCTTAATGGTTTAGACATCTATTGTATGGATTTTGGGATTATTCCTCAGGCAATAATACAATTTAGTAACTGTAATAATATGGTGGCCTCTTTTTCTCCTTATGAACACCATGTAGCTGTAAGACCAATAGAGGCCTTAGGAGGATGTTTGGATTTAGATTTTCAATCTAGAAGCTTGAACCGTTATATATAATGCCTCATAGTTATGTGGTAATTTAACTATTCTTTTTATATTAGTTATAGCCAAGGCATGGCCTAGTTAATTATTTTATGTTACTATTATAAATTAGAGTTTATCAATATTATAGGGTATATATGGAACTAATGGTATCAAAACATGAGTTCCTACTTAAGCTACCTAATCTCCTACAAAATCAAGTTTCAATACATGACCACCTTACTTTAATATCCCCTGCTTGGGCTTAAACCTCAATTATTTAGGAAGTCATTCACCCAAATTTATTATTGGTGGAATTATGTATGAGTAAATTTATAATACTTAATAGGTTATACATCATAAGTTTGGAATGCATGTAATGTTTGTTGTGCATATTAGTTTGAATTCATGACTGAGCTAGAACTGTACATGGCTTTTATTCTATGATTTTTGTATGAAAAATTCATGATTGAACAACAACTATACATTAATTTTATTCTATGATTTTTGTATGGAAAATTAATGAATCATATATATATATATATATAAATTAATTTGATTCTATGATTTTCTTACGAAAAATTCATGATTGAGATACAAATGTGCATTACTTTTATTCTATGAATTTTGTACGACAACTTCATGACTGAGCTACAACTATACATTGATTTTAGTCTATGATATTGTAAGCAAATCAAATTGGTAAAAAGATAATTTCTTTTTTGAGAGTTAGCATTCTGAGTATGAAGTGAACAATTCTTAGAAGCCATTGGAATTCTCTTAGTCTACCTTCTATTTGTTTTAATTAAGAGAACTTGTGATAAAACAACTAGTAATTATCATATTTTTAGAATGAATGATTGTTCCTTATGGTGTTCTGATAATGTTAAATTTTAATGTCTTAAAATATTGTAATAACATTGATTGAGTAGTCTAGAATTGACTTGGTTTATTATATTTCAATTAGAATGGGTATTGGTTGTTTAGTGGTGTTATGTTACAAATCCATACTATGTGAATAAGATGATCTTATTTATGATTTTATGTTGAAACTACTTAATGGATGATGTATGTGGAATTAAACATTTCTATTTTGGAATGTATTCCTGTACATACTTTTTAATGCATGTAAACCTCAAAAAAAATTGTTAATAGTGAGTTAGGCATGAGATAATTGTGTTGTGAACAAATGACCCATATTTTTGTATGTTTATGAAATATGATTATAAATTAAATACTTTGGTCAAAGTGATGTTATATATGTATTCATTTTTTTTACATTGTAATTTATAGAGTTGCATGTTTTGTTATAAGTCATGAGTAGATAGAGGGTATCTTGAGTTTACTTGACTAGATGCATGTAATAATGATTGTACTTGAAAACACATGGTTCTGGTAGTTTTCATGGATGATAATTATATACAACCCTCATTAAAAGGTAGGGTGAATCCCATATTAAGAGGTGTGCGGGGGACTTTCAGGTCTGTAGTTGAAGGAAAAAATGCTCGAATGATGCTCTCCCTCTTTACTATAGATTGAAACTGAAACCAAATTACTTACTTAGGACTATTAGACATATTTATTATTCTTTTAGATGTCTCCTTCTACAAAATGAGAGATTACAATATTTAATTTAATAAATCACAATATTGTTTATACATTTATATGCTAGTGCGTAGGTGGGATGATTTTAATAATTATGTACTTTTATATCTAGATTATTATTGTAGAAATCAAAATGTATTATTATAGATTATGTGATTAAAGTTGTAACTCAATTTTAGTATATGGTATGTGTATACACATAATATTTTCACAATTTTATTGATTATTGATGCTTTACATCTTGTAGGAACCCATCAAGACTCAATCTCTTTGAATGCATGCCCTAAGGGGTGCATCAGGAAAGGGGTGGGTAGACCTTTGGTGCTTCACAGGATTGTTGTCCCTTTTTACCATATTATACCAATCCAAATAGTTCTTAAAAACTTTCCCTAAGGTGTTTCTCCTCCCTTGCACAATATTCTAGTCTTTTTCCTCTTTCTATCCTTCATTTCCTTGGATGGCACCCTTTTGGATTATTCATCATATTAGGTCGACCTAGTCGACCTAGTACAATTTGCAGACCTTTTCTCTCTTTTTGTTTGTTAGCCTCCTAGCCAACCTAGCATAGACATAGTGAGTTTGCCCAAAAATGTGCTAGGTTGATCGGGTCAACCTAGCATAGCCAACATTCCCAAATGATTTTAGGGTAAGTTCCACCTATATATACAAGGTCATTTTGGTCATTATTAAGTTATGCAATCAAGAGTTATTATTCACTCGTGCTTCTTCACAATTTATTCTTCCACTATTCTACTTGAGGAGACTTAGATTAGGTTTCTTATTTTGGAGAATTTAGTCTTGTGGATAGGTCTTACATGCTTTCACCTAATATAGTGATCCTTATGAACCACAAAAATCTCTTGCAAAGCCCCTTTGGCCAATGAAGAGATTGAGTCTCGATGGGTTCACATTTAGGTAAGTATATTCTAACTTTATTATCCTCTTGTTTAGTAGATATAATTAGCATAAGTTTTGGTACAAATAATATTACCCTTCATATTCCATGTATTAGGGTGTTACTCATACTTTATTTGAAGTTCCCTATACATGTTTTGATTGCTTTGATTTACTAACCCTTACTTTGTGCCACAAGTTTTAGTGTGCACTAGATTAGAATTAATTTTATTGTTATTATATTAGTGAAATATTAAATCATAATACTATTTTAGGGTTGTTAGGTGATTGTGTTAGACTATAGGCTTTGAAACCCTATCTCACATGGTGTGTTGTGACAAGTGATCCCTATTGACCAAATTTGACCCCAAGTCAAATTTGGGTCAACCCTAATATTTTTTAACTTTGAGGAAAGTTTCATATGTCATATGGGGTCTCCTATTATCACATATATCTTACTTTCCCTTCCCCTAGTCCCTGTTGAAGTCCATCCTCCTTGTACTGACCTAGTCAATTAAAGTCAATATTGGTCAACCATGGTCAAACTTACTAAAAGGCTCAATTTATTTTTTAAATGTCCTAAAATAGTATTTTATAGGTTTAAATGTGTTTACAAGTCATAATTTTTCCACTTTTTAGGTATCATGTGCTAAAAGGGTCATTTGACCACCTTTTTAGCTCAATTAAATGACTTTTAAGGACTTTTCAATTAAAATATTTGTCACCAAGGTGGATGAGAATGTGGAAAAGGTCAAATAATGTCAGATCATGTTATGTTTGAGTTAAAAGTCATATATATGTAATAAATGATAACTTCCCTTGAAAATAGGCCCATTTGTAGCACTTGTACGGACTTCCCAAGTGGACTTGCAGCTAAAAACGTGGTGGTGTGACTCTTCACCTCCCCATAGGTCATTTTCACATTTGGATGAAAATTATTGCATAAAAAGTTTCATTCCTAACTCATTTTCACTTGGAAAGCTAAGGAAGGTCAGGTTCAAGCACTTGTTATGGGCCATGCAAGTGGAGTTAGGGAGAATGCTTATACGGGTGGATAGTACTTTGAATGAACTTCACATCCATAATAATAAATTTTAGATTGGTAGCTTCTCATTCATGAAAAATAACTTACATCTTAAGAATTTTTTTATGAATTTTCTATACCGATAAAGTTTTCACTTCAGATAATGAATTGACTGTTTTGGGTTCTCAATCCCCAAATGGACCAAACAGAGATCCCAAAGCTTTTTGGGATAGTATATACCATGACAACAAAAGTTTCTAATGATTTTGATTGTTTTTTATAGTATCCATATACACATAAAACAAATATTCCAATTTATAGGGCCAAAAGGTAAGTGGATATGAGAGTTTCAAGGTCTCAAAGTTGCCAAAAACTCACTGAAAAGGGATAGTGGTATCTACAAGAAAGTGTTGAAAAAGTGACTTGTACTTTAATATTGACACTCCTAGAACATGATACCAATTTTGAACCATTAAGAAAGATTCAAAAATATTATCATGAGCCAAAATTATGAATTAAAGGTGTAGTTTGGAGTTTTGACCATTAGTACAACCTCCCTGTCTGTACAATAGGCCTGAGAACACTAACCTACAACAGGCTTTAGTAGGTCTCTACCTCAATTAGGAATATAGTAGTAAATTTTGAGGTTTTAAGTGAAGGTTAATACTTTAAGGACACTAGGATTAATTAAAGTTTATTATTTTCAACAACATGATCTAAGGGATCTCAAACTAACCTATAGGCAGTGCTAGAACTCATAAACACAATCATGTGGGGTATACTTGTAGTTAGCTAGAGGTTTGGATTTTGAGCTTGGTTTGGAGTTATTAAGGTGTATAAATAGTGAAATGAGTGATAATTTACCTCAATTAAATTATTACTAACCTAAATACAACATATACAAGACCCAAATCTTGCAAAGAATGCACCTATAGGGGTAAAACAATGACTGCTATAGTCAAGGTAGAGGACTACTAGTTGAGGATATTGAGCATGAATTGATATATATTGAAGGTTAAAAGGTAAATTAAAGAATTATTATATTCATGTGACATAATTATAATGATTATGAGATGCAAAACCATCAACCAAATCTCAAACAAACACCTATAGGTAAGATTTTAGGGTCTGTCTTAGTCTTAAACAAACAACGTCTTAATATTGGGAATAAAAGATGCATTGGTACAAGGGTTGAAATTAAAATTGGAAATATGATGAGGAAATAATAAAATGATCTTATAAACATAAAAATAATTTTTTATGGTGTCCACAAACATAAACCAAGCTCAAAGGTCACCTACAAGAAAGCCTAAACAATGATCTCCTCTTAAGCAATTAAAGACCTAGTCCATAACTCCAAAGGCATAAAAAGAAGTTTGAGGGGTAAATAAATAGGAAATGGTTTTAATAAATTATTATAGGAATTAATTATCCATACATATAATAATAAATCTCAAGGAAACCGTTTAAACCTCTAAACACAGTCCATCCCCTACCTACCTTCATAGTTTGTCTCCTTCATAAAGTCTGCCTAGAAAATTGGAAGAGTTTAGTTGTCTAATGGAGGAGTTATAAGCTAAAAATTGGTAAATTAAATAATTTGGGGATGAATAATTTTATAAAATCACTAATTTTCCAAATATAATAGTGAATACCCTCTCTATTTTATCTCAGATTAGGGGCAATTTTGCCATGCATAAGGAGATAGTTTGAAGGGAAAATGGTGAAATGATGAACCAAAAGGAAATAAATGACCAATTTAAGGTTTTATAAGCTATAGAAAATCCCTATATACCTAAAAAACCTTTATATAATCCTCTTAAGTAAATAGGGTACCCTACACAAGGAGGTTTGTAGTCACCATGGTAAGGAATGGTAATGAAGTAGCTTGGTAAGGAGGGTCATTTTCAATTTGGACCTTAGTTAAGATTCATAAGTGAGTTTATAATTATTAGGGGATAATTTTATAGGTTATAAATAATTATAATAGGAAAATAAATCCACTGAATCCTCAATTTTGGCCAAGGGTGCAAACAAACCTATTGACAAGGTCTAGGCCTAGTCTCAAAATAGGGTCACCCTTCATTTATAGTTTGAAATGAGAAATTATAGTGGTTTATTAATATTTATATGGTTATTATAAAATTTTATGGACCATTGGTTTAAAAAAAAATCATGAATAAGCCATTATTGGCTTAAAATGACTCAAACCCTCACAAAAGTGCATAAAAGAGCTTGAATGCCAAGTTGGAATGTTCATAACTTCCATGACCATTTGCATCAGACCATGAAACATTTATGGAAGTTGGAGAATGCAATTGAGGATAAATTAGTGTAACTTTTAGGTAATTATAATGTGTCATCTTCATGAACAAATGCTAAGAGGGCTAGTCACTCCAAAACTATATTTTATGACTTGATTGTAGAAATCAAGCTAAAAGTGCCTCTAGATCGATGAATTTGACCATGTGTATAAAAGATATGTTATTTAAAACTCCACGAGGGTAAAATACATGGGATTATATTATATTTAATACACATAAGTGGATCATAAATCAAGTTTTCTTGAAATTTTATTGTATTTTGTAGGTCCTAAAGATGATCAATGGATGCCAATCACTTTGGGAGGTAGTTTAGGACTTAAAAAAATTCCTCATGAAATTTTCAGACCTTGTAAATACTCACAAGTGCCTTTGATAGGTCTCTAACTTTAGCATGTCTAAACTGACATTTAGAATGACATAGTGAAGAGTATGGTAACTCAAGTTTGGTGGCTTTTTATGATGTTTTTGATGAAGCCATGCATATGAAGTGTCCTAACATGTGACAAAAGACCATTTGTATGGATCGGTTAGGGAAGATACAAATATTCTAGTGCCAAGTTTCAAAACAAGCCTATTAGAGAGTGATCATGGTTGCAAGGTGAGGATGAGCTTGTGTAAGTGAATGTCATGATGAAGAAAACCCCCAATGTAGGTAGAATCATCTTTGTAACTCCATCTTCTCCTCACACATGAGATATTTGTCTACCACTTTCTTTGAAGTGCTCAAGAAAGCCCATGATGAAGGCATTTTCCAAAAGGAAGAATGATTGAGAGGATTGCTACACCACACTTGGAAGAGGAGGCTAATTTAGGATGTGATCAAGTACAATTCAATTTCATGACTCTTCTTACATCTCATCCACATGTGTTTCAATTGATTTCCACCTTTGACACTTGTCCTTATGCGTCTTCAACTTCTCTCTTCTTTCTCTTCTTACAAATTATATAAATGTAAGCCATTTTGGCTATTGAAAAGACACCACATCTAGTATGGCAAAGCCCTACTAGAATAACATGGTAATTTTATTTTGAACATTGAATGAAACTCTAATTCTAAGTTATGAACATTTTTGTCTAAGTGTGAGAGAGATGAATAGTGAATTTAAGTGATAATATCATCCTTACTTCATCTATCCTTCATGTTTAAGCAATATTTATTATCTAATAGGTCATGTGAAGTGTAGTTATGATATTAGGCTCCTCTTCAAACATGTTATTATGTCTATGGTGTGCGATCTTCCCCTAGACTAGTTGTCTTATTGATTGTCTCATGTATGTTACCTTCACATTGAATCACTTATGTTAGGATCCTTTAAGGCTTAGACTTGGTCTTATAAAGCTTTGTTACTTAATATAAGTATGATAGATAGTGGGATATCTCTTGGTGAATCACCACTTTAGTGTAGTTTTACTTCATGTAAACTTCTAACTCTTTCCCTATAATCAAGCATTAGAGTAGTTTACAATCATTTCAAGGAAGATCTAGGGAGATAGCCCTCATAATACAAGATATTCATCTCTCTTAAAAATTTCCACAAACTTGAGAGATGATTCAATGTTGCATCAAATTGTAGGAGCTTGAATAGAGTATCCTAGGGCGAACAATTTGATGCCAACAGTTCTGGCACAACCTATGGGACAATTGATCCTAATTGTTTCCATGTCAAGGTGAATGCTGGTTTTGACAAGCCCAAGGTTGAAGAAGTGTTTATAATATAGCATTTGGTGACTCCAAAAAGTTATAATCTTTGGTTGTATATCAATTTATTCACATTATACTTTATGGTCTTCACTAGAACCTCTTCTAATAGAGCCTTCAATCAAGTCCCTCTATCTGAAGCTCCTCTTGAAGAAAAACATCCTGAACCATTCTTAAGATTTAGAGATCTTGAACAAAAAAGTTTTTAAGAGGAAGAAGAAGAAGTTGAGGAGATAGTAGATCAAGAAGAGGAAGAAGAGATGGCTAGGCAACATCATTTCCCATCCTTCAACACCCAAAATCCAATTAACCTTCCTGCATATGATCCTATTCCTCCCAATGCTACCAAAAGTCTCCCTAGCTTTAATTATGAGGGTCTTATTATCCCATTTGAGCACATTAGGGACATTTTAAACTTTTACAACTTTCACAATATCACCCAAGCTAACATAGCTATTAAATTACTTTCCATGTCTCTAAAGGGTAAGGCACTTGATTGTTATATAACTTTGGAAGGTGGTTGCATTAATAATTGGGATGCATTTAGAGAGTTGTTGGTAAATAGGTTTGAAAATAAGAGTGACCATACTCACTAATTCACCAGCTAAATGTGATAAAGAGAGGTCCTAATATGTCCATGGGAGATTTCAATGAAAGGTTTCAAGGGACATGGCATAGGTTGCCACCTATCATGAGGCCTCCTCCAAGATTTGTATTCCCCATCTATCTCAAGGCTATTGGAATTGATGTGGTACTAATGTTACAATCAATGGGAGGATTTACTTTACCTAAGGCATATGAAATAGCCATTGAAGCTAAGAATAGTTTGATACAAGCTGGGAAATTACCTTTAAGAGTCTCCATGACTTTGTTATATCATAATTCAGTTGAAGCCCCAAGCATAACACAAGTTCCCAATACCAATTTCAAACCTAAAACCACTCCAAAGAATGTGGATAATGCTATAGACAAAGATGAAATGATTCGGTCATTACAAGCTCAGCTCAAACAAGCTCAATTACATGTAATTGCTCCACTCAATCCCTAATATTATCCTTCACAAACCTATAGACCAATTACCAAGGAAGAGGACAAGGTCAAAAAGGTTTCAATGGGCAGCCCAATGACTATAATCCTAATTCCACTCCATCCACAAAGGTTGTTGTTCCAGTCCACACCAATCTAGATTAAGGAGAGGAACTTTTGGATCATTGGGGGAAATATCAATTTCAATTAATGCATAATGGTGGAGGAGGTAATAAAGATTTGGTAGCTAAAGAAGGAGCTAATCCTTATGGTACAATAGAAGAAGAAACTCTTGCATAAAGGGATGTTCAAAGAGAAGGTAGCAACCAAAGTACTAGTTTTATGAATTTCTAAGTAGAAGACAATTATGTGTTAAATCAAAATACATCAGTTAAAACCAACACAAGGGATAAAAAGAGGGATTTAGGAGATAATCCAACAACACAAGTGACTCTAAGTAGTGCCTCTCCAAGGCTATAGAGTGAAACTACCAATGTAATTTATCCTACTAGTTACACTACTCCTCAAAGTTAGAATGTGAGAAAGGATGCCAAACCTCCAATATAAAAAGTTAAAGCTTCCTCATTACCTTCAAGAATGGAATACAAGGTGAATACTTCCTCTCTAAACATTATTTATTCTTTGAATAACACCAAGACAAACATTTATCTTTGGGAAGTCTTGCATATACCTAGCCAAAAAGAACTTATAAAAGAATAACTCTCAAACATTCATGTAGCCCCTGAAGCTCTAAGGAAAAATGGTGTAGCCCTTACCAACTGACCCTAAAAATCCTCCACCTTTCTACCCCATACTCATTGTGGGAGACAAATTGGTTCACAATTGCATTATGGATAGTGGAACTAGTACCATGGTTATACCTAAGGTAGTTACTGACAAGTTGGGAGTGAAGTATGAGCCTCATAATAAGGGTGTGTTGTAGCTTGATGGAACTCCAGCCAAGATGGTGGGGTTGGTTAAAGGTTTTAAAATTTTCTTGCATGATTTTCCAAGTTTTTCTATCTTATAAGACATTGTAGTGGTTGATCTTCCAGCTCATTTTGCTATTTGCTTGTCAAGAGACTTCACAACTAAGATTGGAGGGTGCCTTGAATTTGATTGGTCTTTTCTAGATTTTAGAACAAGAATGGAGTTTAATTGAGTACTTCATCCAATTATTACCCCAAAGGTAATGGATTGGCTGAGTCAACTAATATAAATCTTATCAAGAAGACATTGGAAAATAATCAAAGGGCATGTCACATCAAGTTGAAGACAACCCTATGGGCTGATAGGATTACTCGTAAGAGGTCAATTGGAAATTATCCCTTTGTGCTTGTCTATGGAAGGGAAACTATATTGTATATCTCTCAAGAACTACCTACTCTATAACTTACACAATAGCTAGAACTACTTGAGAATACTCCAATACAAGTCAGATTGACTAAACTTATACAACTACAAAAAGCAAGAGACAATGCTCATAGGACTATGGAATGCCATCAAGTGATCATGAATACATATTTTGATAAGAGATCAAGTACTAGAGTGTTTAAAGAAGGTGACATAGTTCTAAAATGGGATGAGGATAGAGACAAAATAGGTAGACACACCAAATTTGATGCTTTATGGAGTGGCCCTTACATAATTAACAAGTGCAAGCAAAGCAACTCCTTTCAGCTAACCAATATATATGGAGAAGAGTTACCCATCCATATGAATGGGATACATCTAAAGTTCTACTATTAGTCTTTGTGAGGTTTGTTTTGTACATAGTAGCATAGGTGTGTGCTTTTCTTTGCTTTGGTTATGTTCCCTAAGTGTTCTAATTGAAAACACATGTGTTTACCTTGAGTGTGTCTTATGAGTGTGTTTTCCTTTGGTTTAGTGTGTTATTCAAAGACATTTGAGTGTTAAGCAGGTGTTAGAGAGACTCCATGCCTAATGGAAGGATTAGGCAACTAGTCTTAGGTATAGCTAGCATGCCACCCCTAGGAATCACAAAAAATGTTGACCAAATTTGACACCAAGTCAAATTTAAGTTAACCCCTACTATTTTTTAACTTTGAGTAAAGTTTCACATGTACTATGGGGTCTCCTATTGTCACACATATTTGACTTGCCCTTCCCCTAGTCCCTATTGAAGTCCATCCTCCTTGTAATGACCTAGTCAACAAAAGTCAATATTAGTCAACCATGGTCAAAATTAATAAAAGGCTCAATTTATTTTGGAAATGTCCTAAAATAGTCTTTTATAGGTTTCAATGTGTTTACAAGTCATAAATTGGCCACTTGTTAGGTCTCATATGCTAAAAGGGTCATTTGGCCACCTTTTTAGCCCAATTAAATGACTTTTAAGGACTTTTAAATTAAAATATTTGTCACCAAGGTGGATGAGAACGTTTATAAGGTAAAATCATGTCAGATCATGTCAGGTGGTAGTTACAAGTCAAAAAATAGGCCCATTTATAGCACTTATACTGACTTCTCAACTGTACTTGTAGCTAAAAACATGGTGGTGTGACTCTTCAACTCCCCATAGGTCATTTCCATGTTTGGATTTAAAATATTGCATAAAAAGTTTCATTCCTAACTCATTTTCCTTCATTTTCACTTGGTAATCTAAGGAAGGGTAGGTTCAAGCACTTGATATGGGCCGTACAAATGGATTCAGGGAGAATGATTCTATGGGTGGATAATAATATGAATTCAATTCACATACATAACAATAACTCTTATATTGGTGGCTTCTCCTTCATGAACAATCACTTACATCCTAGGTAGCTTTTTATGAATTTGCATTCAAGAGGGGTATACGTTTGCATTTGTTTCTTATTTTTAGAAATCCATGGAGCTATGTGGGTTTAATGATGTGTTTTAAGATGGTAATAGGTTATATCTAATGATGTTTCTATCATATAACATTTCTCTCTTAATGTCCTTGAAGGAGAATGTCAAAGTGTGCTTGTTTCTCAAATTAGGCAGTCATGGGTAACCTAAGTTTTACAACATGGAAGAGAGCTCCATGAAAGATATTTTATGCTTAGGATCATGTTTTAAAAGGTTATTTAAATTAATTCTCTTTGGATAAATCAAATCAATTCCCCTTTAAATCTAATTTTTCCAATTTTCCTTGTTCACTACCTTGCTAGTAGAGTGTGCTCACAGTCAGCTTCTACAGGGTTTCCAAGAGGTTGTATAGAGGTGTAAGTCATGAAATACATGGTGGAATTCATATTTAATTTTTAAAATTCCCCAAGGGTATTAAATTTCATGCCATGGAATTTTATATGCTATACAAGGCAAGGTTTTCACTTCAAAGAATGAGTTGACTGTATTGGGTTCTTAGTCCCCAAATGGACCAAACAGAGATTCCAAAGATTTTTGGGATAGTATATACCATGATAGAAAAAGTTTCGAATGGTTTTGATTATTTTTTATAGTATAAATATACACATACAAAAACTATGCCAATTTTTAGGTCCAAAAAGTAAGTGGAGATGAGAGTTTCAAGGTCTCAAAGTTGCTAAAAACCCATTGAAAAGGGGCAGTGATATCTACAAGATAGTGTTGAAAAAGTGACTTGTACTTATATATTGAAAATAATAGAAAATGATACCAAGTTGGAACCATTACAAATGATTCTAAAAGATTATCATGAGCCAACATGATGAATAAAAGGTGTATTTTTGAGTTTTTACCATTAGTGCAACCTCCCTATCTGTACACCAGGCCTGGGAACACTAACCTACAACATGCTTTAATAGGTCTCTACCTCAATTACGTATATAGTATTAAAGTTGGAGGTTTAAAGTGAAGGTGGATAGTTTAAAGACATTAGGATTAAAATTAATTTTATTATTTTCAACAACATGACCTAAGGGATCTCAAACTAACCTACATGAAACCTTAGAACTCATAAACACTGTGATGTGGGGTATACTGGCAGTGAGGTAGAAGTTTGGATTTTGAGCTTGGTTTAGAGTTATTAAAGTGGATAAAAAGTGAAATGAGTGATAATTTACCTCAATTAACTTATGAGTAACCTAAATACAACATCTACAAGACCCAAATCTTGACAAGAATGCACCTATAGGGGTAGAAAAGTGACTGCTATAGTCAGGGCAGAGGAGTACTAGTTGAGGATCTTGAGCATGAATTGATATAGATTAAAGGTTATGAGGTAAATTAAAGAATTTTTAGATTCATATTACATAATGATAATGATGAGGAGATCCAAAACCATCAACCAAATCTCAAATAAACACCTAAAAGCAAGATTTTAGGGCCTATCTCAGTCTTAAACAAGCAGTGTCTTAATCTTGGGAATAGAAGATGCATTGGTACAAGGGGTTGAAATTAAAATTGGAAATATTATGATAAAACACTAAAATTATATTATAAACATAAAAATAAGTTTTTATGGTGTCCAAAAACATAAACCAAGCTTAGAGGTCACCTATAGGAAAGCCTAAATAGTGATCTCCTCTTAAGCAATTAAAGACCTAATCCATAACTCCAAAGGGCATAAGAAGGTGTTTGAGGGGTAAGTAGATAGGAAATGGTTTGAATACATTATTTTATGCTTTAATTATCATTCCATATCCTAATAAATCTAAAGGAAACCCATTAAACCTCCAAACACAACCCATCCCCTGCCTACCTTCACAATTTATCTCCTTCATAAAGTCTACCTTGAGAATTGGAAGAGTTTGGTTGTATAATGGAGGATTTAGAAGCTAAAAATTTTCAAAAAAAATAATTTGGGGTTTTATAAGGTGATAAAATCATCCATTTTCAAAATCTAAGAGTGCAAACCCTCTTTATTTTATCTTAGAGCAGGGGCAGTTTTGCCATGCATAAGGAGACAATTTGAAGGGAAAATGGTTAAATGATGAACCAAAAGGAAAGAAAGGACCAAGTTAAGTTTGTATAAGCTATAAAACATGCCTGGATACCTAAAAAACCTTTATATAATCCTTTTAAGAAAACAAGGTACCCTACACAATGAGGTTTATAGTCACCATAACAAGGAATGGTAAGGAAGTAGCTTGGTAAGGAGGGTCATTTTCAATTTGGACCTTAGTTAAGATTCATAATTGATTTTATCATGCTTAAGGGATCATTTGATAGGTTTTAAATAATTATAAGAGGAAAATAAATCCATTGACGCCTCAATTTTGGCCAAGGGTACAGACAGACTTATTGACAAGGTCTATGCCTAGTCTCAAAATAGGGTCACCCTTCATTTATAGTTCCAAAGGAGCCATTATAGTGGTTGAGGAATGTTTATAGTGTGATTATACAAGTTTATGGACCATTTTTTGGAAAATAAATCCATTAATAAGCCATTATTGGTTTAAAATGTCTCAAACCCTCACAAAAGTGCACAAAAGAGCTTGAATGCCAAGTTGGAATGTTCATAACTTCCATGACAATTTGAATGAGACCATGAGACATTTAAGGAAGTTAGATAAGTCTATGAGGATCCCTTAGTGTATTTGGAGGGAATTATAATGTTTCATATTCATGAACAAATGCTAAGAGGGCTAGTCACTCCAAAAACCTCTCAAACCCTATTTTTTGACCCAATGGTAGAAATCAAGATGAAAGTGCCTCCAAATGGATGAATTTGACCATGAGTATAAAGATAAGTTGTTTCCAACTTCACAAGGGTCAAATCCATGGGATTAGATTGTACATAATCCATATAAGTGGAGCATAAAGTAGGTTTTCTTGAAATTTTATTATGTTTTATAGGTCTTGAAGACGATCAATGGATACCAATCACTTTGGGAGGTAGTTTAGGAATTAAAAAATCTCCTAATGTAATTTTAATACCCTGAAAATACTCACAATTGCCTCTCCTAGGTCTCTAACTTTAGCCTTTCTAAACTAACATCTAGAATGACATAGTAAAGAGTATGGTAACTCAAGTTTGGTGGATTTTTATGATGCTTTTGATGAAGCCAAATGAGGTGTCCTAATATGTGCCACAATACCCATGGTATGGATTAGTTAGGGAAGATTTAAATATTCTAGTGCCAAGTGTCAAAATAAGCCTATTGGAGAGTGATCATGGTTGCAAGGTGAGGATGAGCTTGTGTAGGAGAATGTCATGATGAATAAAACCCCTAATATAGGGAGAACCATCTTTGTAACTCCCTTTTCTCCTCACACATGAGACATTTGTTCACCACTTGCTTTGAAGTGCTCAAGAAAGCCCATGATGAAGGTGGTTTTCAAAAGGAAGAAAGATTGAGAGGATTGCTACGCCACACTTGGAAATTTAGTTTCATGACTCTTATTATACCTCATCCACATGTATTTCAACTGATTTACACCTTTGAAACTTGTCCTTTTTCCTCTTCAACTTCTCTCTTCTCTCTCTACTTGTAAATTCTATAAATGTAAGCCATTTTGGCTATTGAAATGACACCACATCGGTATGGTGAAGCTCTGATAGAATAACATTATACTTTGATTTTGAACATTGAATGCAAGTCTAATTCTAAGTTATGAACATTTTTGTCTAAGTGTGAGAGAGATGAATAGTGAGTTTAAGTGATAATATCATACTTTATTCCTCTATGCTTCATGTTTAATCAAGAGTTTTGATCTAACAGGTCATGTGAAGTGTAGTTATGATATTAGGCTCCTCTTCAAACAAGTTATTATCTCTATGATTTGCAATTTGCCCCTAGAATTTTTATCTTGTTGATTGTATCATGTATGTTACCTTCACATTGAATCACTTATGTTAGGATCCTTTAAGGCCTAGATTTGGTCTTACAAAGCTTTGTTACTTAATATAATTATGATAATTTGTGGGATATCTCTTGGTGAATCACCACTTTAATGTAGTTTTACTTTATGAAAACTTCTAACTCTTTCCCTATAAGTAAGCATTAGATTAGTTTACAAGAATTTTAAATAAGATATAGGGAGCTATCCCTCATAATACTAGAGATTCATCTCTCTTACAAGTTCCCACAAACTTGAGAGATGATTTGATGTTGCATCAAATTGTAGGAGCTTGAATAGAGTATCCTAGGGTGCAAAATTTGATGCCAACAATACCATAATCATTTCTAGTGGATCCTCACATTTTTCATGCTCTTGATTACTAATTATATTCCCCCAATCAAAAATTTAGGTGTGTTCTATCCCATCTGATCTAGGATTGATTTATGGACATGATGCATTTTTGATTGCATACATTCTAATGAACCCAACATGAATCAAACCCTTCTAGTATTTATTTCACTTATTTCATTTCTATTCATACTATTTTTATCATATATTTTCTATGTTAGATCAACCCTATTGACCTAATTTATTTATCTCTATGCATAGGTTTGTAGGAATAGGTAACTGGCTCGACAAACATTACCATGTATAGGTTTTAGAACTTGCAAAACTCTGTTTAGATAACTGGATCAACCAAATCAAGCCAATATAATTTTTTCCAATTTTAAAAATTCTAATCCATCCTAATAGGTTGACCAAGTCAACCTAGTGCATTTTCAACACTTTTTCAACAAGTTTCTATATTGCTTGGTTGACCAGCTCGGCCTAGTTTGCAAGTTTTTGGTAGTTTTCTCCAAAGTTTTAGATTAACAATCTTCTCCTCTTTATATCTAAACCACTCAGGTGAGTTTCTACTTCTTTATATCTTTTTGTTTGTATACTTTCCTTTCATAGTTTTTAGTCTTTAAAACTTCCCCTGTAGAGTCATCTAGGTCGACCCTATGGACCTATTTTTGTGTTATGTGTGTCTTGAAATAACTAGGTTGACCTGATTAACCTAGTTCATTTTCAAACTTTGTTTCCATTGTACAGGTTCAACCTTATCAACCCTATTTTATATGATTTTCCATATATTTTCTCAACTATACCTCTTTTTAAATTTGGAATTAACCATGTATGTTAATCACATCTTTTTTTTAGTTATTTGCATGCTTAGAATAACTCACATAGTCTAATTAGGTAGTTTTCAATTAATCATTGAGTTGAACTATTTATATTCTTTTTCACACACATACAAACTACATAACATCAAAAAGAATTTAAACATTTGACTACCCAAACCAACCTAGTTAGATTTCATCATCAAAGGGCGAGCTGACTTGATGCTCTAGTCAAGTATAAAGTGTGGATAATGGTATATTTTGGCTAAACACCCAACACCCTTATCATTGTGGTGTGTGAAGTGAGGGGGTAGTCCCCAATACCAAGCTTTTATCATTGCCACTACAATCCCTTTCATCCTAAACTTACCTAAAACTATCCTTAAATTACTATCTAGTACCTTACTTATAGCGAATTTCCCTTTACACTTAAAATCATTCTTAATAATCTAATCAACATTCTAGATTGACCAAGTAGCCAAATTTAATTTCAAGTTATTTACTTTCTATTTTATCAATTGTGTGTAAAAAATCTTTCATTAGCCAATGTTAGTGCAAGATTTTTCTTTGTGTGCATCAATTAAATTGATCAACATTAATTCATTTGACTGTGTATTCTTTCTGCACTTACTTTCTTAGATCAGCTACAAATCATCTTGTTTCATTTCTAAACTTGTTATCAATATTTTTCTATTCCCCATTCACAATACTAGATCAACTTAGTCAACCTTGTACTTTTTTTGGTTTCTATGCATTGGACTAAATTGACTTGGTTGACCTTATACAGTCTGCAAGACCTATTTTTTGCACTAGGTTGATTTGGTTGACCTAGTTCTATTTCTTGCTTTTATTATTTTTCAATATAATTTTCCATTTCTCCAATTTTGCATTTTATTCATCTCTCTTCAATCAGAATGAGGTCTCCTATTAGAATATTTTTGGACAACCTAAATCCATTTAGATACTATATGGGATGTTTATCCTTCCTCTCTTTTCCTTCCCAAGAAAACCATCACTCTAGGGGCACTTCTGCTCTTCCTTCATTTATGAATAATAACATGGTGAAAATAACACCTCAAGATGAACTTGATGAATCCAATCCTTTCCATACTTATCAAGACACTTCTCAATTTCTCCAAACCAATGTGGGAGTGATTGATACAAATCTCTTTAACAATCCCACTAATAATCCTCCCCCTAACACTAATTAGGGGAGTGCTCCAACCAACACTAACTCACTCTTGATACAACCCAACTCTTAGCTCAAGTCATTCAACAAATGAACATCATGCAAAACTCTAATACCAATAAAAATAGAACTTCAACAACATTTAATCAACGTGGCTAATCAACATCCAACTATTTATCCTCAAGCTAATCCTAATTATATTCCTCCACCTCTTAAAGATGTCTTAGGTAATGTTATTCCTCAACCCATAATGAATAACAAGATACTTCAAACCATTCAAAATAAGCCTTTAGCTCCCTTCATTGTATCTATTGATATTGGTTACATAACTCCAACTATAAAATATGATGGGACTAAAGACCCTGCTTCATTTCTCAAAGCCTTTGGTAACCTTTACAAAAAGTGGATCCAAACTAATTCATTTACCATAACTAAGCTATTAGTCAAAACTTTCACTGGTGATGTATTAGAATGGTATAAACAACTTCCTCAACATTCTATTTATCAACTTGAAGATTGGGTCAATCCTTTGGTTAAAGAGTTTGAACATAATGATCTTCCTAAAAATTATCTTAGTCACTTCATAAATGCTAAACAATCTCCTAATGAATCGGCTCATGACTTTATTAAAATATGGAAATATTTATCTCATAAAGCTGATCATAATATAACTGGTGATAATTTATTCAAACTCTTTATAACCACTCTGACTCCAACTCTTCAATAAAAGGTTCACACCTTTTCTCCTCAAACTCTTCATGAAGCTCTTGACCAAGCTAGACGTCAAAACTTTCTTATGAAGCAATTCGAACCCAATCATAAACTTATTAATGGATATTTTCAAACATCTAATGATATTACTAGTAATACTTCCCAAACCAAGCTTGGATTTGCCAAATATGATGTTCCTTTACCATTTCATACACCTCTTTCGGTTCAACAAATGCAACAATTTTGATCTCCCTTGAAACCTTTCACTTACCCTAATGCTCCTCCTAAGTAGTATGATACCAATCTATTATACTGGTTCCATGCTAACATTGGGAATTCTCATGAATCTTATAGAGGGCTCACTAAGTGTGCCATTTCTTATATTCTTGGTGACTCATTCAACCATGAGGATATGATCAAAATTCATCATCAAGAGTATGCTGTTGTATCTCAAAAATTATAAAGCTTTAGAGCCTCTACTGCTAACAATCCAAAATATTCTTAAAACAATAATCAATCAAATGTCAAGGATGTTTCTACCATCGATGTTGATTATGACCTATATTATAACAACTCGCAATATGTCAAAGCTGTTAAGGTTAATGATCATCATAAACTAGCCCACAAAGATTTTGTTACCAAGCCTAAGAAACCATCTTTAGAAGAACAATTGATTAAAGATGCCACTACCACTCAAGATGATTCAAAAGCACTAGAGGAACAACTTCCTCCTTCTGATCCTCCTGCCACATCTATGCCTCATAAATCTAATTTGCCTTCTAGACCTCACGCTAATTTTTATAAATCATATTGGAATTTTATTGAATAACTCAACTCTATGACTTGTAAGATTCCTCTTATGGAATTGGTTCACACTTCACCTTATCATCTAAAATTTATTATGCAATAACTTCAAGAAATTGAAGATCCATCTTCCATAGGTGAAGAACCACCTTATATTGATTCTCAACCAACTAATTTTAATACCATTTAGACTATGTGTCCTTCCAATCCTCCCATTAAATTTCTTGAAGAGGACATGATCAATGATGAAATTCTTTTTCATGCTGATGATCTACCTCTCTTTATCAAAGTAGCCATTAATACCACCCTTATCCACAAAGTTCTAGTTAATAAAGGTTCTGGTATTAGTGTCACATCCTTATGGATCATTCAATAACTTGGTTATAAAAAATATCATCTAAAACAAACCCATCTTACTTGCCATGGATTTGACAATACTAACCAAAATCCACTTGGATGCATTTGGTTTTCATTGAATATTAGACCTAAGACTATTAGAACCAAGTTTATGGTCCTTGATCTTCTTTTATCTTATAACATTCTTCTTGGTCATCCATGGACTCATCAGATGAGGACCATCACCTCTTTTGGTAGTCAGTGTATTAAATTCTTACATAACAATAAATGTTACAAACATGAAGCTGATCCCAACCCATGGAGAATCTAACTTCACAATCCTAGGACTTAATATCAAATTCTTACTATTTCTAAAATCAATAATGCTCCTTTACCTGAGTTCATCAAAATGGATATTGATCTTCAAGTTACTCTTGCAGATTTTAATGATGATGAGCTTAATGAGTTACAACACACTTGAAATACTAAGAAGCTACTCCTATTTATTGTCGATTGGCTTCCTCCTTCTCTCTTACCTTGAGATCATACTATTCCTGTCATGGATGAGATTACCAATTTTCCCACTCCATGCAATACTCAGGAGCCATATTTACCTAAAGATTCCTTCACTTACAATGATTTTAGATTGGCTAAATTATTCCAAGATGCTCTCACCATTTCACCTTGTACATTTAGTAACATTGGGATTTCACCTTCTGAAACTCCCCCCAACTCTCAAGTATGTATGATTTCTCCAACATATGATGACAACTATATCATGGCTAAGCTCACTTTAGAGACTCGGATGTCCAATATTATCAAAAAGATTTTAGCCCAAATTCATGACTTTAATCAGGATGTACATACCATCTACACATCATGACTTAGATCATGAGGGTCATGTACCTCCAACCAATTCTACTCTTATTAATACTCCTTGGGTGGTAGAACAACTTACTCCTTCCCAACCTATAAATGCTTCTACATATTCTCTACCTCTTATGGATCTTATCATTTTTTCAGATCCTTATCCCATCATTGAATCTATTAACATTCCTATCTCTTCAAATCCATCCTATTTATCTACTTCTAAAATTACAATAGATGCCAAGGCAACTGATTTCCATCAGATTAATTTTGAATACAATCACCATGGCAATAAAATTATAGACCATGAAATAGATGTTGAATATTATGGTCCTCTTACTACCTTTCTTAGTGATGAAACTATTATTGAGTTACTTCATGCCCAGGAACCTCAACTTCCTTTATAACATCACAAACTTTGAAATTTCAAGAATAAAACTCCTTGCTTCAACAACTTTATCACTAGAATTGATCCTAAAACAAATCTAATTTGAGCCTTGCCTAACACACCTTATCATTTTCAAGATGGCAATGCCATATTTATCAAAAAAATAACTCATATCAAATATGGTACCCCATTTTCACCTCGAATAATCATAATTTCTCAAAAAATCTCACCATCTAAGCATGACAAATTTAGCCTATTATTTTATAAATATCAAGAGGCATTCACTTGGTCCTACCAAGACATGCCTGGCATTGACCCTAATATTATGGTTCATAACATCATCACTTATCCTGATGCTAAGCTAGTGCATCAAAAATAATGCAAATTCCTACCTAAAGTTACTAATCTATGTTATAAATAAATCATTAAATTACTAGATGCTAAGTTTATTAAACCAGTGGATTATTCTGAATGGGTTTCTAATATTATCATTGTTAGAAATAATGTCACTATGGTCATTCACATTTGTATTGATTTTTTCAACCTTAAATTTGATTTTCCTAAGGACAAATTCCCCCTACCTTTAATAGATGCCATCATTAATTTCATAGCTCGTTAAGAAATGTTATCTCTTATGGATGGATTCTTGGGATACAATCATATTCATATCACTCCTGATGAGCAACATAAGACTAATTTCACCATGAAATGGGGAACCTATTGCTATGTGAAAATTCCCTTCAGACTTAAGAATGTCAGAGCCACTTACCAATGTGTTATGAATCACATCTTTCATGATCTCATCCATAAAATTATTGAAACTTATGTGGATGACCTGATTACTAAATCCAAACATCACAAGAACCATCTTTTTAATCTTACTATCATCTTTGACCATATCTTTAAATACAAGTTAGACTTAATCTTGTCAAATGTGTTTTTATAGTCACATCTAGAAAATTATTGTTATTCTTAGTCTCTCTTCATGGCATCAATGTTGACCCAGCCAAAGTTAGCGCTATTATTAACATGCCCATTCTTTGATTTATTCCTGACATTTGTACTTATTTAAGCAAACTTAGGGCAATTAGATGACTTATCCCTAAAATGGATTATTGCATTCACTCCATTAATTCCCTTCTCAAAAAAGGTACAACTTTAGAATGGATGGATCCATGTCAAAAAGCCTTCAATAATATGAAAGAATCATTACTTCATCCACCTACACTCCATCCACCTTCTAATGATAAACCATTAATTCTCTATACTTATTATATACCTCTTTTAGTTGGGTAAATGCTTGCCCAATAAGATTATACTGAAAGAGAGTATACTATTTTATACATTAACCGATGCCTCCTTGATTATGAGACATGTTATACCAAAGTTGAGTGTGATTGCATCACTATCTATTTTACAACTGAAAAGCTTTGCCATTATATGCTATATCAAACTACTTATGTCATCATTCATTCAGACCCCCTTCATTATTTATTCTCCAAAACCTTTCATCTTGGAGGTAGAATTAACAAATGAATGGTATTACTTATGGAATTTGATCTCTGCATTGTCACACAAAAATATGTTAAAGGGCAAGTCATAGCTGACCAACTTGTCATAGATCCCATTTTAGCCACTTCTTCACTTCAAGATGATCTTCTCGATGATAATATAATTTTCATTGAAGGTCTTAATCAAGATATATCCCTTAAAGACTTTTTTCATAGATTTACTATTGATCTTGAAGCTAATAATCTTGAAGAATCTTCCCCTCCCTTTAGTACTACTAAATCAAAGGTAGTTATCAAGGAGCTCCCTAAAATTAATGTTGAATTTCATGAAGATAATTAGACCCTACACTTTGATGCTAAATGCCTTTAAAGAGATGGGGCAAGTTGCATTCTCACTAGTCCTCTTGGTAAAATAATTCATTTAGCTTTTCTCTTCACCTTTGATGTCACCAATAATATGGTCAAACATGAAGCTATTATCTTAGGTATGAGAGCTGATCTTGATCTAGACATCCAATATATTCATGGTTTAGGAGAATCTCAACTCATTTATCATCAAGCTAATGGTGATTATCAATGTAAAAGTGAGAACCTCATTACCTATCATCAAATTATAACCAATATTGCTAAGGACTTTGTCTCTTTCACTATCGAACCTATTCCTTGAGTCCAAAATTCCATTACTGATTCTCTTGCCTCTTTAGCTTCTCTCTTTCATCCTCAACAAGTTCTTTCTGATCCTTCCTTTATTATTTAAATCAAAAAATCTCCATCATCTATCCAACCACCTGATTCCATCACATGTCACATCGAGGCTATGACGATTAGACAAAGCCCTTGGTATCAAGATATCATTCAATACTTAAAACATCAAACTTATCTTCCTAATCTAGATTATCATGAAAAGACACACATCTATAAACAAGCTTTCAATTATGTATTTTGACATAACATCCTTTAATATCGTAATGCTGAAGGTACCTTTCTCTATTGTGTTATGCAAGATGAGGTTCTTCCTCTACTCGATCAGGCACATGGGGGAATTTATGGTGGTAATTGTAGTAGACATGTTAAAACATGCAAATGCCTATGAATGGGTTAATTTTGGCCTAATATCAAAAAGGATACAATTGAATATGATAAGAAATGTAATCATTTTTAGCTTCACAATGATCTTATCCATTCATCTCCTACTAAACTTCAAATTATGAAATCTCCTTGGCCATTATCCACATGGGGATTTGATCTCATTGGTGAACTTATTCATTCCCAAGATGGGCATGTATTTATCATCACTACTATCAATTACTTTACCAAGTGGGTAGAAGCCATGGAACTTATTAATTTTACCAGTCCTACCATATCCAAATTCATTCTTAACTAAATTATTTGTCACTTTGGCATTCCCTAAACCATCATTTCTGACAATGGTGGTAATTTAAAAAATAAACATGTTAAACAACTTTATACCAAATTTAAGATCAAAATAATTTTTCCATGCCTTATCATCCAAAATGCAATGGTCAAGGTAAGGCCACCAATAAAATTCTAAACAAAATTATCCAAAAGATAATTCATGAAACTTGCATGAATTGGTATATTCATCTTTACCCTTCACTTTGGGCGTATCAGACTAGCATCGGTACTGCCATTGGGGTAACTCCATTTTTTGCTAGTATATGGTTCTAAGTCAGTCCTTTCATTAGAAGTTGAGATTCCCTCTCTACGTATTATTCTTGATGAATAATTATGTGAAGCTTGCCTTCATGCCCTTGATCTACTTGATGAACATCATCTTTTTAAAATATAACATAACTACCAATACAAGGCTCACATCACCTGATAATATAACAAATGTGTTAAAGTACACACTTTTGATGTTGGTGATCTTGTCCTTAAATTAGATTACACCCATGATAAAGAAGGACAATATGCCCAAAAATGGTGGGGCCCATATTTAGTTAAAGACATTCTTGATCCAAGTACTTATCATCTTCAAACTAATAAAGGCAATGTTTTCAAAGAGCCCACCAATGCTCAATTCCTTAAAAAGTACTTTGCCTAAACATTTCCTTTTTATCATGTTCTCTATCTATATATTTCTATTTTTTTTTCACATTACTTGAGCATGTGTCTCTCCCTCTGTAGTAGTTTCCTTCCTTTCATAAACCTTTAGTCCTCCCTTTTGGTCTTTTAGTTTCTTGATGTACCATACTTTTCCTTATCTTCTTGCATTTTCTCTTGTTTTTTGCATCCCTTGGGTTTTCATTTTGTGAGTTGCTTTATGAGATTGTGAATTGGACCTGACATTCCTCACAAAACCACCATCTTTTATCTTATTTCTTTCTCTTTTGGCTGCTTGCCAATGCTATTTTGGCATCCTTTGGGTTTTTCTTTGTGAGGTGCTTTGTACAAAGGCTCCTTCATTTTTTCTGCTTGCCAATGTTGTTTTGGCATCCGTTGGGTTTTTCTTTGTGAGGTGCTTTATACAAATGCTCCCTCATTTTTTCTAGTTGTTAATATTGTTTTGGAAACCTTTAGGTTTTTTCTTTTGTGAGGTGCTTTGTATAAAGGTTCCCTCACTTTGCTTTTGTCTTGATTATTAACACCCTCATAGGTCTCTTTTTTATGAGTTACTTTGTAAGACTATGGATATGACCTGACCCTCCTCATAAAATTACCATTATTTTTATGTTTTTGATCCTTATTCTCAACTTTTGCTTTTACTTCTCTTGTTAGATGGAATCTACATAAAAAACTATGTTATCATGTTTTCCTCCATTTCCCTCTTTTTTATGATAAGGAATCACACTTTTCTATTATTGTATCCCTTTTTTTCCTGTTGTCACGTTTTTTTTGCAATTTAAAACAATTCAAATTGTTCCATGTATCATTCATCTTGATTTCCCCTTTATCTCATCTCATCATTGGATAAAATAAAGTTGAAGTCAAGATAGCATTTTTATTTCACCTTGATTTATGAGACTCTTAGACCCCATGCTCTTTGGAGTTCTCTCTCTTAGCTGCCTTGTCCAAAGTTTTCAAATGAAAGTCATCTTTAGCACCAATGTTTTGTCTTCCAAATCCATATGGAGGAGGAATCTAGAATATGCCATAAAAAAATTTAAAATCCAAATCATTTGAAACAAAAGGCAATGATATTAAAAAGGCAACATACAAATTTCAAAAGTCAAAATCACACCAAAAGACATGATTACAAGCACATATCCTATCTCAAATCGATGCTTAAGCTCCTTAATCAGCTTCACATAGAGCCAAAGACCTTTGAGGTATAGTAGGCCAATGAATTAGAATAGAGGAATTCAAAAAACTTTATGGTGCTACCTACTTTCTTATGCAAGTACCCAATCTTCACAGTAAATTGAAAAGTTTGTAAGGGGTCCTAAAGAATGAGGAACACGCCATGGGGAGGTAGGTCCATTTTAATTTTCATGCATATAACCTTTATGGGATGATCTATATACTCCATTTGTTTACCCAAGACTTGTGTTGTTAAGATAAGTTATTCATAGTTCTTAAGTTTAAAAGTCTTCTTGTTTTGACAAACCCAATTTAAGTGTCTTGAATTCGATAAAGAGTTCCTCTACCTTAGTTTTTCCTTCATTATCCCCTCCACCCATTTCAATTTACCCCCTTGATAGATAAATTGTGATTCTAAATATATTTTCCCTTCTTCTTTAATTCCTTCTTCTTCATCTCTTAAAAATATGCTAACACTACTTTGTTTTAGTTTTATCTATCCTTAGAACGAAACAACATGTTTGAGTAACTTTGTATGATTTTATTTATAGCACTTTACGTTTACTAAACTTACTTTACTTTACTTTTTCCATTTATCATGATTTTTCTATTTTTCTGTTATGGACACCTAAGTTTGTACCCTTTTTCTATTATTGAGTGAGATGTGGTTTATTACTACTCACTCGATAATGTTGTTTTCCCTTTTATGCATGTTTTTTTTCTATTGATTATTGAGATGTGGATTGTTACTACTCACTCATCAATGTTGTTTTATTATTTTGTCTTTTTAGTTAGTCTTTTTACCATTTGTTTTTCTTTTTCCATCTTATTTGACATATATCCTTGGTTTGATTTGTTGAGTTTGCCTTTCTTACTCTAGGGTAGCTTATCTGAGTTTTTTAGTCTTTAGTAGCCTTGGAATTTTAGTTACCCAATTTACTCTTATTTTTTGAATTTTTCATTTGGTCTAACATAACACTTGTCACCCCAACTTACCAAATTTCCCAAGTATGTCCCATCTTCATTTCACCAACTATCTTAGCTTTTCTTACATTTGTTTGTTTTTGCTCTTTAGTTTTACATTCTTGGGTTTGTTGAAAGTAGTCTTTATGCTCTACACAATCAAAAATAACAACAAAATAGATAACCATCCCATGATAAGTTTAAGTCAAGGTATGTATTGCATTTATTTTTTAGATTAGTTTCCATTTTAGTCATTTAATTTCAATTATTTTATGCTTTTAAAATACTGCAACTTTTTTTTAGCATCAACATTATGTATGTCCTTATGTTATTTCTCAAAGCACTATCCCATATTATACCTTAGTGACATATAATGAGATTCAAGTGGGGCATATGTATACACATAATAATTTCACACTTTTATCAATTATTGATGCTTTACATCTTGCAGGGACCTATCGAGACTCAATCTCTCTAAGTGCACAAACTAGAGGGTGCATTAAGAAAGGGGTGTGTATACCTTTGGTGCTTCATAGGATTATTTTCCCTTTTTTCCATATTATTACCAATCTAACTAGTTCCTAAAACCTTTACCTAAGCTATTTCTCCTCCCTTGCACAATCTTCTAGTCTTTTCCCTCTTTCTATCCTTCATTTCCTTGTTTGGTACCCTTTTGACCTGTTCATCATACTAGGTCAACTTGGTCAACCTATTATAGTTTGCAGAACTTTTCTCTCTTTTTTTTTGTTAGTCTCTTAGCCAACCTTGCATAGACCTAGTGAGTTAGACTTAAAATGTACTAGGTCAACTGAGTTGACCTAGCATAATCGACATTATTAAATGATTTTAAGGTAAGTTCTACCTATATATACATGATCATTTAAATCATTATTAAGATATGCAATCAATATTTATAATGTGCTCATACTTCTTCACAATTTACTCTTTCACCATTCTACTTGAGGAGACTTAGCTTAGGTTTCTTTTTTGGAGAATCTAGTCTTGTGGATAGGCCTTGGATGTTTTTGCCTAACAAATTGATCCTTACAAACCACAATAAGCTCTTTTGAAGCCCTTTTGGCCAAGGGAGAGATTTAGTCTCGATGGGTTCACATTTAGGTAAGTATATTCTAACTTTATTCTCCTCTCTTTTAGTATTTAAAAGTTATATAAATGTTGGCTCGAATAATATTACTCTTCATATTCCATGTATTATGACGTTACTCATAATTACTTTAGTTGAAGTTCCCTATACATGTTTTTATTGCTTTGCTTTACTAACTGTAGACACCAATATTGTGTCAACCCCCCTTGGTCCTCTTCTAAACACTTACACACCTTATTAATTTAAAATAAACTATTTATTTTAAATTAATGACCTCACATTGGACACCTCACCTCGGACACCTCACCTGGACACCTCGCCCTAAGACCTTTTCTTAACCTATGAGTCACCCTAAGACTAAGTCCTCCACATCCTAACTACCCATGACCTATTCTCACCCCCTCTTAACTCCCTAACTAACTTCCATGCCTCATAAACTCATGTTTTAACCATTCTCCAATGGAAAAAGCACTTGGCAGGTGGAGAAATGGGCAAAGAGCTAAAAATAGCCCTTTTACCCATTCTTTCTTCACCGACGTCAGTCAACGGTCAGCCGATGCTGGCGGGATCACCAACATCGATTACATAACCCAAGCTCTAACATTGAGCTTCCCCCTGCCTTCTCACTGATTGACGCACACACTCTAAGACCAATCATCAAAATTTGACTATCGCTCTCTTGGCTACTGAAGCTCTACATAAGTCATTCCAGACATTGGATTGAAACACTGTACAAGGACCTCAACATCAGCCACAACAAGAATAAGCATTCTAGCACTTCTGGTTCTTCATCTAATAGAGCTAAGTATTCTATCTCATTTCAGTATTTTAGAATACATTGGTAATTAGTTTCCATTTGATATTTCTAAGAACTGTTGAGAGAAACCTGACTTCTTCCGTGGAGAGGCTAAAAAGCCTTCATCTTATTCTTACCATCTTTTCACACCTATCCCCACCTTTGCCCTTCTCATACCTTATTCACCTACCCACAATCTTGCACAAACCTTTAAACTTCCAGACTCCTTTGTCAACCATAGAAATACCCTAAGACCCATCCAAGGCCCACTGCCCCTATCGACATCAGCAACCAAACCGACGTCGATATCATTTCTCAATTGACCTCAGCAAGACTATCAATGTCGGTGACTGTGATAGACTGACTACAGAGAATAGGTACGTGTTATCTATTTTCCTCTTTCTTAGTCTTTCATCATTTATTTTTATACAACACTCTTTTATTTAAATAGTGGACTGTCATCCCTTACAGAGCTTCACGCTTTCGGGACCGAGCATGTAGCTTGGCAGTCCACCATATCCTCCTCTAACATTTTCTTTATTTGAGTTTCTTTCTTACTACAGGTGTTTCCTCCACAGCCAAAGAGGAGCTCCCATAATGCTTGGATACGGTGCACACTTAATCTGGGTATCAATCAAACCCCTAACCTTTAACCTTAATTTCTTCCTTCTTCTGAATGTAATTGTAGGAAAAACTTAGAGAAACATTCTGGCACGCTCGGTGGGACCCTTGGAGTTTTCCTTAGGTTCATTCTTCTTCTTCTTCTTTTAAAAAAAGGCAAATTTTCATATAGATGCATTAGATTCTCTTCTTGCATCCCTTCTTCTTTCTTTTTGTTTCAAAAAGAAACCATTAGCAAAAGTTAAAAAGAACATCTCTTTTTCTTCTTGTTACTTCTTGCATAGAGTAGTGAAAAACTCATACTCTTAACCTCTTCTCCAATTTTTTACATTTGAACAACATATTTTGATTTGGGTTAAAAACTACTGCATTTCATTCTTACTTGAATGCATACTTAGCCCACTTAGTAATTAAAGCATTATGAATAAATCGTAGTGCACAAATGTTACACAACCAAACCACAATCACATCAAATCAAACATCTAAACTTATTTGAGACAAGGCCCGTCTAGGATTTCATCACCTAGTGGATACCTTACCCCACCTGGTGATCCTACTTGGATTTCACCACCAAAAGGAGGACCCACTCTGTTCTCTGGCAGAGTATAAACTATAGGCAAAGTATATTTTGGCTAAGCGGCCCAACTCAACTCTAGGTTCGTGAAGTGAAGGGAGCAAGCCCCAACACCAGGCCACGTACTGAACCTAACACAGATATTTTTGAGCACCAAAATACAACCTGAAACTAGCCATAGACTTCCTCTCTAGGACCTGTTCTATAAGCCCAACTCCCCATACATTCTCTTAAGGCATAAGCCACAATGAATTTAAAACTCATTCCTAGGAATCTAACATTTTAGAGGTTGCTTGCCTAATCATCTATTCTATTATTTTTATCTGAGCGTTTGAGCTGGTAAGGTCGCATCATTCTGAAGTCCAAAAACAACTCAGAATATCTTCTTCTAAAAACTGTCAATTTTTTGTGTTTCTAGAATTACACAAAAATTGACATCGGTTTCTCCACTGATGTCAGCAAAAACCATTCACTGACATCAGTTAAATAACTATCATCAACAACATTTTATAACTGACATCAGTTAAAACAACTGACATCAGTCACTGTCAGTAAATAAAAAAATTTTCTTTCCAAAACAACAAGCTTAAAACCCAAATTTCTTGCTGTTCAACACAAACTCTAGTTTTTTGAAACTAAAACACATAGTTTATGAAACCTGAACCCCTTTCACCTTAGATGGTCCTGACACGTAGTCAAGCCAAACTCCTTATTGACCATGCAAGTCAACAACCACTCCCACCTTCGCCCTTCGTGCTAAGTCACCTAATGGAGTATACTTCAGACACTGAGCATACTCCTATCCAACCTACCTATACTGATCAACCTCCTATTGTTCTTGAAGGGGATCAATATTTTGAGAGATTCCTTGACCACAACGTCAAGGCTCTCCAACATTATCTTGCTAGAAGCCAAATGCAAGATCCTTCAGGTAACCCTGTTTATGGGATGCCAACTTCTTTGATTAAAGTGGCAATGATATCAATAGCATCTGCTACCCAACCTATGGTCACTCAGGCCACTGCGTTAACCAGTAACCCAGCCATGGCCAATGTTCAAGATTTGGCCTCCCCTTCTATCCTTTCTGGCCCTACCTCCATCAGGGTTTCTGTACCCCCTCAACTGTAAATAATTCAACCAAGTTTGACACCTTTCCAAAACTTGATTGTCTCTATCCCATCCACTCTTGCGCCTATAAACATGAGAGTGACCACCTATCCTTTAACTAGAATTGCTACCATTCAACCACCCTTGGCATCATCTAGTCAAGTTGTGCCCTCCAACTTCGCGACACAAGTCCTCTTGGCCTTGACATCAGCCCCTATGACAAACTATCAATATGTTGCACCTACACAAATGCAACCAATTATGTCATATGCCCCTCCCAATGCCTTCCAGGTACCCTATAACTTATGGGGTGCCCCTCATGCCAATCCATCTAATGATCTAATTAAGATGCTGATGGATAAGATGTCCAACCTTGAGACATCTATTTTAGGTTCAAAGAGTGTTCTTTCATATGAACAAATCTGCAGTGAACCTATTCACCCTTCAGTTCCTATTCGACCATACCCTAGCTAGTGTGAACTCCCAAAATTTACTCACTTTCAGAGTGAACAGGACCCACAACAACATCTTCAAGTGTTTAGACATGCTTGTTACCTCATAATGCACGATGATGCGTTATTACTTCGTACATTCCCTATGTCATTTTTTGGCACCGTCCTTGACTGGTATAGCTCCATTACCAGTCATTCTCTCTTCACCTTCACTCAACTCACTCAATTATTCCTCAACCATTTCTCAATCAACATCACTAAGAAGGTCTCCATCACAGACCTTTATTCAATTAAATAATTTGAGGATGAGTCAATAGTTGACTTTGTCGCTCGTTGGAGAGGTTTGATCAACCAACTCTCCTTCTCACTACCTCAACCTAAGCTCATTGAGCTCTTTTCAAGAGCATGTGCCAAGCACATCTCATCCACTCTATGGGTTCAAACTTTCTACACATTCGATGAAGCTTTCACCATGGCCTAAAATCTTGAACTCCACACAGTCGAAGAAGATAAGGTCAAATTGTATAGCCAAAATACCAACGCAAAATCCAATGACCCTTCTTCCAAATCTTCTTCTTCTCACCCCAAATCCAAGGGATCGGTGAACACTGTGGTCCTTAGGTCATCATCTTCTACCACAACCAACCAATCTGAGCCCTCTACTTCACAAAACATCATAAGAAAATTCCAACAATGATATATATAGCGTCAATACACTCCAATAAGAGAATCATACACTTCTGTATTGGATAAACTAGTAAAGTAGGGAGTCCTTAACCTCCCTCAAATTTGACCTATCCAATTTGACCCCTCACGAGCCATCCCTGCATGGTATAGGGAAAATGACTTTTGTAACTATCATCGTGTCAAGGGTCATGACATGGATAATTGCAAAACCTTCAAAAACATTGTTCAAGACATGTTAGACAAAGGGGACCTTATTTTGGATAACCCTAATGCACCAGCCAACCAAACATGGATGTCTTTAGGCAACCATTTCCTAACCATCCCCCAAGTCAAAATAATGTTTAGACCATGGCTGATGACCCTAAAGAACACAACATATGCACAGTCAACATGGTCTTTCCTTTCATTCCTAACCAACCTCTCCCACAATATGAAGAGGTTAGTCAACCCATCTCTCCACCATGGGTAAAAGAGCCTATTTTACCCATATCACCCTGACGACATCAAACACCTCCTCTACCCATTCTTCTACCTCGTGAGGATCTTGTATTGCCTGTTCCTCTTACCCCCACCTTCCCTCTTCTTCTACCATTGGAAGAAGTTACCATTCATACCCCACACCCTCATGTAGAAGGGGCCATAATCTCTCTACTTCACCCTTTAGAGGAGCCTTCCTCTCTTATTTATCCTCCACCGATGGAGGATAGTCCTCCATCTACCCCTTTTCACACGTAAGAGAGTCTACTTTGACCTCTCCCATATTGGAGGATGCTTTGATGATACCAACACCGGTGGCCCCACCCTCATCCTTCTTATTACCAATGGAGGATCATACCTTCCATGATCCTATACCACACATGGAAGGCATGATCATTCCCGCGCTCTATCCACTTTAAGAGCCAAATTTTCCAATCCCTTCTCCACCAAGAGAGGAACTCGCCACCTCACCCACTTCAATCGAGGAAGATTCGGTGATGGTTCTCTCTCACGTTTGGCCTGAGATCACTACATCTACCATGTTTCCACTCTCACAACCACCCAAATCCTCCAAAAGACTGACTATAAGACCTCATGTGATGTCATCTAAACCCTTCTCTCGATTGGCAGAAAACTTAGGATTCCTCCATTCTAGAAACCTAGAACATGAGGTGCTATGGGAGCAACTTAAGGCTCCTTATCTTACACATCCCACTTCACCTTATACTGCTAACCCTTTCATGATAATTTCCCCCAAAGTCTCTGATGAGGAGTGGGTTTTCACTTCTAAATCTTTAGAAGCTCAGCCTTCCACGTCTGAACCCAAACTCTCGCAGGCATCCACCATGCTGAAATAGATTAAATCTCTTAGTGTTCACCCAGTATCAAACCTCACTCACCCACAAGTGAAGGTAGATTTCAACATCACCCCACATAGTAGTGGTCCTCGCACCATACTAAATAAGGATGCTAAACCACGTCAGTCTACTCCTCCCCCAACCAAAAAGGTGGTACAAAAAACTCCCCCACCTTCACCATTGCTCTCTATTTTGGGTCCACATCCTTCCACTTTAATAGGAGTGCTCCCAATTCCAACACCTCACAAAAATAAACTACCTCCATTACTCCCTCTCCCCGTTAAAAACATATTTCTTCCAAGAAAATTGACACCTCTCATCAAGAAAGTGCCATTTACGTGACCAACCAAAAAGGTGGTATGAAAAACTCGCCCTACAACTCCTAAATAGAAGTTGTCAACCCCTACTGCAACAAAGAGTGTAGACCCATTAGTGGGTTCCTATGCTTCACTATTACACTAATTATTGCAGTCTTCTAGCATCATTCTCCTACCCATTAAGCCAAACCAACTTCTTGAATCAAAACCATCTTGGTTCGATGACACCCAAATTTGTGCGTATCATCGCACACTTGGGCATGATACTGAGCATTATTGTGCTCTTAAGGTTATCATTCACCAACACCTAGAAAAGGACACCCTTCTCATCAAGGATCTTCTTGACCCCACTTTTGACAAACCACCGACACCATCCCATGCCTCCCAAACCTCCTCACTTGAATCAGGATCCCATCGCGAGACTATGGTCCCTCTACCACCTTCTCTTCCTTTATTCGAAACCAACACTCTTAGTGTGGCCACCAAGTCACAAACCCTAAAGGATAAAGGAAAAGAGTAGGTTTCTATCCCTTGGACATATCCATTCATCAAGCCTTCTCAACCACCAAAACCCAAGATTTCTATCTTGGGCACATCTCAACCAACATCTTCAGAGGTAATTCATGACTCCATGGTGAAGCAACTTCACCAAACCCCTGTGAAGATGTCTTTATATGAGCTAATTCAAAGCTCTCCACAACATCACCAAGCCTTAATCAAAGCTTTATAGGTAGTAGAGGTCCAACCTGAAGACCCGCAACCATTAGCTGCTTTAGTTAAGTCATTGCCAACCATTGCCTCCATCACCTTCAGTGATTTTGAGATTCCTACCTCTAACCTGGAAGATCAGGATGCCACCCTCTTTATTATAGCTTACATTGATCTAAGTCACATTAAGTGGGTTATGATTGATGGAGGTGCTAGCATCAACATTATTTCTACCCATGCATATGATCAACTAGCCCTTCCAAAGAACTGCATGTCAAAAACTGATGCAATTCTTCATTCTTTCAATGATGCCACTGCCACTACCATTGGCACTATGGTACTACGTGTTCATGTTGGCCCATGTACAATTACAAAACTCTTCTATATCATCAAGGGGGAGTTTCAATATAACATGCTATTGGGATGACCTTGGATACGTGCCATGACATGTGTCCCTTCCACGTTGCATCGTTGTGTCAAATTTGAACACGAGGGGCAGGTTCATGTCATTCCTGCTGACCCTTCCCCCTTTAAAACATGCAACATGACCTATCGACCTAATGATGTTCTCATCCCTTTGAAAACATCCACCCAAACACCACCTCCACTCACGAAAGCCTTGACAAGCTCACAGACATTGGTCACACCTACGCCTACTCCTCAAGTGATCATGAAAGATCCTATGGAAGATACCTTCCAACATCTTTCACTTGGGGAGTATCATTTGCTTACCCTTGACATGTTCCAAACTCTGCAAGAATATGGACAACTTCATCACCACCCTAGCTATGACCATTGCATCAGAATGGTCATTCCATATGGTCCTCCCAATCTCCAAACTAATCTCATCTATGGAGGGCTAGATCAGGCTCCTATTGTTGGAAATCCTCTCTCATCACCCCAACTATTCACTTTCAATTTCTCCTTCCTTGACAACCCTCATTTTTCTCACACTTATCTTCATAGGTGTGCGTGGAAGGGTTTTGGCTTTGAACGTTATGAACAAGGTCCCCATAAGCCCATTGAGCCTCCCAATGATGAAGCAATCAAAAATGCCAAGAAACGACATGGCATGGGTTTCAAAGAACCTATAGAAACCTCTAAGATCCCTCGCCATGAAACTTTCATAGAACATTCTCCTCCAACCTCACCTATTCACCCAACCTCACCTACAGAGTCGGTGGTCTCCATCCCTCCTAGTTTTTTTTTTCATAAATGCCATTCACTTGGAACCCATGACCTATCAACTAGGTGGGGCGTCAAGGTCTCTTCCTCTCATTTATCCAGACATGATAGATGATGATTCTTCTAGTATCAACACTATCTAATTCCTGAACGATGATGCCATACTCACCTATATGGGTGCAGATGACTCCTTCATACAATGATCACTTCCTGTGGAAACACAGGTTATGTTAAACAAATCAACTATTGACATTAATCTCCCATCTTCCGATATTCCTCACATTTTAAAGATTGGTCAATCTTTAGATGCCTAGGAACAAATCAACTATACCACATTCCTTACAGATCATAGCAAAGCCTTTGCTTGGTCCTATAGCGATATGCTTGGTATTGACCCTGACATTGTCATCCACAACATTGTCACGAACTGTGAAGCTAAGCCTGTCAGGCAAAAGCTTTACAGCATGCATCCTCGCGTCACACTCCTTGTCAAAGAGGAGCTTCAACGTCTTCTCTCCGTCTCTTTTATCCAACCCATTGATTATTCGCAATAGGTGTCAAACATTGTCCCTATCACAAAAGTAATAGGGGGAATTTAAATTTGTACTGACTATCGCAACCTCAACCTAGCTTGCCCAAAGGATGACTTTCCTTTGCCAAGCATTGACCAAGACCACATCATCTTCATATCTACCAAGATCACATTAGATGTGCCTACAACAAAAATCTAAAAGAGTGAGATTTCAAAATCAGAGATCTCATCCTTAAAGAAAACCATCACGTGACCAATATGGAAAGAAGCAAATGAGGCAAGTTTGCTCCTAATTGGATTAGATCTTATATAATAAAGCACAAGTATGGATCAGGGACTTATCATCTGTCTTCTCTTGAAGGCCAGCCATAACCTGAGCCCCTTAATGCCTTGCATTTGTGACCATTTTACTATTAAACAAGTAATCATTCACTTGCTGTTTAACTTGAGCTCGTCCCTTGAGCAACCCCTATCATCCTCATTCCTATTCCTCTCAACCCTTTTTCCCTACAAACATTAGTTAACCCTTTTTAAAGCATTTATGATTTGTCCTAATAAAAAGGGAAACCCTTAAACCTCTATAGTCTAGTCCATGACTGAAAGTTTAGTCAACAAACAAACATAAACTGGGATGCCTAAGAAAATATTAAAAGGTCATAACCTATCAATGTAGACTGCTCCCTCGAAGGACATCTGAATTATTGCTATAATTAGTAGATTGATCCCTTGAAGGACAGCTATTCAAAGACATTAAAACATACAAAGCAAAATATAGACCACTCCCTCGAAGGATGGCTATGCCCAAATTTTGCTACAAACAACACCCTCTCAGAAGCTTCCCGCATCGATCAGATTCACATGACCACAAAACAAAAACAACATCCCCAAGTAGACTTCCTATATTGATCAGTCTACAAAAAAAATAAAAAATAAAAAATTGATTGACAAACTATTAAGTCATGGACTTGCCTATAGTCTTTCTCAGGGTCACCTATAAAAGGGGCAAAGTTATCCCTGCTAAAAAAGGGTTACGCTATCTTGACATATCACATAATCACACCTATTACCCCAAAATACCCAAGGGATTTTGAGCTCACTTAACATCAAGTGATTAGGGTACTTCTTTAACAAAAACCAATGGTTAACGATGTAATGCATGAATGGGGCTTTTGTTTGCCCAAACCCTATTTATGCTGTCATTATGGTCCTTGTCAATGAAAGAGCAATGTGCCTTTCACTTCTTACATACCTTCGTCACATGCAGCCAAAACATTTTCTAACCAACCCAAACCAAACCAAACCAAAACATTTTCTAACCAACCCAAACCAAACCAAACCAAAACATTTTCTAAACCACTAACATAACCTCATGATTTATTTAATGCAAATATCAATTTGTGTTATATAAATTATCATAGCCTATTCACACTAATTTATACGAAAAATAATACACATGGAAACTATCAACCAAACATAATTTATGTCAAGCATATACCATCGCCAGTATAGAAACCTGTTGAAACATAAATAAACTCATTTCATTTTTAGCACACACCATCACCAATATGGAAAATTGTTAAGGATGAAAAACCACATAACCTATGTTATAACATACACCATTACACAATATGGAAAAGGCTATAACATCGTCATACACTCATCATCTCAAACATAACCAAACCAACCAACAACCTCTTTGACTCTTCTTCCCTTTATGGGAGAACTACATTGGCCTAAGGCCCTTAAAATAGGGGCTATGTAGGCAACACTCAGTTGACATGGAGTCTTTTGAGGTTAGCTCAGCCATTCATTCATTCATCTACCTAATGGACAAACTATCTAAACCTAAGGCTCATTGCCTATCCTGAACCCTAGACTCACCGCCTATCCTAAACTACCTCATTTTCAACCATATAACCTTTAATCATGACTTAACCTAGTCAAATCCAATCCATAACCTACCCTCTTCTTCCCTTTTTGGGAGAACTACATTGGCCTGAGGCCCTTAAAATAAGGGCTATGTAGGCAACACTCAGTTGACATGGGGTCTTCTGAGGTTAGCTCAGCCATTCATTCATCCATCTACCTAATGGACCAACTATCTAAACCAGCCCAAAATCATGACCAAACAATCAACCCTGAAACTGTAAAAGTCACCTTAGACTTCTCATGGGGCACATTGGAGATCACATATATCTCCCTAACCACAACAAACAACACTTGAGATCACTTATATCTTAGCCCAACTAGACCAATGACCTTGGAGATCATGACTATCTCCTCAGACCATGACCACTTTTGAGACAACTTTGCCTTGGTTGTTTTGATTGCATATATGCTACCTCATGAATAGTTAGCAAATTATACGCATCCCACATTATGCCCCTTACACATATTGTCAGATTGTGACCAAGTTGATCCCCAATATTTGTGATATTTTCATGTTTTCTAGGAGCACTTCCTAGCCTAGATACTTGGAACATGATGACCATTAGAGTTACAGCTTTGATCGATTAACCCAATCAGCTACCACTAATAAGATGGGGACCGGTTACTTCAATTTTAGTATTCCTCGACCATTGGAGCTACAAATTTGATTGTTTAACCCAATCAGCTACCATTAATAAGCTGGGGACTAGTTACTTCAATTTTAGTGCTCCTTGATCTTGCCTGCGACAATTTAACCTACATATCAAATGAAGTGGCATATGTGCAATCTCAACTATTATAGCATTCACACTCGAAATTCACCCTACCCATCCACTGCCTATCAAATCAGCACCTAATTTTGGCTTACCTTCTCTTGATTCCCACTTTGAGGGGGAATACCTTATCCCATACCTGGGGCAACCTACACCTATTTTTGTCTTACAGTTCATCAGGACAAACCACAAGACAAAATGGGGCAAATGTAGACACCAATATTGTGTCAACCCCCCCTTGGTCCTCTTATAAACACTTACACACCTTATTAATGTAAAATAAACTATTTATTTTAAATTAATGACCTCACCTTGGACACCTCACCTAGACACCTCACCTAGACACCTCGCCCTAAGACCTTTTCTTAACCTATGAGTCACCCTAAGACTAAGTCCTCCACATCCTAACTACCCATGACCTATTCTCACCCCCCTTATCTCCCTAACTAACTTCCATGGCTCATAAACCTGTGTTTTGACCATTCTCTAATGGAAAAAGCACTTGGTGGGTGGAGAAATGGGCAAAGAGCTAAAAATAGCCCTTTTACCCATTATTTCTCCACCAACGTCGGTCAACAATCAGCCAATGCTGACGGGATCACTGACGTTGGTTACATAACCTGAGCTCTAACATTGAGTTGCCCCCTGCCTTCTCACTAATTAACATGCACACTCTAAGACCAATCATCAAAATTTGACTATCACTCTCCTGGCTATCGAAGCTCTACACAAGTCGTTCCAGACATTGGATTGAAATACTGTATGAGGACCTCAACATCAGCCACAACAAGAATAAGCATTCTGTCACTTTTGGTTCTTCATCTAATAGAGCTAAGTATTCTGTCTCATTTTAGTATTTTAGAATACATTGGTAATTAGTTTCCATTTGATATTTCTAAGAACTATTGAGAGAAACCCAACTTCTTTCATGGAGAGGCTGAAAAGCCTTCCTCTTATCCTTACCCTCTTTTCACACCTATCCCCACCTTTGCCTGTCCTCAGACCTTATTCACCTACCCGCAATCCTGCACAAACCTTTAAATTTCTAGACTCCTCTGTCAACCATAGAAATACCCTAAGACCCATCCAAGGCCCACTGCCCCTACTGACATCGGCAACCAAACCGACGTCGGTATCATTTCTCAACCAGTCGTGGCAGGACTATTGACGTCGGTGACTGTGACAAACTTACTGCAGAGAACAAGTACACATTATCTATTTTTCTCTTTCTTAGTCTTTCATCATTTCTTTTTATACAACACTCTTTTCTTTAAATAGTGGACTGTCATCCCTTACAGAGCTTCATGCTTTCGGGACCGAGCGCATAGCTTGGCAGTCCACCATATCCTCCTCTAACATTTTCTTTGTTTGAGTTTCTTTCTTATTGCAGGTGTTTCCTCCACATCCAAAGAGGAGCTCCCACAATGCTTGGATATGGTGCACACTTAATTCAGGTATCAATCAAACCCCTAACCTTTAACCTTAGTTTCTTCCTTCTTCTGAATGCAATTATAGGAAAAACTTAGAGAAACACTAACCCTTACTTTGTGACACAAGCTTTGGTATGCACTAGATTAGATTTACTTTTCTTGTTATTAGATTAGTGAAATATTAAATCATAGGACTCTTTTATGCTTGTTATGAAATTTTGTTAGACTATAGGCTTTAAAACCCTATCTCACATAGTGTGTTGTGACAAGTGATCTCTTAGTCAGGTCTAGTGGATCCTCACATTGGTCATACTCTCATTTAACAATTGTATGCCCCGAATCGAAAGTGTAGGTGTGTTCTATCCATCTAATCTAGGATTAATTTATGGACATGATGAAGTTCTGATTGCATATAGTATGGATATAGCTAAAATGTTACTTGTGTATTTATTCATGCAAAGTATGGTTATTTTTCAATTCTAAATGTGTTGTTTATAATTAGATGAAAAATAAAAAATGTGGTGAATTTTGAGAGTATTTCTAGTTGGGATGCTACATGTGGTATCAGATCCTAGGTTTAAACTTTAGGACCTCATGAGTTTGCTTATGATAACAAAATATAACTCTTTAAATTATTAGGACCATATGGTTCATACAAGGTCAAACATGAAAGATAATATTTTTGATCCTAATCAGGGTGAAAATAAACAATTTGCTAAGCTTGATCAAATATTTGTGCCTAATGAAATATAAAATAGGATGAAAATCTTAGAGCAAGAGTTTAAAGGACCTAAAGGGCATGAAAAGGAAGAGTAACATCATCAAAATCATATTATCAAAGAGAGTCAAGATAAAACATTAACAATAAAAACATAATCATGATGACACTAGAAGGAATCTAGATATGAAGACTTGTCTAGTAGCTAAAATTGCCTGTGACATGAAGAAGGTAAACCCACTAAAGTTTGATGATATAGTTCTAGGTGATAGATCTAAGGATTTTCTCAATGAAATAAAAAATAATTTTAAATACATAACTATTTTGAGGTATCTAAATCTATTTGGGGAGCATAACAGATTTGAGGAGAAGTTTCTACCTAGAGGGAAAACAAGAATATGAAAATGGGTTTAGACTCCACCATTATTACTTGGGAATGGTTTATAACCCTATTTGAGCAAAGGTAGTTACCCAAATGTTAATTTAACTAAAAGTTTACTAATGTGTAAAATATCAAGCAAGGTGACATGTCAGTGAGAGAGTATTGGGTGAAGTTCAAAAGACTTTTCAAATATATTCATCAATGTTAGTGGGATGAATGTTTCCATATTCAAAGGCTCATCATGGGTTTCAGCTTGCATATAGGATGTGAAGTATATGTGCATGGCCCTTCCATGGATCAAGTTTTTGAGAAATCCATCATGTAGGAGAAGAAGATTCAATATCCTAATACTGTAAGGGATATCTATAACAAGAAGTTTAGGAGTCTTAAATTATTTTATTCTTTCAAAAAGAAGAATTGGAAGTAAAATAAGAATTTTAAGAAAATGTGTATATATATATATATATATATATATATATATATATATATATATATATATATATATATATATATATATATATTAAAATAATAATACTTCAAGATTCACAAACAAGGATAATTAGTTCAAGGAAAGAAATGGAGGGAAAGAGGAACAAACATCAGAAAGGAAGGGACCAAATAGGAGGGTGTTTCAAGTGTGGAGGTGATCATTATGAAAAAAATTGTCCACATAGGAATTTGGGAAATAACTTCAAGGGGTCCTCACTACTTTCTTAGCAAATAGATTTTAAACAGAGAATTTATGTAGCATTTGAAAACCACCAAGTTAATTTTAAAATCACACCTATTGAGGCTTTATGCACATTATTTGGTTATTCTATTTATATTTTAATAAAAATTAGAGCTAATGATTAGTTTGTTTCACCTCAAGTGCTTATAAAATTCCTAAAAGGATTGGTTTTAGGGCAAATTCTTAGACTATTCTAAGTAAAGGTAGAACAATGTATGTTTGAGGTTGAATTAAAGCTACCTAATTTCACCACCAAAGTAAACCTTTTTTTTAGGAATTTTGTGTTCATATTATGTAATATTAGGGGTGAATTAGCTTTGGTGTCATATGGAAAATTTGAATATTTATCCAAAGTAGTAGAGTGTGTAGATGACTTCAAAAATGCAGCTCAGATTCAAGGCATAAAAAGAAAAGTCAAAATAAGATATGTATTTGCTACGTATCCTAGGAAATCATAAAAAGAAGGATGCAAGTTATATGCAGTGAAAATAAATCAAGTAGATCACTCAAGGGAACCCACTTTTGAGGACTATCCTTTTATAAATGAATTTTAAGATGTTTTCCTGATGAGTTGCCTAGACTTCCTCCAAGAAGGGAGTTTGATTTATATATTGATATTATTCCTAGATCAGAACGTTAGTCTAAATCACCCTATAAAATGATGAAAATAGATCTTGTAGATTTAAAATCTCAACTTTAGGAGATGTTATTTAAAGGGTTAATTTGACCAAGTGTGTCACTCTTGGGAGCATCAATAGTTTTTGTTAAAAATAAAGATCAAATGTTGCATCTTTACATAAACACTAGATACTGAACAAGGCTACAATGAATAATACGTATCCATTACCTAAAATTATTGATATTTTAGATTAAATACATGGTACAAACAAATTTTCCAAGATTGATATTAGAGCAGAGTATCATCAGTTGAGAATCAAGGATGAGGATATACCTAAAAAACTTTCAGAATTAGATATGGGAATTATGAATTCAAATTCTTACTTTTTTGACTAATGAACACACAAATTATATCCATGAATCTTATGAAAAATGTTTTTAGAGACTATTTGGACAAGTTTTTACTTGTGTTTTTGGATGACATTATCATATACTCTAAGAATGAGGAGGATCATTCTTATCAGTTATGATTGGTGATGCAATGCTTGAGAGAGCATAAACTATATGGTAAGATGTATAAGTGTGATTTTTTTACAAAAATAAGTGAAATAATTAGGGAATTTTATTCTTGTTGATGACATCAAAGATTAGAGCAATTATGGATTGGTTGACACCTAGAAATGTTCTTGAGATGTGTATTTTTATGGGTCTAACAAGTTATTATTGGAAATTTATGTGAAATGTTTATAATATAGCCAACCCCATCACTTTAATTCGAATAAAATATAAATGGTTAAAATGTATAGACAAGTAAAAATAATATTTCTAAATCATTAATGAAAGGCTTACTTCAACATCAATTTTCAAGGTTCATGATCCAGATGATAATTTTTTAGTTGTTACAAATTCTTTAGGTGAAGGCTTTGGAGGTGTGATTTTTCAAGATGGTCAGGTTATGGCCTATGAATAAGGAAACTTAGGCCATATGAATTGAATTATTATCCAAATGATCTATAACTTATTGACAAATTTTAGGTCACCACGGGGAAGCCACATCCAATTTAGTTCAAGGTTTCAAATCACTAATAGGTTCTCAAAGTTTAGTCAATTCAAAGGAAATAAAATGAGTATGAGGTCAGGTCTAGATGAGTTTCAAAACTTAGATATTTTGAGGAAGTTATCAAGTGCACAATATTATTCCTATCTTCCCTTTTATCCTTCTTGGCAAACACAAAGCACTTCCATAACCTGTAAGGGTCGAGCAACAAAAGGACTTAGCCAAATTTTAAGAAGCTTCTTGGTAACAGATTTAGGAGGTGAAGAGATACAATTTGACATGCATAAAATGATGTATTAATGGATTCTTAGATTTTTATTCACATCAAGACTCTATTATAATTGAACAGTACCATGCAATAATCATTTGTAACTCCCAAAGGCCTTAAACCTATTTAAAATGCCTTTTAAGACTTAGTTGATCCATTTCATTCACCTAAAACCACATGTCAATTTTTCATTTAGTGAGACTTGTCCATTTATCTTAAAAGGTATCCTAGTGCCATGTGTCAATATCCTAGTAGTCTTGGGTCTATTCAAAAGTCTTTTAAGACTTAGTCAAATTTTTTCAAATTTACTTAGTGGGATAATGACATCAATAATCCTCTAGAAAAGTGGGTGAATAGGTTAGCAGAATACTTCCACATGTAATCCTAGTGTCCTAGGTCACATAATCATATATATAGTTGAAAAACCTTTAAGCTAATAGGTTATCAAGATGATGCCACATGGCATAATCCCACTGTGCTCTACTCTTCTAGAGATTTGTATGCAATCTAGAGAGATGTTAGAGGCATAGGCTAGTGGGTAAGTGGGATGGCTATTATATATCTAAATATATGGTATATTAATGTATATGGGTTTATGGATATTCCAACATGTGTCACACATCCCCCTTAGTTAGTTATATGGGTCCAATATATTAGGATCATGGAGTAACTTATGGAATTGGTGCATTGGGTAATGATCGACCTATATTGGGATTAGGAGGTTACCCATATATTGTTAGTTAGATAGAGGTGTATATAAAAGAGATGATTACCATTGTAAAGGTATCAAGTAAGCATTGAGTCTTCTATTGTAAGAGGATATTAGAGGTTGTCCCCTCGAAGAGACAGTGTGGAGTTATTTCTTCCTAAAGGAGTATTGTATGGTGTTACCCTACCTTAAGTGTATTCTATTTCTGTATATATTGAATATTTAGACATATTTTATACTAATATATATTGTGTTGTGTTGATATACATTATATTCTACATATTTTCCAATTATTATAAGTATGGATCATAACAAGTGGTATTAGAGCTTCAAATTGAGCAATTATGTAGAGTGAAACCCTAGTTTTTTGTAATCATCAATATATTTCAATGCATTATAAATTTTTGCACAAGTTTTTTTTATGGATATGAATAATATTTTAAGGAAGTCTCAGTAAAAAAATAGAGCCTTTTTGATCAGTTTTGAAGGAGTTATTCATATTTTAGGGTTTGTAATTATTTCATCATATCTTACGAAATATAAAGAATGTTTTTGTTAAATTTTTATTGATGGTATATAATAATACAAGAAATATAAGAAAATAATTTAATATTTTTTTGATATGTTTGGAGTTATTTATTGTGATTTTATGATTTTTAATATATTCACTCTATAGGCCAAAATTTGTAGAAGTTTTTTACAAATTTTTTTCTAGAGTTCCACTATATTAAGGTGCAGATACAATAAAAATATGGGAATATTTTGATCAATTTTTAATGAGTTATTGACATTTTAGGGTATTTCATTAACCCTAGTTTTTTTTGTGGATCATGAAGTTACAAGTATTTTTAATGCTAGAGAATGGTGGATTATTTTTAAGGAGAATAATACTTAAATAATTTATTGGTAAACAAAATTATCTCTTTCTTTATCTGGGCCTACACAACATTGGTTTAATTAATTGAGCTTCACACAAAAGTATTCTTCATGGGAAAAAATGGAACAAGTTTTCCTAGATCAATTGGATATAAAAGAAAAAGAGGATGAAGAAGAGGAAGAAAATAATGATGGTAATGAAGAAGAGAATGAAGATACCTAATAATAAAAATTAGTGGAAGAGAATAATGACAATAAGGAAGAACATACAAGTGAAGAAGAAGAAGAAGAACTGGATGATAAGGGTTCAAATAGTTTGGCTCCAAATAAATTCGAGTCAATTTTTCAATTTCATGAATGCATTCAAAATAAGAAGGTTATTGTGTACATAAACCCTATCAACAAGTATAACTTCATCAACATGAATGTGGCCAATAATCTACATGTTCAAGCAAATAATATCAAGGAGATTCAAGTAGATGGTAATAATATTCCAATGTTTGAATATTTGAAACTCATTATGGAAAAATATGTTTTGCATGCAGATTTTTATGCTTTGGATATGGATGATATGGATATGGTTCTTGGATATCCATGGTTAGAGACTTTAGGAACAGTCAATATTAATGTTCACAATTAATTCATGAAGTTTTGGTATAGGAAAAAGAAGGTAACTTTATAAGATATCAATGTGGGAAAGGCACCGATAACAGTCAAGGTAGATCATGAGGATGAGATTGAAATAGATGATGAAGAGCATTAGGAAGATTCATATGACAAATAAAGCCACACTAAAATAAGAAATGAATACTTCATCTACTCAAGAGAAAAAGGAACCACTAAAGTAAAAGGTAGAAGAAAAGGTTGATAAGGTCAAAGTATTAGAAAAATTTGAGGTATATATACACCCACATCATCATGAGAGGAAACAATCATGGAGCCATGTGAGGGAGTATCATAATAACATTAAATTTGGATATATAATAAATCAAAGGTCCAATAACTATGGATATGTATGGAATACAAAGAATACCTACTATGGTCATGGATGGAATTAGAGTAGCACAGTGGAATATGGTACATGGAATCACAAAAGGAATAATTATGCATGGACACCAAAGTAGTACAATTATAATCATAAATGTAATCAAAGGAGTATAATAGAACTTGGAAATAATCTTGGAGATCTATCACGTACCATAATCACATATGGATGGCTAGATGATCGAGATTGGAGACAAGTGTGAAATAATTTGAAGCACATTCATTATTTGGTTTCTTCTTATGTTTCAGGGATGAAACATGTCAAGGAAGGAAGTAATGATATGTATATAGGGATATGATATATTCATGTATATGGGTTGATGGATATGCCTACATTTGGTACACATCCCCCTTAGTTAGTTATATGGGTCTAATATATTAGGATCATGGAGTAACGTGTGGAATTAGTGCATTGGGTAATGGTCAGCCTACATTAGGATTAAGAGGTTACCCATCTATTGTTAGTTAGATAGAGGTCTATATAAAGGAGATGATTATCATTGTAAAAGTATCAAGTAAGAATTGAGTCTTATATTATAATAGTATATTTGAGGTTGTCCCCTTGAAGAGACATTATGGAGTTATTCCTTCCTAAAGGAGTATTGTATGGTGCTACCCTACCTTAAGGGTATTCTATTTATGCATATATTGAATATTTGGACATCTTGGTCAACCAATATCTATTGTATTGTGTTGATATACATTATATTATATATATTTTATAATTATTATAAGTGTGGATCATAAAAATGTCACCACATAACATAATCCCACTCCTTCACAACCCTAAGGCAATCCATGCAAAAGAATAGTGTGTCAGAGTAGTGGCTGAGTAGATGACATCAGATGAAAAAATCTTGCTTCACTATGGAGAGAATAATAAGATTTGAACTCAAAGCTCATACAAGTAATGAAAGAGTGAGAAGGATCCATGTGGAGGTGGTATGCCTTGAGCACACAATGGAAAGGGTACCCAATGAATAAGAGAATTCTAGTTGACACTTGATATAACTTAACTGAGAGAACTCAGGGAAGGAGTAGATAAATAAGAAGCTACCATGTAGACTTGATAGAGCCCAAGATTTATATCCCAATAGAAAGAATAAATTTGGAAAACCTATAGTAGGCTTGGGAGTCTATAAAATGTTGAGTACATGGATCCCAAGAGGAAATGCACTCACAAAATTAGAAAAGCCTAGAATGAGCCTGATGTTGACACATGGATGAAACTCATCACTAAGGAGGATTGATGGAATTTATGTAATAATTGGTTGAAGAAAATTTGTTGGCCCATTTCACCCATTCATATGTCAAAATCATGATCAATCTATATAAATGCATTGATTAACATAATCAATCTTGGAGCTACTTGATGTGCAAATCAACATGATCAACTCACCTCCAACTAATAGAATGACAATAGGAGCTAAATTTGTGCATTATCAAGGAACCATAATAATTTCCATTTAATAAAATACCTAGAGAACATCAATAATATAATATCTTCCCTCTACACCAAAATCAAGGAGAATAATTCAAATCGAACAAGGACTTCTATACCCCTCACAAGGTGGAGTTTCCTCATGCAACATTAAAGAAGTGAAGAAGATGTGAATTGAAGTTAAACTTCATTTATGTTTAATATTTTAGTATTAATGAGGGAATTAATGTCAATATTTCATGTAGGGTCCCCTCATGAAAGGATCCTTTCACTATATGTACTTGTTCTTTCAAAGTAATAAGGGACATCTAATTGGTTGTGGTTCAGTCCTACCAAATTTCAAACTTTTAAACACCTTCTTGAGCAATAAATAAATTATTTTTACTTCTCATATGATAGTTATTGTGTGAAATTTATGAATTTTTGATGTAAATTTATGATAATTACAACCTATCCTTGATTTATGTCTAATTTTTTGCACCTTTATGCAATAAACTTGATCTAGTCTAGGTTGTATTTTGTGTCTCTGAGAGTTTATGCAATTCATATTTATGATGAATGTTATTTGATTTTCTTAAGATGTGGTAATCCTTATAGGTATTGTTATAATTTTAATCCTTGATATAAAAAACTTATGCCCAAGATTCATTGGTGAGTTGTGAGTTATGTATGTGTGAGCACTCTTTGAGCTCATTCTATGTGTGTCTAAACAAGTTGAGGTATTTAATTTTGGTGCTTCAACCCATAGTGAGTCATAGAAGTATAAGAATATATCTATCTTTTTATTGTAATGAAGTATTTTAGTCAAGGATCAAGGTGATTCATCAAGGGAACCAACCCTTTGTGGAGGTTTACTTTCATTTTAGGATACCCATAACCTAGAATTAATCCCATTGTGTCAATTGGGTGAGGAGGCCTGAAGACCTTCCTCAAGGGTGAAACTCAAATTTGATAACAATTTTTGGGACACCCAATGAGATCATATTTTATAATATTACTAAATATTGGTGTTGGATTTAGTAATTTTAAGTAGGTATATTAATCAAGTACTCAACATTTGGAGACTCCATAAGCATACAAACATCTTGGTGGTAGATTAGTGAAATTTTCATGCCAAAATTCATAACAAGATTAACTACAAAATATATTCCTTATAATTTTATTGAATTACCTTTTAATTTAGAAAAAAATAGGTTCTTAAAATCCATGACATACACCAAACATCCCTCTACCTCAATACATTAGAACTTACTTCAGAATAACCCTATATCAGGACCAAATTTTAGTATGGATGTCCCTAGAAACCAATTTTTTATGACTTTTGATGGTATAAAACCTTTGAATATTTACTAATACAATTATATTATAACATTATCATTGAAAAAATTACCTTTATTCACTAGATAAGATCAAACCACTCATGTAGAGCACATTAAAAATGTGGCTAACCTATGCTCAGTGCATCATGTAATCCAAGAAAGTGTAGCTTTTAGATTTCTTGATGAATATTTCAAGGGAAAGGATATAAAGTGGTATAGGAACCTTCCTCTCATTCCATTACATCCTAGGATGAGTTAGGAGTATCCCTTTACAAATAATTTGAGGACAAATCAGACCACCTCTCTTTAGTTGAGTAACTGACTACCATTAAGAGAGGTCCCCATGAGTTCATGGTTGATTTAAAACTTAGGTTATAAAAGAAATGAGATAATATCCCTCCTATGATTAGGCAATCTCCTAAATATGCATTCTTATATTTTTTGAGAACTCCAAATAGTGATATGGTGATGATCAAGGCAATGGGTGAAAGGATACTACCAAATGAATTTGAGGTGGTCGCAAGGAAAAAAAATAGCCTTATACAAGTTATAAAATTTTCACCAAGGCCTCAGATGCCCATTTTTATAGAATATAATCCCATTACACCTTTTCAAGTGCCCACATTAGTGCCAATTCTAGCTCTATCTAATTAAGTTACATTTTTTCCTAGCCAATCTAGTGAGCTGAGTGAACTAAAGGGTCTTATGAAATAATTTATAAATGAAATGGTGGAAATAAAGAGGCAATTAGCTCATACTAATTTATCATATCAAGCTCCTTATCAATAATAATATCAGCCTAATAGTCCTTCTTTTCAAAACTACTATTCAAATAAACCTCCCTACCAAGGATAAGGAACCATTACACATTCTAGGCCATATAACACTGTTGATACATGTACTCCCTACTCTTCCAAAGATATTGTACCTACTCAAAATAACCTCATGAAATATTAATAATGGTGTAATTCATGTAATCAAACCCATAGTTAAGCCTCTTACCCAAATGAATTATTGAAGCAAGCTCTAGTTGTGGAAGGTATGGTAGCACCTCAACTATCACAAACTGAAATGCTAACTCAAAGAGAGTTACGTGATGGTCAAGGATAAGCTAATGCTAAATTTGTGAATTGTCAAGAAGGAGATCATTATACCATGAATAAGTAAATGGATAGAAATAGGTTAACTATCCCAATAGTGGTTATCACAAGAGCTAAGAGGAGATCAATAGTTGATGCACAAGAGGTACCCAAAACTTTTGACTTGGATTCTCCATATTATAAAAATTATAATGATTCACTTGCAGCCCCGAAATTGTTAGAAAATAAAAAAATAAGGTTGTTGGAGGAAATGTAATATCCCAATCTTCTCATACTCAAGAGAGCACTCTTTTTCTAAAGGGGCAGCCGAGACTTAGTGGTACTCCTCTTAACATCACAAACCAAATAAATAAGGAACATGTGAGATTATAAATGTGGGAGCCTTTAACTATTCTTAGACAAAAGGATTTGCTCCAAGAATATCTCTCTAACCTCCATATCTCAACTAGATCAACAAAGAATGATAGTGTGGTTCTCACTAATTTTGGAGAGCCTATTAAGAAAAAGGTACAACCTATTAAAGAGAAGGTACATCCAATCAATGCTAAAGTACAACCAAGTAAATATGGTAAACATCTTCCCTTCTACCTTTCTTTGATCATTGGTGATAATATAGTTCACAATTATATGGTTAATAGTGGTGTTAGCAATAAAAATTATTCCAAAGTAGATAATTGATAAGCTTGGATTGAAATATGAACCAAACATAAAATGAGTAATGTAATTAGATGAGACAACTGCGAAAATAGTGGAAATAATTAAAGGTTTATAGTTGACTTTGCATGCTTTCCTAGATATTTATATTCTTGAAGATGTTGTGGTAGTTGATTTGACACCATATTTTGAATTATGTTTGTCAATAGACTTCAAAACTAATATTAGAGGGTACCTATCTTTATATTGGACACATTCTTTTTAGATCAAGGTATTGTACTAAGGTTACTATTGATTAATTACCCCTAGGTCAAATTTGGTCAACCCCTACCTTGAAAATTCAAACTTTTATGAGGTTTTCTATGTTTTAACATGGTCAAGATGGCCCTAAGATAGGTCTAATTATGTTTTGAAGGTCACACAATATGTTTCATCTTTGTCATATTTTTACACTTGTCTTAATAACCTTTTACCACCTTTTGGTCATGTTAGAGTGAAATGTATGGTTTTTCACTAAAGACAAATGTTTCAAGAGGACATATAACGTACCACATGTCATAAAGGTGTCAAAGGATAGTTTGAAATTGAAAATTATGTAGGTTCAACATGGAAATAAGGATATCACTACAAAAAATGGAGTTTCAGGTAGTTGTATGGCATGAATGACACATTTGGCATGTGGGAAGGATTTTGTAAGGTCTCTTTAGATCCCTACAAGTATTTTCTAAGTTTAGATGGATTTGATAGCTCTAAAAATGATAAAAACTAGTTATTCTCTCTCATCACTCTCTTGATAAAATCAATAAGGTCAAACAGTTTGCACTCAATATGGATAACAGAAGAAGAGTTGGACTAAGTGCACTTGGTGGGTGTTAGTACTCATTATATTATTCAAATTCATGGTTATAGGCTCTAGTTTGATGGTCTATACTATATGAATAATCACTAAGAATGTTAGTGACTCCAAACTATCTATGCATCCCCAATGGCTTTAGTTTTCTTATCTGTTTGCATTGATATGAGTAAACCAAGTAGTTTATGTGGTCTTAGATAGGATGAATACTCATTTCATGATTGAATTCAACTAGTTTATATGTGAAAATATGGAAGGATAACCATAATCAGTCCTTATAATAAGAAGTGAACATAATGATGGCTTAGAGAACAATGTATTGATACATTGCAAGTGAAGGTTTGAAGTTGAGGTTTGTAAAATAAATTGAGATGAATACCATCCTTAGTGTAACATGTTCTCTACACTCCAGTTGGTCTTGCAGCAAACCTAGTTTGAGGTCAAAGTGGATCTATATCTTCACTATCATATAGGTAGAATCCATATTGAATATGTATGTCATAGAGAATTTGAGGTGTCAATGATCTTTGAGAGATCTATTTTGTATACTGTGTATAAGTATGCATGATATTTAAGGCCTATAACATATGAAAGGTTTCCATAATCTCCAAGAACTTGGGATAAAATTTCAAAATAGTGAGACTATTTACCATAGTTAGACCTAGATGGAGACCTACAAAAGTGAAGATACCATAGAGGTCTGAGGCATTTAGAAACTAAGAGGTTTCAAGGTTTTGAGAGGATTCTCAAAATGACAATAAAAAGACTGAGCCATTGAAAATGATTTGAATGGAGTTATCAAGTCATCAACACAATTATGACCACTTCAAGCAAACCTATAGGTGTAAAGTTGAATAAAGTGGCTTAAAGGGAAGTTTTACCTTAAATTATCAAAAAATACATTTTTATTTTATACAGTGTCATTTGTTGGTTGAAGACCATGAGGTCTTTGTGAGCCTAATGTTTTCCTTCTTGTATTTTAGGCCTAAAGATAATGTCTAAACATGAGAGGAGGTTGCCATATCAAGAGAAGGTGATGGTAGAATTGGTTTTAACTCAATCAAAATATTGTTAGAAACATTTAGAGAACTACAATGTTTGAAGCCAAAATTAACTTGGAGCAGCTTGTAGACCTATAATGGATTGGTGATAGAGAATGATAGCATGATATTGAGGTAGGAATGAGTTTAACTAGGTGTTAAATGACCTCAGATGAAAAAAATAATGAAAAAAAAAACTCAAACCTATATGACTACCTATAGGAATCTCACAATTTCTCTAATATGCACACCTTTAGGTGACACAGTCAACACATACTACAAACTAGCCTAACAAATGGAGTATGAAAGTTTGTTAAGGTGGGTAGAGGTAAGGTTTATGATCACATAAAATATCACTCCCACAGTGATGATAACACATTTTTATGTGATATTAATAAGTAAGGAGATAGAGTAAAGATAAATCAAACTAGCCTCTAACCTCATATTCAGTCAACCATGCACACATGCACTATCATAAAAGCTAGTCTTGAGGTTTTGTAGTCTTGAGAGTCATAAAGATTTGACCAAGATTTAAAGCTTTATAAAAAATGTCTTTATGACCTATGACAAACCTCCATGGTCTTATTTTGATCATACTAATAGGGGAAGTGTCCTCTATTTTGTCTCAGAATAGAGGCACTCCTTGAGCAACATAGCCTATAGACTTAGTATATAAATGTTGAAAGGATGAATGAGGAGTATTTAAATGATATTAGGATGATTTATATAGTTGGGATAAAGGTGAAAAAAGTTTTAACAGGCATCACTTCACTATGATCACACACAAGTGGTCATATACATATAAATACAGTTTAGGCCTCCCAGGCCTAAAATTAGGACTAAACCCTCATGGTGTCTAATGTCAATATCATGGCCAAATTATGATCATAATAAATTTTATAGAATTAATTTATGAGTGAAGAGTCTATAACATACATTAATTTTTAATAAACAACTTAAATTGGTCATTTTTGGCCTAATCTTCTCTCAGGCCTATCCAAAATGCAAGCAACTAGTCAAGGAGCCATTTTATTTTGATCATATCTATAAAAATAGTGTGCATGTTGACTCAAGTAGTTAAGGATAGTTGATAGGTGTCGTTAAATTTATCTCAGTGGAATTAGGTCAATGGTTGAGCATCTAAATTTTATGAATCATTGTTAACAATGCAAGTGACCTAAAACCCTCCTAAATCCCTTGTATGAACCCGATGGAGAAAATATGAATGGATATACATATATAAGTGGCAAATTAAGCTATAATATTATATAAACTTGTTAATAATTATCTCAAACTCCTTTTTATCCAAAATTTATATATTGTCACTTGTACCGACAAGCTGAATTCAGTGTTTCTTATAAGATTTGAGTTGTTTCATAGGTACAAAATGGAATAGGTGAATGAATTCAATTTATGTAGGTGTGTAGGGATGTTTTATAATTAATAATATACAATTATAACCCTATTTAAGCATGTAAACCCATATTATAGACTATTCATTACAGGCAATCTAAATATGACAGTGAGAAAACAAGGTGACTGTCTAATGTGAAGATGAGAAGTGTTGTTTGAATTTCATTAAGGTCTATTTGATAGACAAAAGGATAAATAGGTATATAATATATGTAATACATCCATACAATGAATATCCATGAACATGTGCAAGTCACCTAAGTGACAAATCTATGAATCAGGCCTAGAGGGCTAGTGAATAGTTACAAGAAAGTGAGTGACAAGTGGTGCAAAAAAGTTCATCAATTGGAGAGGCATACATTACTATCACCTTATTTTTTAAAAATTCATAATTTATAAATCACATGTCAAATATTTATATATCATTTTCAAATAATCAAGAGAAATCCTCGTCATCAAAGTAGTTTCAAAGAAAGATATGGAGATCTCTACACCAACTTAAGGAGAATGATGCATTTTTGATGGACACTTGTACAATATCACTTCATAAAATATTTTAAACTTAATTATATTATATTTTAAATTATTTTAAATTATTTACACTTGGCCTCATGACTCTTAAACTTCACTTATTCTCTCTCCTTTCCTATGCTCTATATATGCAAGCCATTATGGCATTGTAAAGGGATCCACAATTGGTATGGTGAATCCCTATTGGTTTGACATATTGATTTGAATTTGAATAAATTTATGAAGTTGATTTTGTATTTTTAATTCTTACATAAGTATGTCAAGTAGTATATTTGGATAACAAGTGATGAATGTCATCTCATTTCTTCCATCCTGCTCTTGTATGCATTGTGTGAGTAATAACATCTCTTCTAATAGGTCTCATGAAGTGTATATGTTTTTAAAGTGTTTTGAAGTGTGAGAGAGACTAGTAGTGTCTAATATAAATCCTTATTTTCACCCACCTCTGGATATGCATGGTAATCTACTTCTATGTAGAAACACTTATGCTAGAAGAACATTGAGTTGAGGTCAGTTTTAACAACCTTCTTTCTAAGTGTAGATGCAAGCGTGTTTTATGGACTTATATTTGGTGTATTACATTCATTATTTTAGGTTGGTTTATATTTAATTATTCCATTTTCACCTAAAATATTTATTATTCTAATGTAGTGTGTGATCCTAAAAGATAGAACAATGGAGTTAGCCTTTTTAAATCTAGAGTATTATCTCTTGTACTAGCTTGTCTATACATAGAGATAGTTCCATGTTATCCCAAATTTGAGGAGGTAGATTTGAATTACTTAGGGTGAAAATTTGGGATATAAAATTTATAGAACACCTAGTATAAAATCAATTCCAATAAGGTTGTTCAAGTTGGATGTTGGATTTAATAATAAGGAAGCTATAATAATCCACTTCCTGTAGTATCTTGTGACTCCAACATTTCAATTTTGGTTTTAGACTAGTGCACTCTATCATGCCTAAGGTAAACACAAGATATCTTACTAAATGTATCACTTATGAATTCCAAGATATTTCTCATTATTCATATAAGGCAAATAGATTTGCTAAAACCCATTCTTATCCAAAGAAGTCATACCTTGCTCACAAGCCTATAAGAAAGTTCTTGATTGACCCTTTCTTGTAAAGTTATAAAGCTACAATGTCAAAGAACCTACCTTTTATTTAATTAAATGGATATAGTCCTCTAATAATTTCCCACTATGATGACATCTCCATATTTTCTCTTAAAAGTGTTCCCTCATACACCAATGAGACTATCATTACCCCTATTGATCATATTAGAAACATTGTTAACTTTTTAAATATCCATCACTTCATTTAAGAGAACATAGAAATCATATTTTTGGATCTCTTTCAAAGGAAAATATCTTGACTGATATGGTACTTTGGCACCTGAATCAATCACCACATGGGATGAGTTGGGAGATGCATTGATAAGAATATTTGAGGACAAGAGTGACAACTTGTCATTGATGGAGAAACTAACTAGAATAAGGAAAGTATCTCAAGAATTCATCCAAGACTTCAATATAAGATTTTAGACATGGGATAAGATGCCAGTCTTGGTAAGATCCACATCTCACCATGATTTCCTCTACTATCTTAAAGCTTTTGATAGTGATATTTTAATGATGATACAATCTATGGGAGGTAACATTTTGCCTAATGCCTATGAATATTTCCTCAAGACTTCCCATGCCTATATTTCCAAATTTGAAAACCCCTACACTTGTTTTTTCTCTTATTCTTGTACCTAAACACAATCATACTACCCTTAGTCAACCAAGCAAGTCCAACGAGGTAGAAAAGATGATAGTTATGGAACAAGATATCTTAGGTCTTAAGAGGATTATCCAACAACATAAAGTAAGGCCTTTTCAAAGCCACTATCAACGTAATCAGTTATAACTTAACTATCAAGGTAATATACCACCTTTTTAAGGTCATTCTCAAGGTCAAGGACATCTAATTCAAATTAAGTCATATAATGGATACAATCCCAATGCTCCCTCTACCTCAAGAACATTAGTGCCTACTAAAAATAACCTTTCCCAAGATCATGATGGTCAACATTCATGAGATCAAACTTATGATCCATATTCCTATGTCAATGAGTCTTTCAACCAAGCCTTCATGGTAAGTTTGGGAACTATGCTAGCTGTGACTCAAGATGAAATACCAAATGAAGGAGAGACCAATGGGAAGAGTGCTCAAGTGGGGTCTAAATTGGTCAATTGGCAACAAGATGATTCATATGTTGTGAATTATCAAGGGAAACAAGATAGGATTCAAGTCCTATAGCTACAAACACAAGGGCTAATATGAAGGTAGTTGAAGAAGTTAAAGGGGATGCTAGTGGTCAATCAATGATTGTTAAAACATCTCAAAGTATAGGTATGTCTAGTGTAGTTACAAGTACACAAGTAACTCAAAGAGATCAAAATGTTAGGAATGTTTTCATACCTTAAAATACTCAAGGTATAGGCAACACTATTCCTACTAGTAGACAAGACAAGGTCAGTGCCTCTTTCACTAACATTATAGAGCAAATGAAGAGGTATCATGTGAATGCATCAATGTGGGATACATTAATAATACCTGGACAAGCAAACCTACTTCAATAAAAGCTGTCCAATCTTAGTTTGGTAACCAAACAACCTAGTAGGAATGAGGTAGCCTTGACAAACACATTGAGGCCTAATTAAGGATAATCAAACAAAGTTGAAAAGGTAGATGAATCTCCTCCATTCTATCTATTAATTGTAATTGGAGATGCTTTGGTTCACAATTGACTTTTTGATAGTGGATCTAGTACTTGTGTCATGCCCAAGAAAGTAGATGATAAATTAAACTTGAAGTATGAGCCTCATGCCAAAGGAGTGCTATAATTGGATGGGTTAGCTTCTTTGATAATTTTCATAATCAAAGGTTTGAAAATTATTCTCCATGCTTGTCCTACTTTCACCATTTCTCAAGATATTGTGGTTGTGGATGTGCCACCCCATTTTTCACTTTGTTTGTTAAGAGAATTCACTACTAAGATTGGAGGTTATTTGACTTTAGACTAGTCCTATATGGGATTTAAGACTATGTATGGTGTAAAAGTTATAATCAAATCAAAACCTATATCTAGTTTTCATGTAGAACAATATGTGACTTATACATCTAATATGAATTTTAATGTCATTGAGGAAGAAGGTCACCCTAGTGATAAAAAACCTCTAACTTTTCTTGATTGCATATATAACTTGTATCTTGATGGATGGGGAGCTGGGCAATATGGATGTGAAGAAACAAGACTTGGTACTTACATAATTCATGAAAAATGTGATGGAGTTATTGAGGCATATTATAATGACATTATAGAATAAGTTGTATGGGGAAACTACCTTGTACAAATGGAAGATGTTGTGACTATCCCAGCTATGGCAAAGTATGATAGTCTTTGTGAGCACTTAATTTTTCTTGATAAAGAAGAGAACACTCATGAGGATGAACCTAAAGAGGAAGTAGATGATATGTGGTAATATCTCAATTCCATTATGCATGAATTTGAGGATTTGATTAGGCTTGTAATTTTTCAAAAGGTATACAGACCTGATGATGAGGTCAACCATGTACCTAATGAGAATAAACTAGAGTGTGAGGTCTCTACTAAGAAAGAAACAAATATGATAGACTAATAAGTGTTTGGTGAACAAAAGGATATCCTTGATGATCCCCAACATCATACATATCATGAGTCAAATACATCTAAACTTGAGTAGGCTTTGAAGATTCCTAGTTTTTAGATTGAATATTTCCAAGCAAACGTGACAAGGTCCAAGCAAGATACAATCTCAAACAAGACTATTAGATATATATATGGAGTGTTTTTGAAAGATAAAAATGACAAAATTACAGCTAGCAAAACTTGCAAAGATGGTAAGCCATTTGACTATCTCCATAAATAAGTTTTCATTAACAAGTATGCCTCATATGATAGATTGCTTTCATAGAACAATAGTGATGCAAGGATTATTGTATTTGACCTTGGTTGAAGCATTGAAGAATATATTTTTCAACTCAAGTGTTTTTAGGTATTATGTATATTAGGATGGGTGTGTGTTTTTATTTAAGTTGTTTGTGTGTTTTCCTTAAGTTTTCACAAGAATAAAAGTGTGTATTTTATGTTTTACTTTATGTGTTTATTTTCTATTGTGTTTAGTGTGGTTTGGTGTCATTTGAGAGGCTTATAAATGTTAAGTGTAGTGTATGGGTGAATCCATTTCCTAAAGATAGGAGAAGGAAACTGGTCCTTAGCATAACAAGCATGCTACCCCTAGGGAATCACCAAAATGTTGACTAATTTTACCTCTAGGTCAAATTTGGTCAACCATCCCTTGCAAATTCAAACTTTTATGAGGTCTTATATGTTTTAACATGGTCATCATGGTATTATGATAGGTCTAATCATATTTTTAAGGTCACACAATATGTTTCATCTTTGTCGTATTTGTACACTTGTCTTAATAGCCTTTTTACCACCTTTTGGTCATGTTAGAGTGAAATGTATGATTTTTCACTAAGGATAAATGTTTCAAGAGGATATTTAACATACCACATGTAAAAAATGTGTCAGAGTATAGTTTTAAATTTAAAATTATTTAGGTTTAATATGGAAAGAAAGAGATCACTATTAAAGGGGAGTTTCAGGTAGTTATATGACTTGAATGACAAATTTGGCACATGGGAAGGCCTTAAGAAGGTCTATTCAGATACCCAAAAGTATTTTCCAAGTTTAAATGGCTTTGAAAACTCAAAAAATGAAAAAAATTAGTTCATTTCTCTCATCACTCTCTTGGGAAAGTCAACAAGGTCAAATAGTTTGCACTTGGTATAGACAAGAGAAGAAGAGTTGGACTAAGTGCACTTGGTGGGTGTTACTAATCCTTAGGTTTTATATTCTATATTGTATGAAAAATTAATAAGGTTGTTAGTGACTCTAAAATTCATATACATTCCTAATGGCTTTGGGTTTCTTCTTTATTTTCATTGATTCGAGTAACCCAAGCAGTTCATATGGTCTTGTAGAGCATGTCAACCCATTTCATGATTGAATTAAATTGGTTGGAATGTGAAAAAATGGAAGGATGAGCATAATAACTCCTTGTAATAGGAAGTGAACATAGTGATGGCTTACATAGTAGTATCTTTATAATTTTTAGGTGAAGTTGTGAAGTTGAGGTTTGTAAAACAATTTGAGATGAATAACATCCTTAGTGTAATATGCTCTCTAATCCATAATTTATCTTGAACGCAAACCTAGTTTGAGTTCATAGTGGATATATATCTTCACTATCATATATTTAGAATGCATATTGAATATGTATGTCATAGAGAATTTGATGTGTCAATGATATTTGGGAGATCCAAGTTATATAATTTGTGATATGTATCCACCATCTTTAAGGCCTATAATGTATTCAAGGTTTCCATCATCTATAAGAAGAGGACTAGACTTTCCAAATAGTGAGACTATTTACCATAGTCAGACTTAGATGGAGACTTACATAAGTGAAGATATCATAGAGGTTTGAAGAATTGATAAATTGAGAAGAGGTTTCAAGGTTTTGAGAGGATTCTCAAGATGACAACAATAAGACTGAGCCATTGAAAAGGACTTGAATGAAATTATCAATTCATTAACAAAGTTATGACCACTTGAATCAAACCTATAGGTGTAGAGTTGAAGAAAGTGGCTCAATGAGAAGTTTTACCTTAACTTCTCTAAAAAGAAATTTTTGTTTTAGATAGTGTCATTTGTTGGTTGAAGACCGTGAGGTATGTGTGAGCCTAATGTTTTCCTTTTGTAGCTTAGGCCTAAAGATAATGTCTGAATATGAGAGGAGGTTTCCATCTCAAGAGAAGTTGATGGTATAATTGGTTTTAACTTAGTGAAAACCCTATTAGAAACATTCAAATAACTATAATGTTTGAAGCCAAAATGAACTTGGAATAACTTATAGGCCTACAGTGCATTGGTGATGGAGAATGATAACATGAACTCAAGGTAGGAATGAGTTAAAATAGGTGTAAAATGACATAATGAATTAAGATTAAATAAAAATAATGGAATACAATGCTTATAATGGTATGACTACCTATAAAAATCTCACAATTTCCCTAAAATGCACACCTTTAGGTGACATAATCAACACATACTACAAACTAGCCTAGCAAATGGAGAATGCAAGTTTAGTACTGTGGGCAGAGGTAAGGTGGATGATAACATAAAGGATCACTCCAAAATTGATGATAACAAATTTTTATGTGATCTTCATAAGTAAGGAGATAGAGTAAAGATAAAGCAAACTGACCTCTAACATCTTATTCAGTCAACCATGCACACATGCACTATCGCTAGTCTTGAGGGTTTGTAGTGTTGAGATATATAGAGAGGTGACCAAGACTTGATATATTTTACATAAGGTCCTAATTACATGTGTTAAAACTTCATAGTCTTAGTTTGATCATACCAATATGGGAAGTGTCCTCTATTTTGTCTTAGACTAGAGGCACTCCCTGAATAACATAACCTACAGACTTAGTATATGAATGTTGAAAGGATGAATGAGGAGTATTGGAATGTTAATAGGATTATGTATATATTTTTAATGAAGGTGAAAAAAGTTTTAAGAGGCCTCACATTCATTGTGATCACACACATGTGGTCATATACATAGAAATTTAGTTTAGGCCTATTAAGCCTAGACCTAGACTTAAACCCTCATGGTGTCTAATGTCAATATCATGACCACATGATGATCATAATAAATTTTATACCATTAATTTATGATTGGATATTATATAAATTTTGTAAGTTTGCAGGAAACAACTCAATTGGTCATTTTGGCCTAAAATTCTCTCCAGCTTATCCAAAATGCAAGCAACTAGTCAAGGAGCCAATTTATTTTGATCATATCCATACAGACCATGTGGATGGTGATAAATTATTTAGGGATAGTTTAAGGATATCCTCAACTTGATCTCAATGTAATTAGTTTAAGGGTTGAGCATCTAAATTTTATGAATCATTGTTAACAACTCAAGTGATCTAAAACCCTCCTAAAATTATTGTATGAACTTGATGGAGAAAACATGAATGGATATTAATATATATGTGTCTAATTAACATGGAATATTATTTAAATATTTTTGTCACTCTCTCAATCTCCTTGCTATCCAATTGTTCTGTACTGTTACTTTTATGGACATGCCTAATTTAGTGTTTCTTACAAGATTTGAGTTATTTCACAAGTATAAAAGGGAATAGGTGAATGAAAGACATTGAGGGAGGTGTGTATGGATGTATTATAACTCCTCATATACCATTATCACCTCAATTAATCATGGAATCCCTGCTTTTAGACTATTAATTGTAGGCAGTCTGAATAGGATAGTGAGAAAGCAAAGTGATTGCCTAGTGTGAAGATGAGAAGTGTTGTTTGAGTTTAATTGAGGTCTATTTGATAGACTATAGGAAAAATAAATATTGAATATATGTCATAAATCCATTAAATGAATCTCCATGAACATGTGAAGGTCACTTAAGTGACAAGTGTATGAATCGAGCCTAAAAGGCTAGTGAACAATTACAAGAAAGTGAGTGACAAGTGGTGTAGAGAAGTTCATAAGTTGGGGAGGCATACATGATTATCACCGTCTTGTTTCTAAATTCATAAGTCAGAGAGAATGTGTCAAATACTTATATATAAATTTCAAATAATCAAGTGAACTCTTCATTATCAAGGCAGTTTTAAAGAAAGACATTGAGATCTCTATGCCAACTTTAAGAGAATGATGCATTTATGATGGAAACTTGTCTAAGACAACTTCATAACCTATTTTAAATTTAATTATATTACATTATAAATAATTCAAAAGTCTTGACACTTGGCCTTGTGACTATTGAGCTTCACTTCTTCTCTCTCCTCTCCTATGCTCTATATATGCAAGCCATTTAAACATTATAAAGGGATCCATAATTGGTATGATGAAGCTCTACTAGTTTGACATCTTGATTTGCATTTGAATAAAGTTATAAAGTTGATTTTGTCTCTACAACTCTTGCATAAGTATTGTAAGTAGTATAATTGGATGAAAAGTGATGAATGTATTCTCCATGCTTCAATTCTACTCTTTTTTGCATTGTGTGAGTTGTAACATCTCTTCTAATAGGTCTCATGAAGTGTATGTGTTTTTTATGTGTGTTTTGAAGTGAGAGAGAGACTAGTAGTGTATAATATTATATCTTATTTTCAACCACCTCTAAATATGCATATAAATCTACCTCCATATAGAAACAATTATTCTAGAAGAACATTGAGTTGAGGTCAGTTTTAGTAGCCTTCTTTCTTAGTGTAGATGCAAATGTGTTTTGTGGAATTATCTTTGGTGTATCACCTTTACTATTTTAGGTTTTTTTATGTTTCCTTCTTCCCTTTTCACTTCCAATAGTGATTAGTCTAATTTAATGTGTGAGCCTAAAAAATAGATCAAGGGAGGTAGCCCTTTAAAATCTAGAGGTATATCTCTTGAAGTAACTTGCCTATTTGCAGAGGTAGTCCCATGTTACCACAATTTTGAGAAGGTTTATTTAAGTTATCTAGGGTGAAAATTTGGGATATAAAAGTTACTATAAAATTAGAACCTATTTCTAAATTTCATATATAACCTTATATGCCAAGCATTACTAATGTGAATTGTACCATACTTGATGAGAAAGAACATCTAAATGATCAAGATCTATCCAGTCTTCTTGAAGGAGTTCCTAATATTTTCCTTGATGAGTGGGTAAGTATTATCCTTAAAAGTTGATTGAAAAAGGTTTGGGAATTTATTGTTTGCATGAAGAAATAATGTCTATACCAACACTTGCCAAGCTAAGTGAGTCTAGTGAAGGATTATGGAAGCTATTATTTTATGTCTCAAGGAATATTAATGGAGAAAGGGATGGAATGATGCTTATTTATCCATAAAATCAAAGTAATATTCAATTATATTTTAGTTTGGATGTACTTATAATGTAGCTGAGTATGAGGCACACATACATGGTCTCCAATGGGCAATCAATTTAGGAACAAAAAGTCTCCAAGTGTTTGGTGATATAGAGATAGTTGTACATTAGGTTATAGTTCATAATTTGGATAAAAAAATTATATTTTAGTCATATAAACATAGGGTGTGGGATCTCATAGAATAATTTTAAGCTTTCAACATACAACTTATCCCAAGAGAGGAAAATAAAAATCTTGATCGGTTAGCAACCATAAGAGTTCAATTAACATTCCTAATGATATCAAAAATGAGAAATATTAATATCACATCAAGGTAGTGGTATGGACCTACATCTTGGATAATGTTTTGAGTTGGTAAGTGTTTGAAAATGATAAAAAAACAACATGTTTTCTTTAAGAAGAAGCTTAATTCTCTTCTAGAAATCAAAATAAATTACAATAGTACTATGAGGATCAGATTGTGCAATTGAATACAAACAAGCTACCAAAAGGACTTGTCACACTTGAGAGTATATTCAATAGTGATGACCAAATGAGTAAAAATAAAGTGAGGATGTCTATAAAGGAATAAAACTATGAAGGCATTGCCATCTTCAAGGATAAGTTTCTTAAACTTGGAAACGTATGTTAAAAACATGAAAGAGAATCATTTTTTGAGTTGTACCAAGATTTAATTGATGTTTTTACTTGGGAATATGGTGAAATTAAGGGTTTTGATTCAATATTAGCTCAACATATTGTAGAGATGGAATCTAATGCTAAATTAGTAAGACAAAGGCAAAGGCCTATTAATCTAAAGATGGAATCTTTGATGAGAAAAGAGTTGACCAAGTTGATTGAGTCAAGAATCATCTTTCCCATTAAGCATTACTCATGGTTTGAAAAACTTGTGCATGTGAGGAAAAATAATGGGTAAATAAGGTTGTGTGTGGATTTTAGAGATTTTGGACAAGGATTCCTCAAAGGATCACTACCTTTTTCCATCCATAGAGCAAATTATTCAAATGGTAACACGATCTAAGTAGTTTTTTATTCTTGATGGCTATAGTGGGTATAATCAGATTTTAGTAAGAGAGGAAGAGAAATTCAAAATAGCCTTCACCAATAAATGGGGAACCTATGCTTATAAGAGAATTACCTTTAGATTGTTAAATATAGGTGATAAATTTCAAAGAGCCATGGACATGGCCTTTCAATGTTTGCTAAATGATATAATTTTAGAATATCTAGATGACATAATCATGTTTTTAAATAATGCTAATGATCATTTGAGTCATCTTAGGCAGATTTTTAAAAGGTGTAGGCAATTTTGGGTCTTTTTCAACCTAAATAAATGTGTTTTTTCAGTCCACGAAGGTAAGATCTTGGGCCATACTCTTTCAAAGCAAGGATTGACCATTGATCCTAAAAGGGTAAAATTCATATTGTCTTTATCTTTTAATCAACACAAGAAGGGACTACAAAGATTTTTGGTTAAAATAAACTTTGTAAGAAGGTTCATTTTTTCTTTTTAAAGTTTATCTAAACCAATAACAACCATGTTGAAGATAATTAGAATTTTAGTTGGATAAAGGAAGGAAAAAATAGCTTTGAGGCCATCAAATAAGCCATTTCCCAAGCATCTACGCTTGCAAATCTTGATTTATAAAATGATTTTATATTTTATGCATTTTCAAGTTTGGAGACTATCTTAGCTATGTTGACCCAACATAATGATGAAAAGTTAGAGAAACCAATTGCTTCTTTAGCCAAGGCCTATAAGACTATGAGGTGAGGTATACTTTTATGGGAAAGCAAATACTTTTAGTTATTATAAGTATGAATTTTTTTAGATATATCCTTTAAAAAAATAAAATTCATGTAATGGTATCTCACCTAAGTATCAAGGACTTCTTGTTGAGCAAAAATTTGAATGAAAAGAGGGTTGGTTGGATCATAAAAGTAATGAAATATGATGTGGAATTCAAGGTAAGCAAGATAATAAAAGGTAAGGGGATATTTCAACACTTATCTTTATATTTAGAAGATAATAAGGCGGTCATCATATCACTCCTAGATGAGCCACATGTAGCGACATATTCATATCCTATGAGTTGGACACAAGAGATGATCTATTACTTGCATATTGGTATGTTCCCTCAAGGTTTAGATAGGACAAAAAGAAGGTGTTTCAAACATAAAGCTATTCACTTTGTGCTTGTTGATGGTTTAATATTAAAAAGGTACATTAATAGCATTATTTTAAGGTGTGTAGACTCAAATCAGATTGATAGATTGCTAGAAGAGTTCCATGATGTCTTTTCAGGAGGACATTATGCTCCAAGAACTATAACTCTCAAAATCATGAAAGGAGGCTACTATTGGCCTATTATCTTCAAGGATTTATATGCATGGGTCAGTAAATGCTATAAATGTGACTTCTTTGTGGGAAAAAAGAAGCTTATAACCCTTCTTCTTAATCCAATTTTAGTTAAGTATCCATTTATGCAATGGGGATTAGACTTCATAGGGGAAATCAATCCACTATCAAGATTAGGACATAACTGGATACTAACTACAATATACTACTTTACTAGATGGATTGAGGTAATTTATTTGAAAGAGGCAAATGAGGCCAATATTCTTGAATTTTATTAAAGGATTATAATTAGGTTTGAAGTACCTTCTACCACCATATTAGATAATGCCTTGGCATTTCTTGGTGCCAAAATAATTGAATGGGCTATAAGAAATGGAATTCACTTGAGTACATCTTAAAATTACATCCCTCAAGGAAATAGACTTGCCAAATCCACAAATAATAACCTTATAAATATCATCAAAATAACTTTGGAGGAAAATTAGAGGGCATGGTACACTAAGTATAAATTAGCCTTATGGGATGATAGAATTACTCCCAAATGGTCTATTGGAAACTCACATTACAAGCTTGTTTATATTAGAGAGGAAATATTACTAATATACCTTAAATTACAAGACTTAGAGATCATAAACCGACTTGAGATGATGGAAAAAGGAGACATGGAAGTAATATATGAAAATTTGATGGAGTTAAAGTTAAGAGACCAAACCATGCACACAATGGAGCTCCATCAAGACCAAGTGAAAAGGTATTTTGACAATAGAGTAGTGGCAAGAAATTTTCAATAAAGAGACATTGTCCTCAAATGGGATGAGGATAGATAAAAAAATAGGTAATAAAACCAAATTTGACACAATATGGAGTGGTCCTTATGTCATTTATAGCTGTAAATCACATAATACTTTTTAGTTGTCAAAATTGAATGGGGAAGAGCTGCCAATCCTAGTCAATGGCATATTTCTCAAGCAATGTTATTGAGGTGAAATGTCATCTTGTACATAGTAGTGTTTATATTTCAATTTCCTCCAAGTGTTGTTATGAACATGTTCAATTGGTAGTTGTATTAGTTTTCAATCCCATAAGTGTTTTTTCACATGTATTATTGTTGTTTTGAGTATGCATTACTCAATTTCAGATTTGCTTGAGGATGGTAAAATAGTGTTTATCATATTTAGATTATATTTGGTGATTATTTTCATGATTACATGGCTAATGGACTTCATATGGTAGTTGGTATTTTACTCAGTAGGAAAGCATCCTACAGAGGTTGTCAGAATGTTGACCAATTATGGGTCACCGTGGGGAAGCTGCATCCATTTCAATTTAAGGCTTTAAATCACCTACAAGTTATCAAAATTTAGATAATTTGAGGTAAATCAAATGAGTATGAGTTTGGGCCTAGATTATTTTCAACACTTAGACATTTTGAGGAAGTTCTCAAGCATGTAGTAGTCTTCCCAGCCTCCCTTTTAGTCTTCTTAGTGAACATAAAGCACTCTTGGAGCCCACAGGGGTCAAAAAACAAAAAGAATTAGTAGATATTCAATAATATTCATGATTAAGGCATTGGGAAGTGAAGAGATAAAATTTGATGGCATATCAATGATGTCTTTATGGAATATTGGGTTGTTAGTCACAGTGGGACTTTGGTCCAATTGAATGGTGCCACATGATAAACATGTATAACTCTTAACAATCCTAAACATATTCAAAATGCCTTTTCACACTTATTCAATTTTTTTTATTTACCCAAATCCATGTGTCAATTTTTCACTCAGTAAGACTTAGCCATTTCTCTTCAAATTTAGCCCAATGACATTTGTCAATCTCTGAGCAGTCTCAGGCCTATTCAAAAGCCTTTTAAGAATTAATTAATTTTATTCAATTTTCATTAGTGGGATAATGATGATAGTAATAATTTGGGTGAGTGGGTGAATGAGTTAGAGAGATGGTTCCACATGTCATAATCCTGGTGTCCTGGGTCTTATAACTATCTATATAATTCAAAACCCTATGGGATAGTGGGTTAGTAGGATTATGCCATGTGACATAATCCTACTAATCTGCTCTCCCAAATATTTTTATGTATCCCAAAGAGATGTCAAATCCTTGGTATAGTAGGAGAGTGGGATGATACCATGTATCATAATCCTATTATTCTATAGCCTCAGGGTGTTTTATGTAAAAGAATAATGTCTGAGAGTAATGAGTGAGAGATGATGCCACATGGAAAAATATTGCTTCATTATAGAGAGAACACTCAAATTTACACTCAAATCCTCAACTAAGTAACATAATATTGAGAAAGAGACATGTGGAGGTGGTATTCCCTAAGTACGTAGCACCATGAGCACCTAAGGAATAAGAGAACTCTAGTTGGCACTTGATAGAACCCAATCGAGAGAGCCTAGGGAAAGGGTAGACAAATAAGAAGATACCACATGGACCTAATAAATCCTAGGGGTTTATATCCCAATAGAAATAATACATTTAGTAAACCTAGATTAGGCTCAAGTATCTTAAAAATTTTGAGTACATAGGTCCTAAAGGGGAATGCACTCATAGAAGTAAAAAAGCCTAGAATGAGCCCAATGTCAACACATGGCTAGAACCTACCATTGAAGAGTTTGTGGCATCTACACTAGCACTAGCTAAGGTAAATTTGATAGATCCTTTTTCTCATTTAGATGTCAAACTCATGAGTAAGTTGTATAACTAAATTGATTCACATAATCAATCTTGGAATGACGCAACATGCAAATCAACATGACTAATTTGGCTCCAACTAGTAGAATGCAAGAGGATCTAAGTTGTGCATTATCAAGGTACAATCATAATTTCCATTTAAAATAATACCTAAAGAACCTCAATAAGATCATTTCTTCCATCTACACCAAAATCATGGAAAACAAGTCAAATCGAACAATAACTTCTATGCTCCTCACAAGGTATAGTTTCATCATACAACATTCAAGAAGTGAAGAAGCTGTGAATTAAAGTTAAAATTTAGTTATGTTTTATATTTCATCCTTAATGAGGGAATTAATTATAATCTTGTATGTGGGGTCCCCTTATGAAAGGATCCTTTCACTATATATACTTATTATTTCTAAGTATAAGGTACCTCTAGCTGATTGTGGCTCAACCCTACCAAATTTTAAACTTGTAAACACTTTTTTGAACAATAATTAAATTGATTTTACCTTATCATATGCTGGTTATTATGTGTAATTTGATGAATTATTGATGTAATCTTATGATATTACAACCTATCCCTGATTTGTGTCCAATTTTAAGTATCTTTATGCAATAAACTTGATCTAGTGTAGATTGTATTTTGTGTCTTTGAGAGTTTATGCAATTCATAATTGTGATGAATGTTATTTGAGCTTCCTAAGATAAGTGGTCATCCTTTTAGGTATTTTTATAAGATGAATCCTATGTAAAAAACACTTATGCCCAAGATTCATTGGTGAGTTATGAGTTGTGTATGTGTGAGTGCTCTTTGAACTCATTCTATGTGTGTCCAAACAAGTTGAGGTATTGAATTTTGGTGCATCAACTGATACTTAGTCATATAATTATAGGAACCTCTCTCTCTTTTCATTATCAAAAAATAGTTTAGGTGAGGATCAAGGTGATTCATTAAGGAAACTAGACCTCCCTGTAGGTTTACTTCTATTATAAGATACACACAACTTGGAAGTGATTCCATTGTGTCAATTGGGTGAGGAGGCTTGAAAACCTTTCTAAATGGTGCAAATCAAATTTAAAAATATAAATTACAATAATAGTTCACATGTTACAAGTTTGGAGACATTAGTTTCTAGGAAAAAAACTTAATTTCAAGATCGACAACTTAGGACTTAACTAAATTTTCACACAACCAAATTTGAATGCATACCAAAGACCTCTCTATAGGTTTAATTCCATTATAGGATACACAAAACCTAGAAGTGATCCCATTATGTCAATTGGGTGAGGAGTCCTGAAGACCTTCTTTAATGGTGAAACTCAAATTTGATAATAGAACTTACAACAATAGTTCACACATTACAAGTTTGGAGACATTATTTGCTAGGAAAACCTTTTGATCTCAAGATTGACAACTTAGGAGTTAAGTAAATATTTAGTCAACCAAATTTGAATGCGTGCCAAAGACATTGGTCATGATTTATTTTAGACTATGAATTTGACATTAGTTATATTAATGGTAAGTAAAAATGTGTAACTGATGTTTTTAGCCAATAAAGATACATTGCAGTTGTGGCTATTATTCTATCAACTTTTCAAGAATAAGTTTTGAGTTAATCTTTAGGGGATTATTTATATGACCAAGTCAATAAATGCCTCACAAAGAATCCATAAGATTATAGGTATGAGGGATATTAGTTTGAGCACAATGGATTGTAAAGATACAAAGGTAAAATATATTTTCTAGATCAAAGAAATTTGAGAACACTCATGCTTAGATAAATACATTGTGCACCTTATTTTGCTCACCTTGGAGTGACTAAATTGATGGTAGAACTAAGACCACTAGATTTTTAGAAGGGAGTTAAACATGATATAACCAATTTTGTGGCTAAATGTTTAGAATGTCAACTGGTTAAGGTTGAATATGTGTACCCTATATGATTATTGTACCCTCATGATATACCAAATTGAAAGTGGCATGTCATCCATATGAATTTTGTACAAGGTCTTCTAATGTCTAAAAATTGGCATGACGCAATTTTAGTTATGGTTAAAACTCTTACTAAAGATGCACATTTCATACCAGGTAATCTGATATATGATGCACCAATTTTGGATAAAAGGTTTGTTAAAGAAGTTTTTAGGATTCATGGATTTACAAAGAAGATTACATTAGATAGATATGCACAGATGAGCTAAAGGTTTTGGAAGACCTTGTATCTAACCTTGGGAACTCAACTTAATTTTAGTACATGTCACCCATAGATGAATGAATAAACTAAGTATAAACTAGGGTTTGAAAGATTTATTATGGATGTATTGTATTGACCAAAACTATAAATGGGAAAATTATCTTTCACTGGAGGAATTTGTATATAATAACTCATACCATTCTAATAAAAAAGGCCCCTATTGAGGCATTATATGGCATAAAATACATAACTCCTATTAGCTGCAATAAGATAGAGGATATATTAAGCATTGGGATATAAATGTTACCAAAAATGAAAGAACAAGTCAAATAGATTAGGAAAATATTAACTAAATTTAATGATAGATAAAAGATCTATGCTAATAATCAATAAGATGTGGGTGAGTTAGTAAAGTGACTTGGCTGATATAAGTCCCACCCAATTTTAAATCTTAGATGGTATTGGAGGTTGGTTGTGGCCGATCATTGGTATTGGGATAATTATGGTCATTTATGGTGTTCTCAGGCTAGTTGGGGCCATTTTTGGTAATTTTAGTACTTGTGTACTATGGGATCTAGGCCTCTGATTGTGTCCCAGACTGGTTAGAGCTTGGGTCAAAAATATCTGTATGGATGGGGGACACACAAAAAATGTCATATTTATAAAAAAGATATATACTAATAGGAAAAAATAAATAAGACAAATTTCAATTGAAGACAAGATTTTTATTAGATTTAAACCTCAAAAGATCTCAATTAAGTTCAAAATATTAGAAAATCTAGCTTTGAGACATGTGGTCTCATTTGAAGTGTTTGAAGTTATTAATCCAATTTCTTACAAACTTTCTTTACCACCAATTTTTGCTTGATTACATAATGTTTTTCATGTCTCTTATTTAAATAAGTATATGGTTGATATCTCACATGTTACTGATTAGAACTCTTTATAGGTTTTGGACCCAGGAGTGGTAATGATATAACCCCTAAGGATGTTCAAGGTTCAAAAGCTTTGTTTTCATAACATAAAAGTATCTCAATGAAAGGTCCAATGGGACCAATAATATGAGGATAGTTCCACTTATGAGGACTATGGAAAATTATGTAGAGCATTTACATATTTATTTGATTCAATGTTATGAACTTATAAAACTTCCATATAATGTTATTGTTGACCAATTTTGCCCACATGTGAAATCTTGGTCACCTTCTACACTTGCTTTGCAAGACCAGTTAATTTCAGGTTGCAAGGTCCATCTTCAGGTTTCAAAAGTTCCATTTCAAGCATTGGGTTAGCCCAATTCATCAATTGGCCTAGTTCAAATTCAAAGGCAAGTTCTTTCTCTGGGTTCAATCTCTTGGTTCAATTAAGTGGGTTCATCAGCCTAGTCCATACAGCATCCAAGTTCATTTCCCTAGTGGAGGGCCAACACTTCAAAGGGAAATTCGGGTAAGTCTTATTGTCTAAATTCAAACTTGCCAAAATTTGCTAAATCCCGACCAAAGCTTTCAAATTCAAAAGCAAAGGCCCGGGTGCAAAAAAAAACCAAAAGCCCATAGAGGGGAAACACAAACAGACCCAAGAACAAAAGGAGACCACAAACATGCAGTGAGCGATAGAATTGCCACGCATGACAGTCTGCAGCTGAGAGCGGCAAAATTGCCATGAATGGCAGTTAAACTGCTGTGAGTGGCAGAATTGCCATGCACAATAGTCTGTGGCTGAGAGCGGCATAATTGCTATGAATGGCAGTTGAACTGCCATGAGTGGTAGAATTGCCGCGCATGATAGTCAGTGGCCGAGAGTGGTAGAATTGTTGTGAATGGTAGTTGAACTACCGAGAGCGGCAAAATTGCTGCAAATGGTAGTTGAACTACTGTGAGCGGCAAAATTTTCGTGAACAACATGAAAACATGGAAAAAAGCTTGTGAAAGGCCACAAGCAGACCAAGCAAGGCAAGCCACCAACCACATGCAATCCACACAGGTTGGATAGAAGATAAGTAAGCATGCCATGAAAAGGAGTAGGCCGTAGGAAATGCACGTGAACAAGAAAAGCCAGCGGCCAATATTTAGCCTGAGAGCACTGAGTGGTAATATAACTATGAATGGCAGTTTATGGGGAAAAAAGCTTGTGAAACATGGAAAAAAGCCTAACTAACTGGTAGAGGAGCAGGCTGCATGCAAAACAAAAAAGACCCGTCAGCAGTCCAGGCCAGCATGAAGGATGTCAAGTTGGCAAAACATTAAGGCAAGTCGTAGAAGCATTGAAGACAAAATGGGAAAAGGACAAAATAGCAAGCATGGTCTCAGTAGTTTTTTGATGTCATCTACAGTGTTTTTCCCTTTCCCAATGAAGACTCAAGCAACCACTTGCAAGAAAAATTCCAATGAGACTCCTCTTGGTTTTTCCATATAAATTGGCAGACTTGGTCATTTTAAATCATCTTCTCCATTTTTGTAAAGAGCATAGCTCTGCAAATTTTCCACCTAAATCAATAAAATACAATTTTTACCTCTTTCTTGGATGGATACCCTATGTATGTTCTGTGTGTTTAATTTGTGTTTAGTCATTTTCTTTTAAATGCTCTCACAGGTTTAAATACCAATGCACCAGCTATCTACAAAGTGTCAGTTTGTAGCTTATAGGTGAAGAGTTCCATTTGGGGTGTAGAAACAGAGGAGGTCACTTACAACATGCATTCCACAGCATCTTGGTGAGTCCCTATTTCCTATATTTTTCATTAGAACCTCCCTGTCATTCCAGCAACCTAGTCTTTTCTGCCAAGTCTCAGTGTATGTATGTATGTTTTTTTATCTGATCCTGAGTGTGAATGTGGGAAGGCCATCTGGTTTTGGTGTATCACCTCTTTAGAGTAGGCTATTTGCTTTCTTGCACTTTCTTCCCTTTTCATCCCCCCCAGTTTATAGCTGTCTATCCATTATTTTTGCACTGCCTAAAACAAACAAGATACATCAGAGGGAACTAGCCCATATCTAGAGACTCTCCTCTCCTACTTTGTCATCCCACAGGTGAGAGAGGAGTTTCCATGTTGTGGGGAGAGGGAAGGAACCTATTTTCCTACCACCAGGTGCAATCTCTAGCGTCAACAGTTTTGGCACACTCGGTGGGACTGTAATTTTATCAATTTCCAATGCAGTAGTATTTTGAGATTGATTCTGGTCCTGCTATAGTCATTTCAAAGATTTCCAGCATCTGGTGACTCCACTGGTAAGAGCTTAGTTCTTTTTTTAAGACCAGTCACTTAAAATTCTATGCCAAAAGTCACCACAAGGTCAGCTTCAAGGGGGGTCCCTTTTGTTTTTATTGAGCTGCCTTTAAACTCTGCTAAAAGGCTCAGGTTTGAAAGAACTCACCCTTATCCATTAGTAAATCCTCCTAGACTTGTTGCTAGGAACACCAACCCAGCTCAGCCACAGTTACAGCCCATTCCAACCATGGCATTGCCTTTTGTAGCTTTTCACGGTGAGAGCCCCTTAAACCTCCCACGCTATGATCTGATTCCAGGAACAGCTCTCAAGAATGTACCTTCTTTTGATGGAGTGGGACCTATTATAGTTGTTGAGCATATCAAGAATATTGCCAACCTTTGCAATATTCACAATATAACAGAAGAAAATATTGCCATCAGATTGTTGGCACTGTCTCTTAAAGGTAAGGCTCTTGATTGGTACGAAACCTTGCCTATGAATTCCATACATTCCTAAAATGAATTGGGCACCCATTTAACTGGTCATTTTGGGGAAAAAAATGATGGCCTCTCTCTTGCTGAGCAACTGACAACTATAAAGAGAGCTCCACACGAGTATATGCAGGACTTCAACATGTGGTTTCAAAAGACTTGGGATAGGATTCCCATCTTGGTAAGGTCGACTCCCAGCTACACTTTCTTGTACTATTTAAAATCATTAAATAGCGACATTGTAGTAATGATCTAATCTATGGGAGGGCACATATTGCTTGCTGCTTATGACATTGCCATAGCAGCTAAAAATTGCTTGGTACAAGCTGGAAAGATCGCCCCTAGGCCCCACATGCCATTTTTCCCAGAGATGCTGCCCCCTATACAAACCATTGTGCCCACATTAGCCCCTGTGCCTAGTATTGAGAAGCCAACTGCTATTTCGTCAAATGAACTACATGAGGTTAAAATCCTATTACAAAACATGTCAAATGAACTTATAGCTCTTAAAAGGCAACAAGCTCAAAATAACAAGCCGAATCCAGGTTATCAACATTATGGTCAAGCACCTAAAAACCCTTTTCAAGGCTATAATCAAGGATAGGGTTAGCTTACTCAGACCGGGCCTTATCAAAATTATAACTCAGGCCCCTCTTCGTCATCTAAAGCCATGGTACGAGTTTAGAATAACCTTGTATAGGAATAGCCTAGCTGTTCAACCATGGGACATGGTCAAGAGTAAGCTGTCCATACGAATGACATGCTAAATTTTTTCTAGAATTCAAAAAACCAGGCTACTGATCATTCCCAATTTTTTGAGTTCCCAGCTCAGCCCAGCACGAGTAACAATCAAAATCAACCAGATTCTACCCTGATAAATCATGAAGAGGGCGAGCTCTATGTAATTAATCATGGGGGCATTGCAGACAATCATGTTGATTGTGTTATAGCCAACATGAGATTTAAAAGAAGAGCAGTTGGAGAAGTGCAGGGTTCCCCTCAGGCAGCAATGAATCCTCCATCACACCCATTTCAAAGGGCCCCAATTTCTAGACAGTCATCTGCACCTCCAGCTCCTTAGTCTACAGCTCCAGCCAGGATTAGCCCAAAGGAGAGCACAAAGGGAACTAGTCCCCAAGTTAATATAGTTGATCAAATGAAGAAATTGCATGTGAGCATTTCTCTATGGGATTCATTGTCTCTTCCAGGACAAAAAGAGGTATTGAAGAAAGAATTACATGAGCTAGATCAACAGGCTATCCTAGTAGACACTAATAACATCCTAATGATGAATGGGTAGCCTTATGCTTCAGGTCAGGTAAATAAAGAAGAAGGGACTCCCCCATTTTATGTATCTTTGATCATAGGGGATTTCTTAGTACACAATTGCATAATCGACAGCGGGGCCAGCACTTCAGTGATGCCCAAGTGCATTGCTGATAAGATGGGATTAAAGTATGAAGCAATGAACAAAGGAGTCTTGCAACTAGATGGGATGCTTGCAAAGATAGTCAAAATCTTGAAGGAATTGAGTTTAACATTGCATGCCTACTCGACATTCTCAATTCCCCATGATATAGTGGTAGCAGACGATCTTCCATATTTCGCAATCTATTTATCTAGGGACTTTATGTCCAAGATAGGTGGCTATCTAGCAGCGAATTGGTCATATCTGGTTTTTAGAACCAAGTACGGGACCAAAGTGAAAATCAAATCCTAGCCACTCTACAAGGACCACCTAGAGCCCTATTCACCCAAGGCAGCAAATGTCAATTACACTATCATCGATCTAGAAGAGTCTCAGACAGACAAATCTTCATCTTCTGCTCTTGAAGGAGTCACAGATCTACTCTTAGATGAGTGGGGAAGTGATAACTTTGAGCATGATCCTTATAAGTTTATTGAGGAAGCAAACCTTGGCATTTATTGCTTGCATGAAGAAGGCACCATCATGCCTAATATAATGAAGGAAAACAAAGAAGACCTTGGCCTGTGGCAGCTATACTTTGATGGTTCCAAAAGTGAACTAGGCACTGGTGGTGGGGCAATGTTAGTTTCCCCTTCTAAAGAAAGGTACTTTTTAGCTTTCCGTTTCTAGTTCTCTTGCACATGTAATGTCACAAAATATGAGTCTTTAATTCATGGACTTGAGTGGGCAAGAAAGAGAGGGATCAAGAAGTTGCAAATCCTGGGGGATAGTGAACTAATTATGAACCAAATAAGAGGCCTGAACTTGACCAAGAACTCCTTGCTGAAGTCTTACAAGCATAGAGTCTGGGACTTGATGGATGATTTCCTTACTCTTAATATTACCTCGATTCCCAGGGAATAAAATAAGTAGGCCGACAGGCTGGCAACTGTTGGTGCCCAATTTGATGTTTCAAAAGAGATAAATAGGGATTATGGTTTGCACCATTTAAAAGTGGTGGTTCAGCCTTCAATTCTAGACAATATTACAAATTGGTAGGTCTTCAAAAGTGACCAATAGATAGCTCTCTTCTTGTAGGAAGAAGCTGAGTTTGTAGTCCACAATCAAGCGAAATTGCAGCAGCAATACGAAAATCAGATTATTCAATTGAAGAACAATAAACTCCCTAAGGGTCTGGTCACACTTGAGAGTATTTTCAATGGAGATGACCAACTATGAGATGACAAAGCATGCATCACTACCAGAGAGGAGAATTATGAAAAAGTTGAAATCTTCAAGGACAAGTTGCTAGCACTTGGTAAGGTCTGCACATTTCAAGAAAGGCAAGCTTTCATTTTGCTGTGTCAAGAGTTCACTGACATCTTTGCCTGGAATTATAGCGACTTGAAAGGCTTCGATCTAAGACTCACCCAGCACACCATTGAATTAGAGGAAGGTGTAAAACTAGTCACACAAAAATAGAGACCCGTTAATTTGATGATCAAACTCCTTATGTAGAAAGAATTGGTCAAGTTGATTGAGTCTGACATTATATTTGCAATCAAACATTCCTCATGGTTGGCCAATTTGGTTCCAGTTAGAAAGAAAAATGGGGAGATCAGGCTGTGCATCAACTTCAGAGACCTTAATAAAATCTCTTTAAAGGATCATTATCCCCTCTTGAACATGGAGTAAATCCTCTAAAAGGTAACTAGTTCTGAACGTTTCTCCCTCCTGGATGGTTATTCGAGATATAATCAGATTTTGGTGCGAGGCTGCGACCAATATAAAACAACCTTCACCACTAAATGGGGAACGTTCACCTACCAGAAGATGCCTTTCAGGCTATCCAATACTGGTGCTACCTTCCAGTGAGCCATGGACATGGCTTTCAGTTGTTTGATAAATAACAACATGCTGGTGTACCTTGATGATATAACAGTTTTCTCCAGGGAGGTGGGACAGCACATGGATCACCTCAGGCAAATTTTTGTGAGGTGTAGGGAATTTGGCATCTCCCTAAACCCAAAGAAGTGTGTATTTGCTGTTCATGAGGGGAAAATTCTTGGCCACATTGTGTCCAAGGAAGGTTTGTCTATTGACCCTGAAAGAGTTCGCTCCATTTTGGAGATGTCCCTACCAAAGCACAAGAAAGGCCTGCAGATTTTCTTTGGCTAGATAAATTTCATTTGGAGGTTCATTCCAAATTTTGATGAGATAGTTAAACCCCTAACCTCTATGTTGAGGAAGGGTGAAGAATTCAAATGGACAACGCCAAGAAAAGATAGCTTTGAAGCCATCAAATAGGCTTTGACCTAGGCTCCCACTCTAATCAGCCCTGACTTCAATAAAGACCTCAATCTCTATACCTTCAGCAATGGAGAAGTGATATCTGTTATGCTTACTCAAGAAAATAGTGATGACATCGAGCAACCACTCACCTTCTTCAGCCAAGGGTTAGAGGACTTCAAAATCAGGTACACCTACGTAGAGAAGCAAGTCCTGGTAGTAGTGTGCAGCTTGAAGAAATTTAGATATATGTTGTCAAACAGTGGGATCCATCTCATGGTTCCACATCTTGGCATCAAGGATTTTTTGACCAATCGAGACTTAAATGAGAAAAGAGTGAGATGGATCACCAAAGTGATGGAGTATGACATAGACATCAAAATTGCCAAGTTAGTGAGAGGAAGGGGCCTATGCGAATAGCTAGCTACATGTTTGAGACAAAAGGGTGAAGACAACTTGCTGATCCATGATGCAGCCACTACAGAAGAACCAACTGTCATAAGAAATTGGACGCTAGACATGGGGCACTTCTTTCTTACAGGCAAATGTCCACAGGGTCTTGGTAGGGCCGAAAGAAGGTATTTTAAACTTTAGTCCCTTCCTTATGTTTTGATTGATAGAGTATTATTTATGAAGGATCTCTCTGGAGTTCTCCTAAGATGCATTGACCCTAGTCAGGTTGACAAGGTATTGGCTGCATTTCACGATGGTCCACTAGGTGGCCATTTCACCCCTAAGACTACAGCAGCAAAAATAATGAGAGCTGGCTATTTTTGGCCCACTCTTTTCAAGGATACCTATGCCTGGGTAAGGAAGTGCCAGAAGTGTGCACTTTTTTATGGAAAGTAGCAATTTGCTGCCATGCCTCTACAGCCAATCCAAGTGGAACAACCATTCATGCAGTGGGGTCTAGACTTTATAGGTATGATCAATGCTCCCTCCAATGCTAGACACAAATGGGTCCTGACTGCTACGGATTATTTCACCAGGTGGGTGGAAGCCATTGCTTTGAAGGAAGCAAATGAAAGTGCAGTCCTGGATTTCTGTGAGGACTTAGTGACATGTTTTGGGGTCCCAGCCACTATAATTTTAGACAATGCCTTGGCTTTCCTAGGGATCAGAACAAGTGAATGGGCACTGAAGTATGGTGTATACCTCAGCATTTCATCAAATTACTACCCACAGGGGAATGGACTGCCTGAGTCCACTAATAAAAATTTAATCAGAATTATAAAGAGGACCATGGAGGAAAATCAAAAAACTTGGCATGCCAAGTTGAGGACAGCTCTATGGGCCGATCGAATCACTCCGAAGAGAGCAATTAGACATTCCCCATATATGCTCATATATGGAAGGGAAGCTAGGCTTCCCATCTCACTCAAATTTCCAGCACTGGACCTCACTCATCAGCTATAGTTAGAAGAAGGAAGCAACATGGAGGTCAGATTGTGTGAACTAATGGAGCTCCAGGAGGTAAGGAATCGGGCCATGGTCTCTATGATCAGTTGCCAACAGCAAGTGAAAAGACATTTCAAGAAGAAATCTTCGTCAAAAATTTTTGTTGAAGGAGACATTGTCTTAAAATGGGAAAAAGATAGAGCTAAGCCCAGAAAACATGCAAAATTTGATGCCCTCTAGAGCGGTCCTTACATGATTACTCAGTGCAAGTAGTATAACGCATTCCAGCTCTCCAAGTTGGATGGTGAAGAATTGCATATCCCAGTCAACGAGATACATTTGAAGCATTGCCACTAATTTTTGGTTTGGCTATACATATTTCCCTTGTTTTTCCTATTTTCCCTAAGTGTAGTTTGCATAGTTAGTTGTTTTCAGCCTTGTGTGTTTCCTTTTACGTATGGGGGTGAAAGTTTCAGGTGTAATTTTAGGATCTTGAAGGCTGTTGTGAACTCTCTTCAAAGTTACCATCTGACTCCGCACCCAATGGATATTCAAAGGCAACTGGATCCTAAGCATAGCAGGGACGCTTCTCCTGTGAGTCGCCAATTTGTTGACCAATTTTGCCCATAGGCAAAATCTTGGTCACCTTCTACACTTGCTTTGCAAGACTAGTTAACTTTAGGTTGCAAGGTCCATCTTCAGGTTTCAACAGTTTTGTTTCAAGCATTGGCTCGGCCCAATTCATCAATTGGCCTAGTTCAAATTCAAAGGCAAGTTCTTTCTCTGGGTTCAATCTCTTGGTTCAATTAAGTGGGTTCATCAGCCTAGTCCATATAGCATCTAAGTTCATTGCCCTAGTGGAGGGCTGGCACTTCAAAGGGAAATTTGGGTAAGTCTTATTGTCTAAATTCAAACTTACGAAAATCCTGACTAAAGCTTTCAAATTCAAAAGCAAAGGCCTGAGCACGGCAAAAAACCAAAAGCCTGCGGAGGGGAAACATAAACAAACTTGGGAGCAAAAGGAGACCGTAAACATGTAGTGAGCGGTAGAATTGCCATGCATGACAGTCCACAGCCGAGAGCGATAGAATTGCCATGCACGATAGTCTGCTACTGAGAGCGGCAGAACTGCTGCGAATGACAATTGAACTGCCGTGAGTGGCAGAATTGCCACGCACGATAGTCTGCAGCCAAGAGTAGTAGAATTGCCATGAATAATAGTTAAACTATTATGAGCAGTAGAATTACTATGAACAACATGAAAACATAGAAAAAATCTTGTGAAAGGCTGTGAGCAGACCAAGCAAGGCAAGCTGCCAACCACGCACATTCCATGCAGGCCAGCTAGCAAACAGGTAAGCATGCCACGAAAGGGAGTAGGCCGCAGGAAATGCATGCCAACAAGAAAAGCTAGTGGCCAATATTTAGCCCGAGAGCACTAAGAGGTAATATAACTATGAATGGCAGTCCATAGGGAAAAAAGCTTATGAAACATGGAAAAAAGCTTGACTAACTGGTAGAGGAGCAAGCTACATGCAAAACAAGAAAGACCCATCAGCAGTCTGGGCCAGCATGAAGGATGTCAAGTTGGCAAAACATTAAGGCAAGCCGTAGAAGCATTTAAGACAAAATGGGAAAAGGACAAAATAGCAAGCATGGTCCCAATAGTTTTTTGATGTCATCTACAGTGTTTTTCCCTTTCCCAATGAAGACTCAAGCAGCCACTTGCAAGCAAAATGCCAATGAGACTCCTCTTGATTTTTCCATATAAATTGGCAGACTTGGTCATTTTAAATCATCCTCTCCATTTTTGTAAAGAGTGCAGCTCTGCAAATTTTCCACCTAAATCAATAAAATACAGTTTTTACCTCTTTCTTGGATGGATACCCTATGTATGTTCTGTGTGTTTAATTTGTGTTCAGTCATTTTCTTTTAAATGCTCTCACAGGTTTAAATACCAACACACCAGCTATCTACAAAGTGTCAGTTTGCAGCTTACAAGTGAAGAGTTCCATTTGGGGTGCAAAAATAGAGGAGGTCACTTACATCATGCATTCCACAGCATCTTGGTGAGTCCCTATTTCCTATATTTTTCATTAGAACCTCCCTGTCATTCCAGCAACCTGGTCTTTTCTGCCAAGTCTTAGTGTATGTATGTTGTTTTATCTGATCTCGAGTGTGAATGTGGGAAGGTCATCTGGTTTTGGTGTATCACCTCTTTAGAGTAGGCTATTTGCTTTCTTGCACTTTCTTCCCTTTTCATCCCCCCAGTTTATAGCTGTATATAGCTATATATTCATTATTTTTGCACTGCATGGAATAAACAAGATACATCAGAGGGAACTAGCCCATATCTAGAGACTCTCCTCTCCTACTTCACCATCCCACAGGCGAGAGAGGAGTTTCCATGTTGTGGGGAGAGGGCAGGAACCTGTTTTCCTACCACCAGGTGCAATCTCCAGCGTCAATAGTTATGTTTAATAAAACCTTCAGGATGATGAATTTTCCCTCAGTGGAAAGATGTCATATCCTATTTCTACCTAATAAAATTGGAAACACAAATAATATTGAAATAATGGATTATGGAGTAAATTTTATGATTATATGTGATTATATTACTGATATAGATACATATGTTTATTTGTGTAGTACATATATGATAGTTTTTGTTATTATATTTGCTTTGTACATTTATTTTGATTAGATAAGTAGGAAAAGAGGGTCTTGGGCCCTTTACAAAGCTAACCTACATGAACAAAAATCCTCCAATGAGGTAGAAAGAACACACAAATAACACACTAATAGCACATACACAACACTAATAGAAAAAAGAATGAAAAAAACTAGGAAAAAACACAGAGCTAGTAAACAACTATGGACTATTAGTAGTCCTATATTTGGTAAGGAACTCAATGATTTAATTATAGTCACCAAGATTATTCACACCCACATTCCTTAATTTTTTGTTAAAACACTTAACCATAGCAAACACAATAACCACATGATGAAGAGACTTGGTAGCAAATTCAACCATTATTCTCCATTTTTTATGCATTTTATCCATATTGACCTTTATTTTTACAACTTCCTCTGCCATCTTGATGCATACTGAGAAACTATCTATCCTTTCCTGGCCATGGGCCTCAAGAACATCCTCCTCAAATTCATTTGAGTAGGTCTCATATATTTCAAGAAAATTTCTAGTTCCATCAACCTCTTGCTCTAACTCAGAAGGGGTCTCATCTTCACCAACCTCAAAAATGTCTTCAAAAAAATCAAAATCATCATATATGACAATGACTTTAGGGTTAAGGGATGGGATTCCAAAAACATGATTGGACCTACAAACACCCACACTACCCCCAACCTCACTCTCAACTAAGTTAGTTTCTAGGTCCACATATTTTCACAATGTCCCAACTCCCCTAGTATCCTCCTTTGTAGATTTAGCCCTTTTGGATTGAACATTGCCTACTTCCTCAATAATTTTTTGACCCCTTTTATAGACCCTTTCATAGTCCTCTAGTTGGGTATCCCAATTATACCACATGGTGACTTAGGGAAATAATCCTTGGAATTAGGGGGGGGCCCAATAGGGGTGTTATAGTCTTCAATTATAAGCCCCTACAATAAAGTTTTAGTGGAGGCTTTGGGGGTCCTGACATATTTTTTGACCTTACCTTTAACAATATGAGAAGGGTGAAATGGCAAGCCTTCCAAAGGTATTACTTTAATTTGATTCGGGGGACACAAGGCCAAATGAAAGTGGTATAATCTCAAGATAAGACCTTGGTGGATGAGAATGAGGGGAAAGTTAGGATTTTTGTCCTATATTTATTTAGTTGACTTAATGGAATTCTCCAATGAAGACAACAAGAAAAAGGGAAAACTAATTTCCATCCTATTCTTGAAATGGTTGAGTAAAGCAAAATGATAGTGGTTAAATACCTTGAATCTACCTTCTAGAGTGAATAATTTCATTAACATGAGGCAAATTTTCCCCCGTGGCATTGGTAGCTTCTATCTTTCAAAACCCCCATGGAGCTTCGAAGCAACCTCTCCTTCTTTGAATAAAATTACCATGTTTTTTAGGTCTGGCACCCTACTGCACTGAATAAATTTTTTCACTTTGATGGGGAGCTCTATGGCTTACCCAATCACCTCTTTAGAGACTTCAAACTCTGTACCCTGTAAATGGACTTGTCTATAATTCTCCTCCTAGGACTTAGCAAACTATCGAGATAGATTCTCATCATGGCCAAACATCTAATCAATGAAAGAAGACACCTCTCCCTCATAGATAATATTACATACCTTAGGGTGTTTTTGAAATTAATCTATAGAGGTTGGATCTATCTTGACAATATCGCCACCCATATTCAAAACCAAAGAGATACAAATAACACAAGATTATTTAAGGTAGAGAGTAATGAAATGTCTAACAATATAACCAATGAGATTAATAAGTCATTTTAGGCCTATAAAGGAATACAAGAGTATAGATATCATCATATCAAAATACTTTTGGTAATATACAAAACTTTTCCCTTGTTGGAACTCAACCTTGGTACTGATCCACATCCATCACCTCATGCAATAATCACTAGAGAAAGGGTGAGTCAAGAAATAATTACCCTCGAACCATCTTGACCTACCAACATCCCCTTCTCTAATCATCATTTGGAAGCTCATCCTCCTACCTATCTAACTTTTCATCATATTATTCTACCTATTTGTCACCCACTTCTTCCATTTTATTGAAGTCTAGTTAGCCACCTAGTCAACATGCCTTTTCTTCCTCAAATTTCAAGTGAGCCAATATTTAGGTCAAATCTTTCTCCTCCTTTTGAAAGACACATGGGTATATTTATGTGTTTACTTACCATCTCCATGCATTTTTTACTCACCTTCTCATGCCTATTGTAAAGTTCCAAAGTAATTCTAATTGCTAAGTCTTAGGCTTGGAATTCATCGATTCAATAATCTATAGGTATTTTATCACCTTTCCAAGGCAAGTAATCACCTACACTCAAATTGAGTATGTAGATGATGAGGATCCCACAACACTTAACCCATAATTGTGCTTCCATCTTTGTTGAAAAGGATTTGGATATTTCTTGGTAGATTAGATAGGGTTCTCTATCACTTCCAGTCATTACTATTGCTTCCTAAATTTGCCATGGCATCTACAACCACATTAACCTCCATATAAATATGGGAGAATTTATAACCTTCCATATAATTAAGAATTAATTAGATGCCACCTACTATATCCACCAATTTCTAAACTATATCTACTAATCCAATTGTAGCATTGATAATTAATTGTGAATCTCCTTCAACACAAAGTTTTTGAATGTTTAGGGAAATAATATCCCCATTGAGATACTTAGCTATCATGATTTCACCCCAATATTTGTTCCCTTGAATTAGGTTCCACCCTATCTTTACCATGAGGGATTTGTTCATGAGATGTAGCCTCCTTAAATTGAGACCTCCCTAATATTTGGGAGTACAAACCTTTTCCCATGAAACTAGTGAAATCCTATTCTTTTCTTCTATTACCAACCATAGGAATTTATTTTGTATCTACTCAATTTTCTTAGCCACAAATTTTAATATTTTGAATATATCGAGGAAGTAGTTAGGAATGACTTGAAGAGAAGATTTTAGAAGTTTGAACTTACCTGATTGACTCAGTAGGGATCCTTTCTAACCCACCAAATTTCTATGTATCCTTTCAATAATCATGTTCTAGTAATCTGATGTAATTTTAGAGATTGTGAGTGGAATCACAAGATAGGTGGTAGTTAGCCTCTCACTGGAGCATCCCAAAGCTTTGGTTTTTTTTGTTGAAGGTGCTCTTGAGTATTTAAGAAATAGATATGATTTTCTCAAAGTTGATACTATGTCCAAAGGCCCCTTCATGGGTGTTAAGCAAGCTTTTCCATCTTGATTCCATAATAGAAGTAGTTCTAAACAATATAGTGTCATCAACAAACTATTGTATAACCAAAGGCTGGGCGGAGGAAGCAAGATTTATGCCTCTAAGATACCCTTACATGAGCAATTTTTTGGCATTCCTACCTAGGACATCCACCATTAAAATTAAGAGTAAGGAGAAAGGGGCTCTCCCTTTCTGAGGCCTCTTGTTGAGGGGAAATAGCCTTTGGGAGAACCATTAACTAGAACAAGGAATTTGACTATATAAATACACTCCTTTACCAAGTTAATCACTTGATCTTAAAATCCAAATTTCTTGAGGACTCTAATAAAAAATTACTAGTTGAATCTATTATATGCTTTAGAGATATCTAATTTGAATATCATACCTGGGGTTTTAATTTTGGATATTGAGTGAATGATTTCATGGGTGGTGATGGATGCATCAAGAATTTTCTTTCCTGGAATAAATCCTTTCTAGCAATGAGTTTGTCCAATAAAGGTTGGAGTTTGAAGACCACCCATCTTAGATAAAATTTTGTACACCATATTATAGAGGCTGATTGGTCTAAAATCTGACATGGAGAAGGCATCTATCTTCTTCAAAACTAAGGATATAAAAGTAATGTTCAACTGCCTTAGGAGTTTACCTATCTAAAATAAATCTTTGGATACATTTGTGACATCTTTCCCAATAACATCCCAAAATTTTTAGAAGAAAGCTGGGGGAAACCCATCTAGGCTTGGAGATTTAAAATCTCTGATTGAGAAGACAATAGCCCTAAATTCATCCCCCATAATTGGTTTAGTTAGTAGGATATTATCATCATTAGATAAAATGGAGGGGATGGCATCTAGAAGGAACTCATTATCTCCTTGTGGGATGTTGACCTGTTGTACTACCAAAAGGTTCTCAAATTAATTAGAGGCCACTTTCCCTATTTCCTCATCTTCTTCTACCACTTCCCCATTCTCATTCAAGAGCTTATTTATAGAGTTTCTCTTTCTATGTCTCAATTGGGATTGATGGAATAAGGACACATTTTTCTCACCCTCTTTCAACCATTGAATCTTGGATTTTTGATTCCAATAAACCTCCTCCTCTTTCATGGTTATAACCCAATATTTTGAGAGGGAGTTTTCCCTCATTTATAGCTCTTCTGAAAAGTCCCCTTGTTCCATCTTGGTTTGTAATTATAGTATTTGTTCTTTTATGTTAATTTTTCTAATTAAAACATTACCAAAAGTGTATTTTTTCCATCCTTTAACTTTGTTCCTTACAATGGCTAGTTTATGGGCAAGTCTATAGATAGCCAAACCTTGAATAGAAATGTTCCACCATTCATCTAAGTAGTCTTTGAATTTTAGGTGGAGCTTCCACATCATTTCAAATATAACTGGGAAGGGGCCTTTGGACTTCTTTCCTCGCCAATTTAACATTAAAGGGTCGTGGTTAGATCCAATTTTGGGAAGAAAAACTAGATGATCAAGATTGGCTATGGTCCAATTAGAGGATATTAAGAATATGTCAAGCTTTACCTAAATAATATTACTCCCTTATCTTATGTTGGACCATGTAAAATATTGGGCCTCTAGATCCACATCCATTAGGCTAGTATTGTCAATAAAGTCCACCAAATCTACCATGCTATTAGATTGGTCAACAAGACCCCCCATTTTTTTAGATAGATAGAGTGGGGTATTTAGGTCCCCAACCACCATCCATTTAGTTCCCCTAACTTTTTTATCTTTATCGAGGGGTTATCCCAGACTTATTTTCTCCCACTATGAGTATTTGGGGTGTAGACATTGACTAAAGTCTACTGAATATAACTAAACTAGAAGTAAATTTCAATTAAATACCTAGAATAGGCTACCACCTTTCCTTGAAAGTTATGGATCCATAGTGTGACAATACCTCCCAAAGCTCCTTGACCTTCACTTATGGCATAGTTGGCATTATGCCAAATATTTCTCACCACTAGTTTGAAATTCTCCTCAAACATCTTCACTTATTGAAGTAATAGAATATCTAATTTATTGTCTAATATGCAATTCTTAACAAGAAATTACTTATGAGGGCTATTAATCCCTCTGATATTACAAGAAACTATCTTCATTTTTTAGTCTTCCTAGGGGGACCACAAAGGTGGTCTATTTACCCCTAACAATCTCTTTTTCCATCTCTATCTACCTTATTTTCATGAGTGATGGTCTGGCCATACTACTATCTGCCCCATGCCCACTGTCTTTCTATTATTACCCTTTCCTTTTTTATTTGTAGTGGAATAATTCAATAATTCCTCTACATTCTTGCTAGTTCCTGCACCTGGGGATAGGGATAAACTTTATGCAAAGGGATTTATTCCAAAATAAAGTCCCCCATTTTTGCTTCTGGGCTATGTATATCTACTATAGTTTTCATTATAGTCATCTCAGTCAAAGGAGTTCCCATAGGCTGGACCAGCTCACCCTCTTCCCTTTCTTCATGATCACTACTCAAGTCTTTCAGATGGTTGCTAAGGTTTCCCTTAGAGACCTTCTCCCCTAGGCCTTAGTAATTACCACTAGAAACCAACCCATAAACATCACCAAAGGGAATATTCACTTCCACTTCTAAGGGGGCATAGGGGTTTCTTCCCCTTTACCAACCACCTCTGAATTCTTTCCTAGAAAAATAGGGGGGAAGTGATGAGATTGAGGATGTATCCCTTAAAGGGGTAGTCATCCATGGCCTCAGATGGATCCATCTGTACCTCCTTCTAAGGTTAGATACATTTGGGGGCCCTATATTAGGTGAAAACATGGCCTGGTTTCATGTAGTTGTGATAAAAAACTCTAGAATTTGTATACTGGATGTTTTACTTCCACTTCTCGTATTTTGATTCTAGTATAATGGATGTGGGAAATGTTTTAAAGATATCTACATTAACATAGAAATGAATAAAAAATAACCTTATCTTTGCCTTAAGTGAATTTATCAACAGTCGCATAATTTCCAAAGGAATTCCCAATCTAACCAAAAATCTCCTCATCTCAGGATTCACACGAGAGACCTGGGATTCTAACCCAAACCAGTGCTAAATGGTTGAGGTCTGTATTGGGGTCAAAGCTAGGCTTCCATTTACATAGAGAGAGTGTGTTTCCTATAGAGACATAAACCTCTCTTAAAGATCAACATCATATCCTCATCAAAATTAAATGTGAATAGGAAAAGTCTACCTACCATAGCACTGGTTGAGACACTTCCTTTTAGAGCCCACTTGGTTACCACCCAATTTCTCACCAACTCTATATTAGGTCTGAATGCATAAAACTTTCCCCCCAACATATTTTCCATGGAAAAGACTAATATAGAGATGGTTTGGTTGGGAATTTTGAGAGCCTTAGCACCATCACATTAAAAAATGATCAGACCACTTGACTGATGAAAAGCTTCACTTATTAGGTGGAAATATCTGCTATAGGTAACATCGATCAAAACCTCTTTCTAACACTTTTGTCTATTAGTCACAGCTAGAGTCATGTGATTAGCATAGAGGCCCTTATCAGGAGTAGGATCCCATGGAGGATGGGAAGGGGAATGGGTCATGGGTTCCCCCCTAAGCTATCACCTTCCATTCTAGTTCCTGCCTAGAAACTAGTTCAAATTTTACACATTTTGCTATTACGACATAGTTGAGATGATAATTATTGTTATCATACTTTTCATGCACACTATAACTTTGTAGCATGGTTGATATTATATTCACTAATGATTTTACTTGTGATGATATATATATATATATATATATATATATATATATATATGTCAATATACCATGTTGATATTATATGACAATACATTAATTATGACAAAGTTGATTATTACTTGTTACTAGTGTGTAATTGTTAATTTTTTTAGTATTTCTAATTTATGATTTTATGTCTTAGGCTAACTACCACTTGTTTAGATTAAGGTGGATGAAAAACATCTATTTTACCCCACACAGAGGTGTTTCTTAGAGGAAGGGAATAATAAATGAGAGGGAAATAGATCATGATGATGTGTGGATATACCATACCTTCTAAGAAACCATCACATACTTACACAAGTCCTTCCCATGTTTGCTTGTTATTGCATTTATAGGTGTTTTAATGATACCTAAGTTAGTTGGAATATGCAAATAATATTTTGGATATTTTTTGAGGTTTGTGATTAGATTGATTTAAATTTTAGGTTATCATTTGTTCTAACATAAAAAAATGTACAAGGTAACCAATCTACTAATTTTTAAGCAACCATTCAAATCAATGCAATTTACATTTGGGATTTACAAGTAAAAAAAGCATGAAAAAAACCCTCTTTATATAGAACCCTGACCCTCTTTGGTGGTCTCAAATACAAAATTTTGTATTAAAGATATTTCTTTAAGGTGATTTGGTCATCTTGCAAGTTTTTGAGGTATGTTTGTTTTGAACAAAAGTGTTTGTGTATTTGACAATAGAAAAAAAAATGGAAAGAAAGTTATTAAAGGAACCATTGGAGCATTATTTTTATTTAGTGAGCTTGAAGTTGCATTTCATGAATAATAAAACTTGTCATTTAAAACTGATCATAATTTTCGATTATAGGGTTGAAAACCCATAATGTGGAGGAATGAGGTTATTTTGTTATTCATTGACCTTTTCATGGCTATGGTTTGGATGGAAAAAATAATAATGCACAAATGGAGGTGTTTATATTAAAACACAAACTGAGGGGAAAAGTTTAAAACTCTACTAATCAACATTTGATAAGTTTGCATGATGAGGAAGCTTGTGGGTTAATGGACCACAATTTTTTGGTAGTTTTAGTGGCAAAAATCAATTAAAGCTTATTCCATAGAGGATACATTTTATGGGATTTATTTCTATAAAGCTTGGGAATGCATAACAACCACTTTTAATTTCTAGATATCAAGTTCATCTTGAAAATTAAGGAACTCAAGCCCTATATTTTGGCATATGAAGAAAGAACCTAGAGATTGTGTGAGTTAGGTTTGTGGTAGAAGAAACCAACTATGTTTTTCTTATTGAAGGTTGTTGGAAATGAAGGGAAACATTTTATTAGGTAAGTACTATTTCTATTATTTTTTGAATAGAATTTTAGTTTGAAAGTTGTTAAGAATTGGGTAATGGCTATTATAAAGCTTTAGTTAGATCTAAAATGAAATAGAATAAAACCTAGAATAGAAAGTAAGAGTTTGTGAGCCATATTTTTAATATGTAAGTCAAGTGTTTGATGAAATGCCATAAAAAATTATTTACCTTTATGAGCCATATTTTTGATAAACAAGACAAGTGCTTGATTAAATGTCATAGGGAATTATTTACCCTTGTAATCTATATTTTTAATATGTAATCCAAGTGTTTAACAAAATGACATAAGGAATTATTTATCTTTGTGATTCATAATTTAAAATATATGAGTGATTTAGAGTATTTAATTTGAATTTTATGAGTGTATTATTATATATACTAAAATTTTATTTATATATTACTCTAGTCTTGTACACTTGATAAATATTTATCAATAGTTGTACTTTAGTATTTTTAGCAATCTCAATTATATAACTTCAAAATATTATTTATCCAAGTTTATATTAATTAACCTACTCTTTAGGTTAGTTCACCATCCTTATCTAAAATGTAATATAATACTCCTTAATCCTAGATATTTCATATATATCTAAATTTAGGGTTAAAAATTTGGTGAACCTGACATTTGATAACCAAACCCTAGATTTACCTATGGTTTTCTATTCTAATTTTATGATTGTTGTAAAATGATTTTTCAAATTATAAAATTTTAATTTATAAGTAATGGAAAATGTTAATCACAAATCTCATTTTCAAATGAAAGATAAGCCTTAGTCAATTATCTCAATAAAAACATAGACTTAATGGATGCATTTTTATACATTACAAGAGATGAAATCAATAAGCATGCCAAGCCTAAGGTATTCTTCCCTAGTGATGGTGAATCCTTAGGGGGTACCACAACATATTTCATACCAATAACTCTCTTCTTGAGCACATAATCACTTCATAATTATAATGGGGGAATGGGTTATGTGTTTACACCATTGTTACCTAAAATAAATCCTACTATTTATACATCCTCTATGGGAATAACTCCTTTGGTGATTTTCCAAAATTCAAACCTTGGTGATAAAAATATGCAATATCTTGTCCAAACTATACAAATTTTGAAAGATAAGGTTACAAATATTAATCAAAATTCTATGAAGTTACCTTATACTATTGATTCATAAGAGTTGTTGTATAACCCTCTTGCACATGAAATATATTTTTACCCCTTGTCGACTAGTTTTATTACACCTAAGTTCACATTTTATGATGCCAAGGGTGATCTTAAACAACATCTCTAGTTTTTTTGAGGCATGCCTTGATTATGCCTGCAATGAAATTTTTTTGACTAAATTATTTCCAAAGAGCCTCAAGGACTATGATATAAGGTGGTTCTATGATTTATCAATCCAACCTATAAAAACATTCAAACCTCTTGAGGATCAAATTTTAGCACACTTCTCTATCAACATTACAAAAAAGGTATCCTATGCCCAAATTATAAAAATAAAATAAGAAACCAATAAACCTATCAATGAATATATCTTGAGATACAAGAGAATGTTGGCCAAAATGACAAAAAAAAATGGTAGATAAGAGATTCAATACATATTCAATTAAATTTTTATTTCCCCATTACATGATCCCATCATTTTCAAAAAGTTCAAATCCTTTGATGACTTATGCCATATTGTGCGATATCATGAAATGAAGCTTATATCATTGAACAAGATTAAGTATATAGCAAACACACCAACTACACCCCATACCAAGTTTAATATCAAACCAAATTACAATGTCAAACCTAAATAACCCAAAAAGGACACAATTAATACTATTAATGTAGTGTCACAACAATGTAATCAACTTATCTTATCTAAAGCACCAAGGATATAATTTACATGATTACCTCTTAGATATGATGCCAATGCTTATTGTGACTATCACTAGGGACCTAGTCATTCTACCAACCAATGCTATACCTTGAATCATAAAATAAAAGATATTATTGATAAGTTTCAACTTACATTTGATGATCCTCTCAAAGATTAAGGGTTATAACCTTGTGACCATAAGAACCAAAACATGTTTAGTGATCCATTACAAGATCATTATAAAAAGAATATATAAGTGTAAATTGTGTGTAATGGACATCCTAATCCACCACTTTATGGGTACCCATTATATGGGATTATTGGTATTTATACATGGAATACACCTCCTATAGTTTAGATGCCCTCTATTAGTTTTAATGACAATAAGATTGTGGATGATGACTCAGATCTTCATTCATTATTCATTTGAGCATACCTTAATCACCAAACTATTCACATCAATATGATTTATAATGGTGATAGAGAAAATGTTTTCACCATTAAAATACTTACACATTTGTGTTATACACATGAGGATTTACACCCTTTGACCAAAGTGGCCAGAGCATTCGATGGGACCTTATAGTAGGTTATTCGTGAGATTGACCAACCTTTACAGGTTGGATTAACATATGTGGTAACTACCTTCTCAGTTATACCATACAAAACAATATTTGATATGTTATTTGGATGACATTAGATACATAAAATCCATGTAGTACATTCCATAGTGTATGGGTGTATTAAATACATAAATACCAACATAGTAGTCATAATTCCTAAAATTCAATATAAACATCCACTTGAAAAAAAAAATTTATTCCAAGGCAAATAATTATAAAACCTAATAAGGTTAATCATCCATGAAAGGGTAATAAACATGAAATCCCATTTCCTAGGTGACCCATATGTGAGAGACCATTGCATCATAAATACATAGTAGATTCCATAGAATCCTCATCTATTACTCGCAACAAAATTGGTGATCCAGAGCAACTAAATATGTTCATATTATTACTACTTAATATACAATAAAAGCATAAAATTATGGGTTTCGTGAACCCATACTAATTATATTACCTATTTGAGATCACAGAGTCCTATGACACATACACAGAGCATTATTGATCCTATAAAACTGAATATTACACCTATACATTATCCTTGGAAATACCACTAGTTTGATATACCAAATACAGTATTCATAGCACTTTTAGATGAGCATCCATTAGATGGGGTAATTGGTTAGAATTTTCCTTTCCAAATATACCAAAAAATTAAAAATTAAATTATTCCAAAAAATCCAAAAACATTCAAACAATTTAAAAATATGAAAAATTTTCAACATGTTCCTAGTTATACTATTTCTTACGCATATGTTTGCTTCATGTTAATAGATAATATATTTTTATTTTATTATATACACATATGTTTCACACTTTATTTGAGTGTGATATAGGCATACCCAGATACATGATATATTCACATACAAATGTTAGGACTTCCATCCAATCACGTCATAAGCACATTGGGGCATCTGCTTCTTTGATCATGATACACCCAAGTTATATTATTCTATGATCACTATCGATTATAATGTTTGAGGTTATATACTTACACATTGCTTTATCCATGATTATACATTTCATAGTATACTTGATATGTTATATACTTAACATTGATTGCAAACACATATGTTTAGGCATTAGTATGTTATGTTCATGTTGGTTACTTATTCCACTAATTAATATTATCTTGCATTCTATTTCTTATTGGATCATTTGAATATGCTCCATTTATTATGGCCCCCATGCCTATGCTTACCTATTTCGATATTTTAATGTCATTTTTAATTTTATGTGGACATTTCAATATGTAATTATATGTTTTGTAGACATTTGAATAAGTAATGTACCTTTGATTGTGAAACATTTGAACATGCCCCTTGTTTGAGGTCACCTTGGACCATTTTCTATTGCTTTGATTTTGAGTGATCTTGTGTGTGTGCTTGCTTACTTGCCGAGCTTGTACTATTACTTTATAAATGTTTCCATAATTTATATCATGCATATTAGGACTTGATGTGATCACATATTAAATGAATAACAACTATATCTATCTAGATATGTTACCCCTATATGTTACATAATCTATACATAATTTATATAGTTATTTTATGCTTTTGAGGTAAGGTAACTACCAAATTCTACTTCTCATCACCTCAAAAAGGGGGAAATATTAGCTGGGGAATGTTATAGAGTCATGGATTCCAAACTTTTACATATTATCTAGATTATAGTATGGGTATATTATGTAAACATGTTCTTCACATTTACACCCATTCTATAAATTCTCTAGATTATAGTGGGGGTATGTTATGGAAACATGTTTTCTTCATTTGACACTAGTTCTCATATTTTCTTGATTTAGTGGGGGAATGACATATAAACATGATCTCCACATTTGCACCAATTTGAAATTCACTAAATTTCAAAGTACATGATTCAAATACACATTTTTGGCAACATTAATACATTGATACTATCACTATACCCATATTTTAGTTTGAGATATATATGAGGTGCATATGCCATGTAAAGGGCACCTAAAATTACAAAATAAAATCATGTTATAGACTTCAAATACCATTATGGACTATTCTTATACCTAGATTGGAATTTTATGGACTATCATTGAGCCAATATACTATATTAGTTGGTTTAATTTTGGAATTTTGAGTTGACTAAATCACTCAATCTTACCAAGTTTATAAGTCATACTTGATTAAATCATATAACTTTACTAGATTTATAGGTTAGATTTGATTAAATCATCCATCCTTACTAGATAAATATTTTGAGTTGATTAAATCAATTATACTCATCAGATCATGCACATATTTTTATTGCACAATTGAGATGAAACAAGTTCAATGGACATGTAGTAACTCACCTTTACATCAAGGTTGGGGGCATGTGTCATCTAATCTCTCCTTCTCTCTCTCTCTCTCTCTCTCTCTATATATATATATATATATATATATATATGCACTTATATGTTCATATTTCTCCTAATATCATATTAAATGCTTCATAATGATGCATCATTTCAAATCAAATTGTCAAAAGGTAATACGGTTGTATCAAAACACAAGTGTACTCCTAACCTTATTATTTCTACTTTTAAGCATTTCAAATTATTTCAATTTCAGATTTCATACATTGATTATATATTGTAACATCATCTTGGTTCTAGGTTAGTCACCAGTAAAACACTCAAGTTGGGCTCACACAAAGACAAGGTGTGTTATACACACCCATGTATACATTTATTTTCTTAAACTAGAAATTTCATTACTAGATTAAGGTGGGGAGGGGAGAATTATATATATTAAAATATGATTTATGTAGTACTCTAGTGTTGTACACTTGAAAAATATCTATAAATAGATATAATCTACTATTTTTAATAATCTTAGTTATACAACTTTAGAATTTTATTTATTAGAGTTTCTATTAATTGGCCTACTCATTAGATTAGTTCATGTGATGAACCTGCTACATAGATTTATGAACTATAGAAAATAATGAAATAATAAAAATAACTTTAAAAATTAACTCAGAATAATTTAAATATGTTATATTGATCGCATGCCTCTTTGAGGGGGAAACCTCCTTTGAGTAAGCTCAATATAATAATATTCATCAATGCCTTGATTGGGTTTCAACACTTACTTAAATACTAATTATATTCTAGCAACTAATACTTCCCATGCATGTGGGATAATTTAAATATGCTACTTAAATACTAATTCTATTCTCTCAACTTAATACTTCCCATTTATGTGGGCTATTTTAACTTAATAAAGTGATGACTTACAAAGCATATGCATCCATAGTGACTAATACACTAATAATACAAAGAGAAAGGTAGGACACAGGTTCTTAACATTACCTCTCCCTTAGAAAAATCTTTGGCCTAAAAGCTTCAGATGTGGGAATCATTATTGAATTTGGAATAATGGTTAACATGTGGCATCTTTAGGTTACATGCCATGCCACTTGATTAAGATTTCTATGATGGAGTGGGAGTGAAGTTGGTGGGTGTGCCTATCTAGGATATATTTTGATTTGAGAAATATGGATCATTTATTATCAAGTTTGGGTAAAACTATTTGCAATGTGATGGTATGTCCAAGAACTTTCTTCAAATAGGAGAAATGAAATGCTAGGTGAATTCAAGAGGGAGGTGGAAGTTATAAATTATAAGCAATAGAGCCAATCTATTGGAGAACCTTATATGGCCCATAAAAATTTGGGTCAAGTTTATGACACCCTTTTAGTTTTAAGGATGATTGCTTGTAGGGATATAGAATAATAAAAACCATATCACCAAGTTGAAAGGTGCACTCAGAGTGGTGCTAATCTATTTTCTACTTCATTTAGTTCTATGATAGATGGAGATTATCCCATAGTATGCTAAGAATTTGATCCCAATAGTGGAGCATTGTGTTGACTCCTTAAACTAAGGAACTACCAAGTGTATATAGGAGTAGTGGTGGGGGAAATTGACCATAAACTACTTCATATGGAGTCATTTTAGTAGAAGTGTGGTATGAGGTATTGTACCACCATTTTGTGAGGGGGAAACACTTTGCCCACTGGTGATATTGTTTTGATGTAAAGTAATGAAGTAATGTGTCTAAGCATTTATTGATGTTTTTTATTTGGCCATTAGTTTGGGGATGATAATCGGAGCTCATATTTAGTTGTGTGCCTGTGCATCATTATAGCTCTTTTAAAAAATGACTAGTGAAAGTTACATCATGATCAAAGAGAATTAAAGAAGTGATGCCATGAAGATGGAAAATCTGATCTAAGAACACTTATGTGACTGTGGAGGCTGTATAAAGGTGGCTAATGGCACAAAAATGATTATATTGGAGAGGCAGTCAACCATGACTAGGATCACTATTTTGATACTGAATTTAGGGAGCCCCTCAATGAAATCAATATAAATATTAGTCTAGATTATAATAAGAATGGTAAAGGGTTTGAGCAAACCAAGAATCATTGTGGTTTAATCTTTATTGCATTAGAAGTATCACATTTGGCCACCATCTATTTAATTTCCCCTTTCATCCCCTTATAGAAAAAATTTCAACATGCCCACTCATATGTTCTGAGAAATCCTGAGTTCCCTATTGATAGAGAAGCATGGATTTTATATATTACAACTTGATGAAGGTCTATGCTATTGGGAAGCACCAAATGACCCTTGTAATGCATATAATCACCATATCATGAATAAAGTGGTACTATAGAGGGGTTAATGGTCAATTATTGAATGAGTTGGTGTAAAGAGGGATCATGTGCATACCCTTGGTGTAAAGATTACAACCAATTTGGAATAGGTATGGAGATGGTAGAAAGGGAAGTATGATCCTCAAATGTGCAAGGGAGAGAATCTACCACTACATTATCTTTATCTTTCTTGTAAGTGATCTTATAATCATATCCCATGAGTTTGATGACCTGTTTCTACTATGCTAAGGGAAAACATTGTTGTTATAGGAAGTATTTCAAACTCTGGTGATCAATTTTGATGAAAAAATGATTCCCAAGTAAGTATGGCCACCATTTTTTTACTGCACGTAGAATGACCATCATTTATTTTTCATGTGTAGATAAAACCAAATTTTGTCTAGAAAGGGTTTTGATAGTGAAAACAATGGTATGAACTTCTTTGAAAAGAACAACACCAAGGCTATTTCCACATGCATCACTTTTAATGGTGAAAGATTTGGTGAATTATAGCATGGCTAAAAATGGTGTGATACAAATAACTTGTTTGATTGCCATAAATGCCTGGTTAGATGTAGTATCCCATGTGAATGCATACTTATTCAATAAGGAAGTCAAAGGAGCTACGATCTTGGCATAAACCTTGAAGAAATTTCAATAGTATCCTATAACGCCAAGGATTCCATGAAGGCTCTTGAGGGTTTTTATCTGAGGCCAATATTGTATGGCATTGATTTTATCTGGATCCACATGGACTCCATCAACTGAAACAATGTGTCCTAGATATTCAAATTATTATTCACCAAAAGAACACTTGGACTACTTGGAGCATAATTTATTATCTAATATAATATTTAATGCCATATCAATATGTTGGAGATGCTCATCCCATGTGTGGTTTTAGATCAAAATATCATCAAAGAAAACCAAAGAAAATTGACAGAGGAAGGGCCAAAAAATTTTATTCATTAGGGCTTGAATGTTGAAGGGGCATTTGTGAGTATAAATGTCATGACCAAGAATTCATAGTGACCTTCATGAGTGCAAAAATATATCCTTGGAATGTCATCATCATGCATGTGGATCTAATGATATCCATAATGAAGATCCAATTTGGAGAATTTTTTTTCCCTATGGAGCTCATCAAGAAGCTCATCGATGACCAGAATTAGAAACTTGTATTTAGTAGTGAGGTGGTTAAGGTCATGAAAATAAATGCAAATCTACCACAACCCATCCTTTTTTTGGACAAGAAGCATTGGGGAGGATTATGGGCTGGTGCTTAGGTAAATAACTCCAAACTTGAGGAGTTCCTGTACTAGATATTCAATCTCAATTTTTTATAGATGGGAATAATGATATGGATAAATGTTGGGTGGGATGCTCTGATGACCCTTAACCCATTTTTCATCACAATTATAACATAATCCTTTCTCCTTATGATCCCACATCTTTGCCTCAGTAAGGCACTGAACCAGTGTGGTTATGGCTGACTATTGATTTGTTGTGTTCTTTATGGGTGGAAAAGTGGAAAGTCGATACTACATAATTTTTTTATATTTTTCTAACTTAGCTAGACCTAAGGTGGCCATCAAGTTTGTGGGTTAAAACATTTTCACCTCTCATTAGATTGGCTCTTTGAGGCCACTGATAAAACAAATCTTTAATAAGTCACATGATAACCCTTTAGTGTGATTATCCAATTTTGAAATTCAATATGATATTCATGAATGGTGCCTATTTGGTAGAGTTTGGTGAGAGATCTTGTAAATTTATTGAATGTCAAAGGATTAAACCTTCCCATAAGTAAGGATGTAAAGGTTTTTCGATCGAGTTCATCTTTCAACTTGAGATACCAATGGTACCATTGAAGTGCTTCTTGTTCCAAGTGAAGGGAAGTAATAGGGACTTTGTTGATAGAATAAGTATTATGAAGGTTAAATAATTGCTTTACTTGATTTATCATTCTAGTAGGATCTGTACCATTAAATCATGGAAAGTACAAATTAGGCCCATGTGATGTGTGTGGATAAGAGAAACTATTCTATGAAGAAGACTCCTATAACTTATTGGAGAGAATGCTATTCTACTAATTCAATCCATGTATCTTGTTGGTTAACTTGGTTATCTAGGCTTTCAATGATGTGAGTTCTTCCTCCATGATTTTTGTGCCTATATGGGTGACTACCATAACCAATGTTGTTTTAAAGTTTTAAGACAGTCAATAAGGCACTTTTTTAATTTGGACTAAATCGAAAGGGATAAAGGTACATTTATAATTTTTTTGCCTTTTTTGGTTATGATTGATGAGGGCAAGGGAAATTTAGGAATTGAAATGGAAAAATTGGAAAATTTGTCCAAGAGAGATAAAGGAGAAGAAAAAGGAAATGAACACTAAATTTTTTTTGAAGAGGATAAAAAATGAAGTTATGGCAAAACCCAAAAAAATAAAAAAATTTGATTTATGGCTAATGGAAGTGGAATTTGGAGATGGGACATCAAGGAAGAAAAAGGTACGAAATGAAATTTTAGGTGTCCTGGTAAAGCTTGAGGATCAATAGAGATAGGGTTTGGTACAATTTTTTTTTTGAAATGATTTCTCTAGGTTTCTATTGTCAAAAGTCTATTCATAGGTTTGCAATTACCATTGTGCTAATCTAAAACTAGTTTATCTGGGTTGCTCCCATTATAAGTCTATCCACAAGTTTTCAATTACCACTGTGCTAATATAATTTTTTTTTTTAAGATGCTCTTATCAAAATTATATCCATAGGTTTTCAATTACCATTATGCTAATCTAAAACTATTTTGTCTATTGATAGTCTATATAAAATGATATGTTTGATATGGGCCCCAAGTTTATTTGAATACCTAAAGGTTTTAAGAAATCTCTCTAGCCACTAATGCTGTCTTAACGAGTACTACTCTCCAAAAATTTTTGGCCATAGATTTAACTCCAAACAAAAACTCTTGGTTTACCTCATGGGTGGGAATTAGTCAATCAAAATGGGGCCATTACCCTTTTTGCTGATAGGTCCTCTCAATGGACCATCTACTTCAGGGTTCCTATGGTACTCCTCATAATGAGATTTAGGGATGTATGCCCAAGTAATTCTGATAGTTATGTGGAGGGGTATTTTACCCTTATCCAAACCTATAAATGAAGATGTAAAAATAGATATAATTAAAAATAGTTATTAAAAAAAAGTACAATTCTTGGAAAACCATTACTACAAGGAAAAAACTCTCCAAAATCTAGCTACAAAAGAAAGTGCTCTAATACCAAATGTGATGAACCTACTGCATAGATTTACAAACTAAAAAAAATAATGGAATAATAAAAATAAATTCAGAAATTAACTTATAAAAATTTAAATTTTTTATATTGATCACATGCCACTTCGAAGGGGTAACCTCCTTTGAGCAATCTCAATACAATAATATTCATTAATGCCTTCATTGGGCCCCAATACTTACTTAAATACTAATTATATTCTAGAAACTAATACTTCCCATGCATGTGGGATAATTAAAATATGCTACTTAAATATTAATTCTATTCTATCAACTTAATACTTTCCATGCATGTGGGATAATTCAAATATACTAAAGGGACAACTTACAAAGCATATGCATCCATAGTGACTAATACACTTATAATGCAAAGAGAAGGGTATGACACATGTTACTAACAATTAACCATCCTTGTGTAATAGCTAATATAATACCCCTTAACCATATATATTCCACATATATCTCACTTTAGGGTTAAACAATTATGTATATATAAATGACCCAAAATTGATTCCAAAAGTTAATTACCTTTCGTTATTTAGATACTTTCTTTGTAAAATTTTAAAATGTGTTGGTGTTATAATCAATACTTTCTATAATAGTTTTAATAAGCCTCATAAAACATCAAGTTTTCATAGGCCTACACCATTACTGTAATCTTGAGGACTTTGGTATATATATATATATATATATTTATGACTTTGCAATACTTGTAAAATAGTTCCAGTGCCCTTTATGGCTTAGACATCTATTGAGATTATTCCATAGGAAATAATAAGATTTAGTAACCATAATTATTTGATGGCCACTTTTTATCATTATGAGCACAATAAAACAATAAGACCAATAGTGGCCTTAGGAGTATGTTTGGATTTATATTTTCAATATGGAAGCTTGGACCATTATATATAATGCCTGATAGTTATGTGATAATTTGGCTATTATTTTTATATTAATTATAGCCAAGGCATGGCCTAGTCAATTGTTACATGATACTATTATAAATTAGAGTTTATGAATATTATAGGGTCTATGTGGAAGCACTAGGATCACAATATGAGGCCCTAGTTAAGCTAATCGATCTAATAAATTAAGTTTCAATACATGACCAACTTCCTTTTATATCCCTTACTTAGGTTTAAGCATCAATTAATTAGGAAGTCAATCACCTAGATTTATTATTGGTGGGATTATTTTTTGTATGATTAAATTTTAAATACTAGATACATTATATCGTCACTGGCTAGGAATGTGTGTGATGTTTTTTGTGTTTGCTATCAGTTTGAATTCACAACTGAGCTACAACTGTACATGTATTTTGTTCTATGATTTTTTTTAATGAAAATTCATGATTGAGATACAACTACATATTGATTTTATTCTATGATTTTTATATGGTAGATTCATGAATGAGCTACAACTGTAAATTGCTTCTATTCTATGATTTTTTATGGAAAATTTATGACTAAGTTATAGTTTTACATTGCTTTTATTATATGATTTTTGTACAAAAAATTCATGAATGGGATAAAACTATACATTACTTTTATTCTATGATTTTTTATGGAAAATTCATGACTAAGTTACAACTATACATTGATTTTATTATATGATTTTGGTACAAAAACTTCATGACTGAGATACAACTATGCATTAATTTGGGAAAAATGTAAATTGATTTTTGAGATTTGGCATTCTATGTATGAAGTGAATAAATATTATAATGCCATGGAATTCTCTCAATATTCCTTGCATTTGTTTTAATTAAGAGAAATTATGATAAGTCAACTAGTAATTTCCATATTTTTAGAATGAGTGATTGTTCCTCACGGTGTTTTGATAATGTGATATTCAAATGTCTTAAAATATTTTAATACCAATGATTGAGTAGTCTGATATTAAATTGGATTATTAAATTTCAATTAAAATGGTATTGGTTGTCTAGCGGTGTTATGTTAAAAATCCATACTATATGAATAAGATGACATTGTTTATGATTTAAACCTAAACTTGCTTAATAAATGATGGATATGGAAGTAAATATTTATAGATCAAAAAGTATTCTCCTACATCATATTTTAAGCATGTAAACCTTTGAAATGGTTGTCAATAGTGATTCAAGCATGAGATAGCTATGTTGTGAGAAAATGACCCATATTTATACATGTTTATAAAATATGATTATAAATTAAATGCTTTGGCTAAAATGATGTTATACCTATATCCATTTTTAGTTCACTATACTTTATAGAGTTTAGTGTTTTGTTAGAAGTCATGAGTAGATAGAGGGTATCAAGAGTCTACTAAATTGGATGCATGTAATAGTGATTATACTTGAAAACACATGTTTATTAGATAGTTCTATTAGCTTACACAAATGATCATTATATGGCACCCTCATTGAAGGGTAGGGACACTCTTGAATTGCAAGGTGTGCGGGGGACCACTAGGTTTGTGGTTGGAGGAAAAATGCCCATATGATGTCGTCCCTCCTTATGATTTATTAGAGTTGAAACCAAATTGCTTACTATAAAATATTTGACACATTTATTACTATTTTGAATGTATATCGTATTTATAAATTTTCCATTTGATCAAACACAATATTGTTACATTTATATGCCATTGGGTAGACACTTTTTTCTATGGATGGTTTTAATAATTATTTACTTTTATATCTAGATTATTATTTTAGAAATAATAATTTATTATTATATATTAAATGATTAAAGTTTTACTTTACTTTTAGTATATGGTCTAGAAACAGTTAAAGCGTTACTTGCATATTTATTCATGTAGACTATGGTTATGTTTTAGTTATAAAAAGAGTTGTAATAATTAGATAAAGAAAAAAAATGTGGTGATTTTTGAGACTATTATCGGTTGTGATGTTATAGGCCAAATTGATACAACTGATTATTTATCTTTTGTAATATAACATATCTTGGACCAATTTGAAAAGAAATCTTGCTAAGATTTTCAAGGAATTTATAACAATCCTAATGTTATGGAACTAACTAATCTTGATAGGTTTTCCATAAATACTTCCATGACCTATCATTTTTTTATGACTTAAGATCAAGTTACTAGTAAGTGTAATATGGATTTCGCTATATCCCAATGCAACAAGCCATATAACAACCCTAAAAACACTAGACAAGGTCACCTAATCTATGACCATGAGGTTGATTAGGAACATGGCATAAAATATATAGATGAAATGGAAATATTTATCCAAGACTACCTTAATAATATAGGAAAATACCCTATATTTTTCTACCACATAATAATGGCACCCCATATATAATATCACTATTTCCCTACTCATACTTTTTATATAGGACTTGGGGCAATCCAATTTGTGACTTTCCTATTTTCTTCCTCATTCACCATGCATATTATAACTACTAACATGGCATGTCTCTACTTTAGTGGGCCTATTAAAATTTATCATATTAGTACCAATATTAATGCCACATCTAGTGTATCCCAAAAAGTTACTCAAACGTTTACCTCAAACTAAAATACCCCTGATCCTAACCATATTATATTACAAGAAATGAGTCAAATTTTAAAGTTTAAACCAATAATAGTGATCAAATAATGAATTTACAAAACCAAATTTTAAAAATAAAAAATAGAAATCAAAAAATTTAGTGGGGAGTTTTAAATTAAAATTATCCCCCACCCCCCTTAGAGTCGCTCTTGGAAATCTCATTTCTCAACCCCCACTTTGTAACATTTTTATCAAACACCTTAAAAACCAATTATTAGTCCTTCAAATTTTAGAAATTGACATATGTGGTATCAATACTATGATCTCCTATAATGGATCCACTAATAATGCTTTGCATTTGAAGGCCATTAGTAATCTTTATAAAGACTGGATTAAACTTAACACCTTTTAAACTACCAAACTATTTGTCAAAAACTTTTTTAGTGATAATTTAAAATGGTACAATAAAATAAAGTCCAAATCCATATTTAACTTATAATATTTAGTTAATTCATTGGTCTAAGAGTTTCAATCTAATGATTTTACCGAAAACCACTTAGCTCACTTTATCAATTGCAAATAAGTGGAAAATGAGACTACCCAAAATTTTATCAAATGCTGGAAAGCCATAGCCTAAAAATATGAGCACAATATGACAAATGATAACCTCTTCCATATTTTCACCAATGTATTAAATGCCAAAATTTTAATACATAGTTATGAATCTTTCTCCAGAATAATTGGAGGAAGCCTTAGATAATCCAAAAATTAAGACCAGCTTATAATACAATTCAATCCTTCCCAACTTAAACTCGGTATTAAAATACTTAGAAGACCTAAAAATAAGAATGATATATATGATCATGTATCTAATACTTATTATTCTAAGAAAATAATCCATGTCGTTATGCCAGGAAACTCTAAAGAAGTGAATCTCTCTCCATATTAAAGGAAAGTTCCTTGCAACTTCCTTTACCTCCATCACAGGTCAAATATTATGAAGTCCATTAACATATTTATATATATGAGATTAGGAGATGCCTTCTTAGACCTCACCTATATATATCAATCCTTCCCTTCCTAATGCTCATTGGTATGATCCACAAAAATAATGTTGGTTTCATACAAACCAGGGTCATTCTCATAAAACCTGTAAGTAACTTAGACACCTACCTTTTAAATTATGTGTTCATCAAAAATTTGATCATGAAGGCATGATTAGAGAGCACCACCAAACTTATGATAATGTAGTTAAGGCTCATGAGTCCAAGGTCAAACATGAATCACTTCATCAAGCCAATGCTCACCTTACCATCTATTCCAATCCACTTTCAAATCATACTCTAAATCAACAAGCTTACAATTAAAATAAAACCCATTCATAACTAGATGCTAATGTTATTGAAACCATAATCAACTATCATTCTTCCAATAATGAGGAAAACTTGGTGAACATGAATAACATGGAGCATGTTTTTTCCTACATGAATACTTATCCTCTTAAGCTTCATATTCCTTATCCAACTTATATAATAGTCTAGAATAATCCTCCACATCATTTTATAGCTATTGGATCTAAAAAATCATTAGTTCTATGATTTTTCATAGCCCAACTGTATCAATAAACATGATACAACTCCATGCTTATACAACTGTATCAACTAGCTTGATACAATCTGTTCTTTCAACCATTTTGATTCCTACTGTATCCACATGATAATGTGTGAAGTTTCCTTACATGGGTGATATTCAAAAGATATAAGGTGATACAAAACCTTGTAACTTAAAAAATTTCAAAGAAAATGCTATCTAAAAACTCCCAACCCTTAAACCTTTACCTAACATATAATTATGTGAGTATTAGCATTTTAACTATCCCATAAACTCAAAACCTTGAGTTTGTGGGTAACATTCTACCCAACCTTGTTGACTTTGATGATGATGAACCTGATTAGATTAGTTTGAATATAAAAATATCTGATCTTTTTTTAAGTTTCATAGCTTAGTTTAGATCTACCTTGTGACCCCATTCTCGTAAGAAGCCAACTAATGAGTTTTTTGATTATGTTGTTATTCCTGAGAAAACCATCATTTCATTAAATTTGAACATATTCCAATCTAGATTAAAAATTGAAACTATCATTATTAGATTTTTATAGTATTAACAATTTCAAATATTGGATTTCAATTTTGCTATTATCGAATTTCAATTTTCAATTTATTGGAATTTCATATCATATTTTAAGGATTCTAGTTTCAATGTTTTCAAAATTCAAAGTAATTAATAAATTAATAGTAGATATTATTATAGTTTGTTAAAATAATTAATTTAAAAAAAAATAATATTTAAGTAATTAATATTTTATTTTGATGTAATCAATTCAAAATTGATGAAATGCTCCTCCCCTAATTGGAAGTTGAGCTCAAAGAATCTTGAAATGAATAAAATTCACTATGAAATCAAGCTTCTCAAGCTGTTGATATCATAATATTTTTTATAATTATTATATTCTTATTTATAGTTATTTATATATAGGGCATGGATGTGATCATGATAAATTTATTGTATTATCCTACTTGTTACATCAAGTTCACACTGCTCACAGTCCTTAAATTATCTGTCTTATCCATCTGCTCAATTTTTATGACTCCCTATTGATTGATTTACATTTTGACTTTTCACATATATGGTGTTATGGTTAATTAATTATCCACTTAGTGATTCCCATTACTTTTATTTGATTCATGAAAATTACATTACTAAGGGAGTTGTAGTTAATTAACTTACCCATTTTACTTAGGTATCTGGCATCGAATCCTTATCCATGGGATGCCGTGATATATGTTTGATGCTACGGTATGATCGTAAGCTTCCATAGACATGTTGTAAGTGGTATATCATTTCAATATTCACAATAAATATTATATTTTATTTCTTGATTAGAATGGGCTTGTACCTGATTTCACATAAGACATTACAAATTTTATAAATCGGTCCCATTCTACATAAGATAAAGGTTTTTGTTAATTGATAGTATTCTAATCTTGTGTAGAATGGGCACATGCCCATTATAAACAAGATAAAAATGATATGAACATCCACTTTCTAACCAATATTTTGTAACACAATATTAGGGGATTCTTTAGTGGAGTATTGCTATATGCAGTTGAAAGTATTCTAATCTTTGTGTAGAATGGACAAATGCCCATTTTGAACAAGATAAGACTAATATGAACATCCAATTTTTAACTAATATTATGTAACACAAGTTTAAGGGGATTTTTTAGTGGAATACTACCATTATTCCCATTTTACACATAAATGCTTTCTAGCTCATCCAAATTTACCATGTTGTGCTTGCTCACTCATATAGATCACTTATAGACAAGCCAAGTCAACATTCCATTTTGATGTACTTAGAATTTTTTTCGTAGATAAATAGAACTTTGATTTTTTTCAAATGTCATAATCCCACTCACCTAGATGCTTGCTTATTCTAAATATTAATAACATGCCAATTTACACTTAGATTCCTACCAGTGTATCCAAATTTGTTACACATCACTCACCTACTAATCTAGAGCACTCAAAGACAAGCCAAGTTGGCACTCCATTTTAGTCTTTTAAGTTTATGATAGGTGTCATCTACTTGCTAATATATGACCTTCATGTACTTAGAAAAAAATATTTTTTTCCTAGGCAAGTGAAACTATGTTATTTTTCTTAGTGTCACAATCTGACTCACATGGAGCCTAACACACCAAAGTTTAACTATTAGTAAGCTCAAGGTGAACAAAACACTTGGATCATGATGCATATCTTAATCCCATTAATTATTTGTAAATAAATCACTTCAAAGAATCGCTAAGTCCTCTAGGAAAATGGAGTAGTAACATAATCCTATCAATCTAGGAGTGAAGTCAACATGGTCTTTCTCTATGACAATTCTAGATGAGTAGAGCAATGATATCCATCCACGTGTCATGATCCTACTCAGATAGATACTAACACATCCAAATTTAATAGTACAAGATCTCCAAGAAAAATAACATCAGGCTCATGATAAGTGTCATAATCTCATTAATATAGGACCATTAGAACATAACATAGTAAGCCAAGAACTAGGCACCAGTGGAGTAGCATCATACAACCATGTGTTCTTAAGATATATGATAAACATGTAAATGATGAAGACATAAGTGCCATTTTTTAAATCATGGAAATATGACATCTATCAAACTAAGTTGACAAAGCACCCGAATAAAAGGGAGAAAATCTACATGTTAAGAAAAGCCGCATAGATTGGCATTATATAAGAAAATTTAAATATGAAAATTAGAAAGTTAGATAGATATTTTAAATCCATTTTATGTACACTGATGACTATTTCCAATGAATTTTATATGATCCATTTTTTGTGCAAATGCTATGATTTAAATTTCATAGAAATAATCAAATTTGTTTAGATTTGGCTCGATTTAAATTTTATTAAAATAGATCAAGAAGAGCATGAAAATTTGAGTTAGATTGCAGACTAAGGTCACCACTTTAAAAGATGTTACTAGTAATTGGATGAGAATACCATCTCAATAATTATAGATTAATTAATCAACTTAATAAGATGACATGGTTATTTATATATATAAAAATAATTACCTTTGTTTATATATACAAAAATAAGTCCAAATTAGATAAACTATAAAATAATTAATCAACTTCTATATAAATATGCAACTTATATAGTAAAATTATATAACTTGTACCAATTACTTTTGTACTTCAAAATAATTTTATATCTCACTATAAAATTCAACCAAATATTATAATTGGGTTTATATACATAATTTCTTGCAATAGATATAAATTATGTAATAGTAGTAAGATAATTCAATCAAAGTTGCTAATTGTTCTTTTGTATGCTTTCAAAGAGTGACACATATTTGGATGTGGCCCCACATGATCTAACCATGTACATAATTACGTAAATATTTTATTATTAGAGTGTAATATGCCATCAAATTTCAAACTTGGAGGCAATCCAAAAAAATTGATTATTTTTTATTGCAAACAAATTAGGTGTTCTCACCTACAAATAATATGTTGCTTGTCCCATTATACAAGTGTGTGTACTTATCCAGAACCTTTTCCATTTTTTTAGTGTATGTTGACACAAATTAATTTTTTCTTTTATCTAATAAATTTATCACTAATTTCACACTATGATATCCCCCACATAGAAATAAATTCCACATTTCTTATCCATTCAAAGTGTTGAATAAAAGAACATTGTACTCTTGAGTTCAAGTACATAAACCACAACCCAACATCAAAATGTTTCTTTGCAATCTTCAACAAGTTAGGGCTAAATGTATGATTTATGTATTGGTAACATGAATATGAAAAGTCTAGGTGTTTGGTCCATGATTTAAATTTAGTGGTCCCTGAAACCCCAAATAACACTCCTTCTACTCCTAGTATCAACAACCTCCTTCCAAGTGGAATGATAATATTTGAACTAGTCAACTAATACAATTTTCTTTTTCAAAAAATGGCCAATTATTAATATTTTATTCAAATAAAGTTATTAACAGTCCATTGCACGATAATTTAAGTTGAAGACTTATTATCTTAGAATGTAATATAAAGACTCAATTGTTTATGATAAATTCATAGTTGTAAAAATGTTTGGAGAGAATATCATAGTAGAAAAAATTATTGGGTAAATAATCATTTTTTTAATGGTATTTGTTTATCAACCATTCATGATTAATCAGAAAAACTTAAAACTAGTTAATATAAAAAATGCTGGAAAAGTACTAAAAATTATATTTATTTAAATTTAAAGTTTATGTAAAAAGCCCATTTGAGATCTGAACTAAATATGAATGAAAACATCTGACTAAGAATGATTATTAACATCAGATAGTAATGCAAATTGAATAATGCTCAAAAAATTTAATTTATATAAGCAATTTAAACTCAATTTAATTTATTCCTTAGTGGTTTAACACTTGTCATAGATAAAGTTAGATCTTTTAAAAAAAACAATCTTACTTCATTTTCATCCCCAGTCAAGGCTAATTATGTAAACAATGTCACCATATGCCATTTTCCTTTTGTAAACTCTTTTTCAAATAAAACCTTCATTGAAATGATAAAATTTTCTTGAGGTACACCTTTTTTTAGTGGGTTGACTGTAATAATGCATGCATAATTTAAAAGAATTCTAGGTTACTTCCAAATCATGTCCAAATTCTTAATAAATATTCCCATTTTTTTTTCAATGCTATAAACCTCAACAAAATAAAGAACATGTATCCACTTTAGCATTTACTAGTAGTTTTATTGTAATTTTTTGTATGTTGACATCTGAATTAGATTTAGACCAAAATTCTAATTCATACTATGAGTATGTAACCATTATAAATTGGGTCAAATGTGCTCTTGGATGTATATGCTTGTTTTTGACTTGGAATGGAGTGTTAATCTTTTTTGAAGAATATTTTGGAATTAACAATATTTATAAGTTGAGAACAAGCAAATGTTTTTTTGGAGGCATTAGACAATAATAATTTTGAAATTTAGTTTTAAATTCAATTTATTTTTTATTTTTTTTGATAAAATAGGTCTATAAAAAGGGTGTAGAGCCCATGTACAAAAATCCCAAGGGGCAACAGGATAGGCCAAAGGCCTCTAATAGTAGACAAACAACAAAAAGGTGACATCTAAATAACAACCCAAAAATAAACTAGAAGACAACCATGGTAGAAGCACTACTTGTTAATCAAGTATTTCCAATTATCTTTAATGAAATTGAGAAGCTCCTCTTTGTTGGAAATTTTTCCTTCAATATCCTTATCTTCATTAGTGAAGAAGCATCTTGATGTACAACCTTCAGGCAGAAGGTTTTCAAAACTTTCATTTTATTCTAGAGTGAGCACAAATCATTTTTTACTTCTTATATCTCCCTTTTATTATGACTACCATCCTAACAAATGTCTTTAGAATCCTCCTTAACTGAGTCATATAAGGAGTTATTTAGATCTTCAAAATGATTGGTTCCCTCCTTATCAATCTGTTGGCCCAAACTAGGTTTAACTTTTGAAATACCTACTTCCTCCCCTAGATTTGAAGTAGAGGGATAATCAATGATTTTAACCAAAGGGGTTTTACCCCCTACCAATCTAATGGACCTCCTAATATTTATCTTTCTAACCATGAAAATCTAAGGTTTAATTTTAGATGCTTCATCCACATCCACATCCCTTTTTGCCTTAGCCTCCAAGTGCTCTTTATCTATAGCCAGATTTAGATGCTCTTCACCCACCACTTTTTTAGTCTTTTTCTTGCCCAAATTTTTATTCATAGAAACATCCTAAGGGATAAATTTCCTCTTCTTATTTCTATAAATAGAATTACTAGTCGTCAGCTCATATAGATCTTCCAGAACCAAATATTGAGAAGGATTGGGGGGGTCTAGATTTTGCAATTTTAGGAGATGGACAATTAGAACCTAGCAGGAGAGGGGAGAAGAAATATTTCTTAAGAAGGGAGTTCAAGGAAGGGGTGAAAAAGTCCTTGGACTTAGGAAGGGAACTATGAGATCCCATAGAACCAAATCTAACTCTCAGGGGGATATGGTTTAGATGGACACAATGCAAGGTGCAAGTGATAAAGCCTATAAATAAGACCTTGGCAGAGTGGGATGGCAGATGTAGCTGGGTTGATATCAATAGCATTTTTAATAGTTTTGATAGAGGTATCTTGGGATGACATAAGGAATAAAGTAAAGTTGACAAGCACTTGATGATGAAAGTGATTTATAAGAGCAAAATGGTAATGATAAAAATACTTAAAATGACCTTCAAGGGTGAAATACTTCATGATAGTAAAAATTACCTTATCCCAAGGATTAACCAAACTTTCCCTATCAAAACCTCCCTAGAATTTCACCAAAGACTCACCTTCTCTAAAGAATATTTTCATCCCCTTCAAGTCTTGGACTTTGGTGAGTCTCTTCAATCCTCTACCCTCACAACACATACTCATGTCCTTCATAATAGATTCTTTGCTTATTTCAAATTGAATACCACCAACCTAAACTTTATGGTACCCATCCTAGCTCAAGGAAAATTGAGATATGAGATTCTCATCATAATCATTAGGACATTCCAATAAAGATGAAATGCATCCTTCATAACAGATACTCTAAAGCATGACATCTACTTTGGTCTAATCATAGGATAAAGGCTCTGTTTTGACCTTATCACCTCCTATGACTGAAAGCTTCTCAATGTTGTTGATAGACTTGATCAAGACTAAAATCAGCCACCAAGGATTAAACATAATTATGTCAAATAGTCTAGAAGAAATGGAATGTATATCATTAGGTAACTATCCTTTAAGATCACTCAAATCCCAAATCCCTTTCTTCAAATTATACGAGATAATTAAGTAATGATTGTATACGTAGGGAAGCTTGCAAGGATTTACCATGTGAGATAACATCATCGGGAAATGAATCTACCTCATGTGATATTGATTTTAGTTGAGGTAGGAATACTAATATCTTAAAATGAGCTCATACGTCATCTTCCCAACTTTAATGACTTCACCTTTCTTGATCTTAATGTGACCAATGTCCAACATGGGGATACCAAGAATATAAATTAGGATGTATTTTAATATATAATATTTAATGTAGGTCATTATGTCGAGAAAGGTTGGGCCTCTTAAAGGAGATCTCTAAAATTAGTGGGTAGACTATTTATATTCCTCCAACACCTTAGAGGGAAGATATTTTTCCCAAATTGGCCATTGCATCTACCACATGATTTCCCTCTCTATAGATATGCTTGACTTCAAACTCTTTAAAACCAAGAAGGAAATGCTTTATGTCTTGAATGATGTCCTCCAAACTTCATTCCATTCTAACTATGTGAATAATAAGTTTGGAGTTTCCCTCTATTAAGAGGGGTTTGATTCCAATGGAAATGGCCAACTTGATGCCCCAAAGGAGGGCCTAGGTTTCCATAATGTTATAAGATTTTTCTCCCAACCCACTAGCATAGGCCATAACAAGCTTTCCCTTATCTTATCTCAACACTCCCCCAAACTTTCCAAGCTTGGGTTCCTTTTGGTATCCCCATAAAAATTAAGCTTCACCTAACTAATATGGGGGGAGCCTATTTGGTAGAAGCTTGAGCAATCATTTTAGAATTATCAATCTTATAGATATGGGTCGAGATGTACCATTTGTTAATGATACTTTCTTCCTTTTTGTTAGGGGGAAATCAACAGCGTTCAATGTGATGTAAGAGATGTTTTCTTGTAGCAATTTATCAAAATTTCTAAATATCTCCTTGGGGTCTTTAGCATTATCTCTAAAAATTATATTATTGTGTTCCAAATTTCCCAAGTCAAGATAAGGGGGATTTGAGCCCATATCTCTTTGAAAATAGGGTGGATGAAAGAGGGTACCCACCCTATAATGATATTGATGAGATCTTGATTCAAGATCCATGAGACTTCAAGTTTTTATAGAGCTAGACTCTAAACTTTCCAAGTGTATTCACAATGCAATAGGAGGTGGGAGATTAATTCCTCCTCTTTATTGCATAATATACAATGGTTTGGGATTTGAAAGCCTCTAGATCAGAGATTATCTAAATTAAGGGTCTTATTATGGGTATCCAACCACTAAAAGTGGTTAGTTTTGGGAATGATATTGTGATTCCATACCCTTCTCCAAAAGTTAGGATCCTCATTAGAATCAAGGAGTAGGTTATAAGCTGTCCTGATTATAAAAACACCCATTTTATCCTGAGCCCACAATAGTTTATCAATTTTGGGGAATATAGGTATTATGCATTCTTTGAGAAGGAGTTGAACCTCTTCAGTAATTAAAATAAGATCATTTTGATTCTGATAGTAGTCAGACAGTTGTTTCTAGTCTCCACTACCAGGTTGAATATAATCCACTACTAAACTCCCAAAGTGAACAATGACTTATCAGCAAGTCTATGGAAATTTTTTATTTCATGTAATGGGATGTCCTTTAGCCAGCTATCTTCCTAAAATTTTATATTTTTTCCATCCCCCAATTTCCATTTTATGCCCTTCTGTAGAATATTTTTACTTTTAATGACATTATTCCATATCACAGATCTTCTAGGGATACCATTTATATGAAGGAAAGCATCGGGATTATTATTTGGTAAGTACTTAGATTTCATGATGCTTCCGTAATCCTTGTTATTACTCATGAAATTCCAACAGATTTTAGCTATAAGAGATTTATTTTTCATGTGGATTTTTGTGATTCCTAGGCCTCCTTATAACTTGGAACTACAAACTTTATCCCAATTGATGAGAGCAATTCTTTTTCTCTCTTCCACTCCCATCCATAAGAAGTTTATCTATTTTTTTTTAAATTTATCTAAAATGGATTTGGGGGTTTTAAAAAGAGGGAAGAAGTAAATACAAATTCCTTGAAGGGAAGCCTTAAAAAGTTAAAAATTTTCCCCTTGACTCAAAATCTTTTCTTTCCACATAGCCAACTTCTTTTGGATTCTTTCTAGGATAGAATTACAATATGTATGGGGAACATATTTAACAGTAAGGGCTAGGCCAAGGTAAGTACCTGGGAGTTATCCACAAAAACAATAAAGAATCCTCATGATTTTTTTTGAAGGTCTAAAGGGGTGTTGAAAAAATAGACCACTCTCTTTTCATAATTGATACATTATTTAGAGGCCTCCTCATAATCCTTTAGAACCTTTCATCCATATCCTAGCTTCCACCACCGAAGGAACTCCAAAAAGTATAGTTTCATCAATAAATTATTAGATGGTACCTAAGTCTATTGTAGAAGCATGTTTTATACCTTTGATAGAATGAGACCCCAATAATTTCATAAAACTTTTGCTAAGAACCTTAGCCATAAGAATGAATAGATAAGGGGATAATGGGTCACCTTGCCTTAGACCCCTGCTAGTAGAGAAAAAACCCCTAGAGACCCCATTAACAAGTATGGATTACTTAATGTTAGTGTCATAGGTTTTAATAAGCTACATTACTTTATCTCAGAATCCCATTTTCTCAAGGATTTTAAAGAGGAAGTTCTAGTCTACTCTTTCATAAGCCTTGGAGATGTCAAGTTTGAGAGCCATTTCGAGGGAGTTCTTTTTCTCCATAAAATGTATGTATTCATGAGTGGATATCATAGCATCTAATATTTGTCTTCCTAGGACAAAACCCTTTTGGATATTACTAACAAGATGATCTAAAATTAGCTAAAGTCTATAAACCAAAACCTTAGAAAAAATATTATAGACCATGTTACATAGGCTAAAGGGCATGAAGTCTCCCATTTCTATAGATTCCAATTTCATAGGAACTAATGCTATAAAAGTGTGATCAATCTATTTTCAGAGTTTTCTAGATTTGAAGAAATCAAAAGCTACCTTAGTGACATCTTTCCCCATGATCTCCCAATAAACTTGGAAAAAGGCCAAAGGGAAACCATATAGCCCTAGGGCCTTAAGAGCACTCATCATGAAGATGCAAGTTTTAACTTTCTCTTTATTCATAGGTTTCATTAAGAGTTTATTATATTCATCATTAAGGGAGGTGGGTATGATAACAATGAACTCTTGATTTTACCTTTCATTGTGAACAACTAGGAACCTCTGAAAGCAATTTACCACCACCTGTCCTATCTAATTATCCAGTTGGACCAAAGATCCATTTTCATCTTTTAACTCATTTATTCTATTCTTTTTCCTATGTTTCATAGTATATTGATGGACAAAGGTTGTATTTCTATCCCTTTCTCTAAGCCATTGCACTTTGGATTTTTGCTTCCAAAAATCTTCCTCCTTTTGAAGTTTCCTCTATTCCTTCCTCAGAGAATCCTCTAGTTGTACCATATCTTTAGTGACTTCTTCATTGGCCATTTTCATCTGAATGTTAGCAAGATTAGAAGAGATCCTTCTTTTGTTTTCAAAAATATTCCCAAAAGTAAATTTGTTCTAACTTTTAACTTTGTTTTTAACTAAAATTAACTTATAAGCTAATTTGAAACATGGGGGATCCTTGAACTGAAGTATTCCACCATGTGGCCAAAATATATCTAAAGCTTGGGTGATGAGTCCACATACACTCAAATCTAAAGGGAAAAGGGCCATTAAAATCCTTATCTTTTCAAGATAAAAGGAGGGGGTTGTGGTTAGAGGTCATCCTAAGGAGAATTTACAAGTGATAACCACTTATATAATCTCAATTAGAGGAGACTAACATCCTATCTTAGCTAACTTGAATTGAATTCTCACCTCTCCTATAGTTGGACCATGTGAAATGTTGACCTTGAAGATCAAGATCCATTAGCCCTGTGTTGTTGAGGAACTCGGCCAAGTCAATCATGCTGTGGGAGTAGTCTAATATACCACCCATATTTTTTGAAGGGTATAGAGGAGTGTTAAAGCCACCAAAAAGCATCTAATAATCATCCTTATTACTTTATATATTAGTGGAAAGGGAATCACATAAAACCTTTCTAATGTTTCTTTGGTTAGGGGCATAGATATTAACTAATTTTTAAGACTTGATTTGACTGACCATCTTGACATTTAAACTATTATTATCTTTATGAATAAGACTTCCCTTCACAACATTACTGTTTCACATGGTGATAATACCTCCATAAGTGCTAGCAACCTCACTAATACAAAATTTTGTGTTAGGCCATATATCTTTAGCAACTAGCTTGAAATCTTCAGTGTTTATTTTAACTTCCTGCAACAAGAGAATATCAATTTTATTATTAAAAATGTAGTTCTTGAATATCAATTTTACCATGTAATATGTGAGTTAATATTTTATTGATATTTATAGTAATATTAAAGTTAATATTTTACCTATATTCTTAGTAATTTACATAGATTGCACATCATCTCTAGTCAAATCTACACATGAATTTAAAATTAAAATTATTTAATATTTGATAGACATAATCAAACCAACTATATTGGGACTTAGTCATGAATTTTTTAATAATTGATTATTAATTTAAGTAATAATTAATACATGTTTGTGAGACAAGTGTGACAATTGTTAGTTCATGCTCTGATGTGGTTGATGTGTTTACCACAATCAATTGCATGTTATGTTGAAATTCATCTTATCAATTATATGTGACCTTTATCTATTTACTTTTATCCTCTTGAGCTGAAGTTGAGTCTTCATTCAATCCATTATCTATGTTCATCATTGTTTGTAATGCCTTAACAATTTATACCAACATGAAACATACAAGTTTAAAATGAAAATTTAAAATTATTTAGAATGGTTGGATGCCAGTAACTTCTCAAATGTATCAAGAAGTTTAATATCTAAGATCAGGGGAAGTACATTCTTAGAAATAGTACAATGTTATAGATAATTCAGTAGTCAACATTATATTACATATTTAAAACTTATGATCCAAAGGATTGACTTAAACTACATAAATAATTTAGTGTGTAACTACACAAATTTTATGAATTATATAAATTATTATCAAACCATTTATGTGTCTGAATGTGTCATGAGATATTTGTAGTGTTATTTAAGCATCATCTCTTGATTTGGATTTTACACTATGCATATTAGTGAGGTTATATTTAAATCTAAAGTAATTTGTATTGAATTTGTGCCTCCATAAAGCAATAAAAGAGGGGATGAGTCTATGTATCATATATATAACATGTACTCCTAAAAATTAGTAGATATCTCATACTTGAAAGTATACTCTAACAAGATAATATGAATATTTGTTGGCTTCACAATGTCTAAAGGATTGGTGTGTGACTAGTCAAGTGTTATTCCCACTTCTTCATCGATCTTGTCTTTTGAATCATACACACCATAAATGCTAAATACTACTGATAGTCCCTCAAACCCACCTTACACGTTTTAAATCCAATAACATCCTTTAGAAATGATTTCATAATTTTATTTATATTTTTACATGTAGATGCATATAAAATTATTAAATAAGTAAGCTTTGAGCACTATAACAAGAAAGATACACACACAAGTCATTGCACTAGACCTAACGTAGGAGGATAGATCTATAATATCACTTTATGTGACATTGGTGATAATGTTGCAAAAATCAGCAATAACCACCTTTAGACTAAGAGAAACATGGTGTTCTAGTGCTCCCAATGTTATTCCCAATAAAAAAGGAAAAACACATTGACATGTGAACTCAAAAGTATCTTTTTCCCTTGGTAGAGAATTATTTATAACTGATGATACATACAGTTCTAGGAGTTTGATGGAGTTTGTTGATATAGATGTATTATCTTCTTTTATTATTTGGATTCCTTACTTTGTTTGATTTTTTTTCTTTTTCTCTTTGCATTTATGAATTATTCATAGATTTGAATAAAGTGAGTTTCATGCATGTGATTTTTTTATCACATTTCATGCATCACAACCCAAAATATCTACTTCTTTGAGAACCTGTGAATTCAAATACTTTATAAATTTTACCCTTGAGACTCTAGTCTCCTTCACTCTTTTGTAATAGGCACTTAAAGTTTATACCTTAACACTAGGGATAACAGTCACCATTAGCCAAACCTATTCACTCATAACTTTGTCTATGAGTACATATAATTATTTTGTAAACATACCCCATGTGCCTCTAAATAATCCCACTATAATTTTTTTCCAATGAATCTAGCTTGAAATCTAGGTCATTATCTTTCTTAAGGCTATAATCCAACCACCCATTTGTGTAGATATCAAAAAACAAAACCTATTTTCCTATATTCCATTAGGAATAATGAGAAATGTTAGTGTATCAGTAAGGATTTCAATTTTTTCTTTTTAAAAAATATTCTTAATCTCTTCTTCAAATGCCTATATGCAAACATAAAATCAAAATACATTAATCAATATATAGATTAGTTAAATGATTTTTTCGTTCATTTTATTATTAGCTAAACTACCTTCTAATTAACTATCATTTCTTTGCCTAAAATTATGCATTGTGGTCTTTTTTCCATTATCTACAATGCCCTAGATTTGTACAACTAATCAATAAAGTGTATTGGAACCCATATTTTGTTGTTTGTAGATACTTATTACCTACCTTGTTGTGGATTTTTTAGAAATAATATGAGATGACCTTTGTTTTAATCTATCATGAAAATATGTAAACTCATGGTTTTTCAAAATAATTTTTATAGCTGTGATGGTATGTTGTCCATCAATAATGATAAGTTAATCTCTAGATCCTACAATTCATGCTTAAACTCAATGCCCAAGATATCACCAAATATTTTTTTGAAGAGAAACAATATTACCTCCCATTGAAAAGGCACATGATTACACAACATTGAGATAACCAGTCTATCAATATTGACTAGATTAAGGGATCGGTAATGGTATTTAAAAAGATCTTGGTGGTAATGTTCAACTAAAATATTGAATTATTTTTTATTGAATAGGAAAAGTTGAATCTCTTTAGATGTTGAAGATTCACTTGTATTAAATTTTTCTTCAACTTATCTCAATAGAGTTTTCTCCCTTGTAGATGCCTTTATTTCTTGGAAATGTGATACTAAAGTTTCTTTTTCTAACTTCGCCAATAGTCACCTCCTCATATATGTAAACATTTTTGAATGAAATTTTTTCTTCCCTAATTATTTGTCCATATTCAAATGATGGGTGAGATATGAATTGAATATATATTGATGAAGTATTTTGAATACTAGTTTAATTCTATTACAAATATTTTCACTGATTTCCACTCTAGTGGTGTCTCCATCTATAAATGGTTAAATTTTTCAATTGAAATAAAAACAATAATATTTTTGATGTTTTGCCAAACTAACCATGCCACATCTTATATATAATGAAACCTATAGATCCATTTGAATTATTTGGTATATGCAGTCATTGTTATCTATGTGCTCCAACTAAACCTTTATTACATTATTTGAAATGCATTTCATTTTTATCACTATCCCATCCACTCAATGTTCTCATGATAGGGAATGGGATAACTAGAGGTAGTTTTGATAATAAGATAGAGAGTATATTTATACAAACCACTCATATATTTTATCCCAATCTAATGCACATTCAATAACTGTAATATCTTGGTAAGGAACACTGCCCACAACAACCATTATAATTCCTATTGTAAAAACTTAGTCATATTTTGTCATTTAAAATATATCATAATGACATTTGAAATCAGACATGTTTTGAAACCATGTAATTTTTTTATTTAGATACATTAGTGATTTAATTTTTTTGAGAATAATGGAGTTTTATTCCTATTTTAGTTAAGGGTCTATATTAATAAATTAGTAAATAATATTGCAATAATTATAGTCCTAATTTGTATATTTTATTTGCCTTTTGTATCTTTATAAAAATAACAATAAATTAGGAGAAACATAAATTAGCTTAAAATAGGTTAAAATAGTTGTTGTAGTGTCTAAAATTAGTTGTGCAAGACTAGAACAGTGTCACAAATCAGAATCTAGATTTTATTTTGTGAAAGGATAGGACTGCTAAAAATAGGACACCTTGGGGTTTGACACTATTGTCCTCTTTTGGAATTGTTATCCAAACTATTCACATATACCTTATTTTTTTGGGTTCTTTTTGTTGTTCCTATGTGAGCTTACCTATGAAATATTGAGTCTTGAATGTTGACAAAACTCTTTATAGATCTAATTCAATCTTGAAACCCTATACCTTCATTATGCTTAATAAAACTTGAGAAAGAGGAGGGGTTAGTGTGTGTAAGATTCGCTAAACATGTAATCCACACCCCTTGTGTGGGTACAATACCTACATACCAATACTTTGAAGAGGGATAAAGACACATGTAGCTCTTCCACTTTATTTACTTTGTGCAATAGTGTAATGAGGATGAAAAAATTCTAAATTAAGAGCGATTGAGGTGGTTAGGGACTGGTATGAGAGTTTAAACGTGTTTATAGCTGTGTTAGGTGACAATATTTAGAGAATATGGAAATTTGTCTTAGTAATTTGCTTGTATTCTTGCTTGATTTATAATATTTGTCACCTCCCTTTGTAAATGACCTTTGGATGGACTTTTATAGGGAACTATTGATCATGGGTTAGATGTATTCACACTAGGCCAACATGATGAAGGATAGGAATCAGATGAAAATGATCATTTGGGATTTTAATGTGATTAGATAGGAGCATGAAAATGGGATACCCTAGGGTTATATGTTATATTTTAGGTATGACACTCCTATCCTATAGGATCAAAACCTAGGAGGATAGAATTGGCCTAGGAAATAGAGCTTGGCTAAGATGGAATGAACATTTGAAAGGCTATAGATGACTAGAAATAAGCAAAAATGAACCTAGAAGGGTTATAAGAGCATTAAAAGAGGAGCTATGGCTAGGATGTCACAAACCACACTCAAACTACCAATTTAGACATTTAATATGACTACATTTACCCCCTTTTATTCTAGTGATGCAACAAAGTAAAATATTAGGATAAAGGAAAAGTAGAAAGTGTACCTAAACTTACTTGTAAGTGTGAAGTCCATAAAGATGTATGATGATGAGTGTATGTAGAGAGATCACATCATGAAGTGTAAATCTATAAGATAAAAATAAAGAGTAGATTAGTTCTTACTAGATACACTATATCTAAAATAAGAACATATAAAATATAGGTAAGAAAGAGAGGAAGAAAGAAGAATGAATACACCTCACCAAGTATGTAGACCAATACAAAACCTTTTGTGCTATTGAATGATGCTAAGTATGTGATGAGTGATGTTGGATATGTGCTATACTAAGAGTAATATCATGAATAGAGCTAAGTGCTCAATTCCTTGAGAGTGGCTCAAGAATGCAAAGGCTATCCCTTTGGCTCCATCATCACCCATTAAGTGAAGCTATGTGATCATGCATGTGCTAATCAGTGTTTGGACTATATGTCCAATCCCTCTGAGTAGGTGGCTCAAGAATACAAAGGCTAGCTAGTCCTTTGGCTCCATCGTTACCCATTAAGTGAAGCTATGAACTGATACCTATATGAGTGTGTGTTATATGAGATGGATCCTGAAGCTCATGAATGCCCTAAAAACTAACAATATGGCATGGATAGTCAAATGTGTACTAGAAAATAGGCCAATCTTGGCCATTCTAAAAGGTGGGGATTAGGCTTGTATGAAATTTACTCTAAAAATGGGAACTAGGCTTATATGGAAGCCACTTGGGAATGATGCCAACCACCTATAGATGGAATAAGGCATAAGTTTTTTGAGAGTACCTGGGTAATATACTAAACTTAAAAAGAAAAGAATTCAAATGTGCCATGCACATTATCCCCAGTCATTGGTGTTTGTAACATGGATTATGATCTAGAAGTTATACCAACTACCCTATCTAAAATTGGAAGTGAGAGTCATCATGTCATACATGATGCCCCTTATATCTAGATTCTTTGAGAAAAATTATATCAAAACCACTAAATCTGATCTAAATTAAAGGTGACAAAACTGTAACTAAACTTACCTTTTTGTCTATTTTTGAAAAATATAGGGTTTTTGATGTTTGGATAGGAGAACTAAAAACATGACACATTGGTGTTTAGTGCTATTGTCTAGGTTTGGTGCTCTTTTCCTTTACTAATTTTAATCATTGTTCTATAATCATCAATATTTTTTTGGTCTATTTTTCTTGGTTTGAGCTTTCATTGCTATTCTGAGTGTTCTAAAAATTGATTTTTGATCGGTTGAGGGATATGATCTCTATGAAAAAACCTGGATTTATTTCCCCCTATTTTGAGGGTAAGAATGAAGACCCTGCAATGACTACCCTTAGAAGAAAGAGCCCGACAAGTGTGTTATGCTTTGAAATAAATGATATAGCAATGATAGTTGAAAAGATGTCTCAAGATATAACATAGTTTGTGTTAGAGATTGTTAGATCAACAGGAGTATGCCTAGATAGATGTAACAATGTAATAGCATGTGTAGTATACTAAAATTAAACTAGAAATGTTAGTTGTTAGTTATCAATTTTCAAAGAGGGATGGAGCATGATGTCCATCATGACATCCAAGAAAGTAGATAATGCATGATGTAGATCATGGCATTGTAAATAGTGAGAAGAAAATAAGCAATAAACACATAAGATGAGAAACATAAAAGAGTGGAAAGAGGCCAATAAAATAAGGGACATGGGCACATTTCACTCAAATTGGGAAAGCAAGCATACAATACATGTTCAAATTCCATATATACATACAATTAGAAACAAACAAGGTTGGCATGAGAAACACAATCACATAAAAGAGTAAAATAAAAGACATTAAAAAATGTCCTAATACATACACAATAATAGAAGTAAAGGATATTGGAAAATATCCTAAGGCACACACAAGAGATAAAATAAGAACCGAGAAATGAAATCACATCTAGCTACACAAAGTAAGAAAAGAAGGCATGTAAATGCTAGAAATACAATCGCATTTAACTAATAAAATCAAGAAATGAAAGTATGGAAGACATGGAGTACAAGACTATGTAGATGCTAATAAATACACAAGTTCTATATACTAGTGAGTGTCAATAGAGTAATCTATGTAAGCTATTAAGTAATACACATCAACATGATAACTAGAGTGTGTAATGTAGCAATGATATAACTTAGATGGTGTAATCATGTAGAAGATGCCCCTGGTGGGTAGATATGTCATTATATGTCTCAAATGTAAAAATATGATGCTCCCTCAATGGGTAGAGTGAAGAGATTAAGGATCTAGGTGTTACTGCACACACTCAAAGAAGATCAAGTGAAGCATGGTAATGTAGATAAATTAACATACAATAGAATAGAACAACAACATGTAAGTTTGGCATGTTAGTAGAGATGTAAAGCATGGATAATGCATATAATTGAAATGTTTTAGGTGTTTTTTATTTATTTGAATGTTTTTGGTATTTTGGAATATGTGAATGTTTTTGGTATTTTGATATTTTGCATTATTTTTTAGATTTTTGATATATTTGAATGTTTTTGGATTTTGAAATGTTATATTATTTTTGGTATTTTTGATATATAAGATATGTACAATAAATCATAAGGAAACTATGTATAATAAATTGAAAATAAGCTATGTATACAAAAGATTGAAAAGGAATGATACTAACTGATGAGTCTCATGAGAGACTCCCTATCATGGTGTCCTGTATCAAGGAGAGGAATCATGCATGATCATGAAGTTTGATGGAAAGGCTAATACTATGACTCTGAAAGCTATGTATATTATAAGTGCTCTAAAATATCTATAGTGGAAATCAACTATGGGGTCCCCTTATAACTCTGAAAATTGGATGCAACTATAAGGCTCTTAAGGACCGATCTGGTAGTAGAAAAAGCTCTTTAAACATGTTCTCTATATTTAGAGGCATGAGACCTCAATGAGACTACCTTGGGTGTCAACACTATATATAAAAACTATCTAGAGTTCAGAAACTATGGTTGCTTTAAAAGAGGCTGATGTGGAAGTGTACAAACTCTCTATACTAGTGAGGAAGGCCTTGATGGTGGCTAAATCTGGATTGGGGGAAGAATTGTAATTGGTGGAGAAGTTGAAACTAGTGACTGTAGAGTATTAGATGGATCTGAAGTGGGGAGTGGTAACTCATATGGAACTCCATCAACTATAATAAACTAATTAGCATGACTGAATTTCATGCATTTATGAACTGTAAAAGGTACTACATGAAGTTTTTCAATCCATAATCAACCAAGTAACATATCACAAACTCCTGCACTAGGATTAATAATAAATGGTTTGGCTACATGTGTTGGAACAACTTATGGAGGAAGTACAATCTCACCTAATGAACTTTGTATGTGCCCACTGAATCTATTAATAACTATGTTCATTAGGGTAATATCCTACTCTGAATATCCCAAATGCTCCAGTAATGTCATAGTGCACATGTTAACACTAGATCCATTATTTATGAGAACACTATGAATGGGATGATGACTAATGTAGGCTCTGATAAAGAGTTCATGATAATATGAATCATCCTCAACTATCTCCTAATATGAAAAGGAGATGGAATGTTTAGCTAGAACTTTTGAATTATACAAATCAATCATGTTGGTCAAAGGATATGACTCAACTGAAGGTGCTTGATATGTAGCTAGTGGAGGGTGTGCATGATATGCATGGTGAGCACCTGATGTATCCCCTATCTCCTATTTAGAATACTATGGAAAAGGATTTGAGAAAATTTTTAGAGCCTTGTCTTATGTTTACTTTTCCTGAAGAGGCTCAACTAGAGTGTCAAGATCAATAAAGTTTCCATCTATCAAATCCTATATCTTGTATTTCAAACTGATGCATCTATTCATTATGTGGCCTGATGCCCTATGAAAATTTCAAAATGAATTTTGATCATATCCTCATGGAAGAGGTTTTGTGGGATCAACTTCCCAAATAGAAGGGAGAGATATGATGTTACATTCCAATAGCTACTGTAAGACTCTGGATGGAGATATTGGTAGATTAGTAAAGGTTTGTTGAGGAGGTGATGATAAAGCCACTCACTAAGTGGGATCTGAAGCTTCATTAACTATTAGTTGATTTTAACTTTTGCTATCATTGATCTTTACTTTATATGGGACTTTTCTATTACTCTTGTTTGTTGTTTCTGATATGCTTGTGTACTTGAGTTTTCTCATTGAAATTAATTTGACTTCTCATTCCTTTAGTGTATGCCAGTGAAGGAAGAGAATATTTTAAATATTATTGACTCATAAAAAATTGGTGAAAGACTCTATTTGATAAGATATTGTAACTTTTGATTGGCCATGGGGCTAGTCATTTTAGCCAAGATAGTCTTATATCTAAGAACATAATCTGTAAGATGCTCATTTGACCTTTTATTCTATTATGAAACTTGGGCATAAGAAACTTTGTCACCTATGTTAATGCTGAAATTAGCTAGGAACATATCAGCTAAAGGATTGAAAGTATTGATCTACTAATTTGGTAGACTATAGAACCATTTTAAAACATAATCCTTTAAACTTCATGGAAATATCTTGGTTAGTAACCAATAATTTGGCACATAGTCCAAGAATGCTGCATGAAAATCTCTCAAGTGTGTCTCTGGATCACCCTTGCCATCATATAGAGTGAGCTTGGGTTGAACAAAACCTAGTGGCAAGGGTACAGAAGCAATATGATCTGCCAATGGTGTATAAAGTAGATCAAAAGAACCCAAGGCTTGTGTAGGTCTAGAGACACTTTGATCAAGATGTATCACCTTAGATTGAAGAGATTTTATCTCTTGCACAAGGGCAGCCATATTAGGAGACAAGGATGTACTAGCCATAACTAGTGGTGCCTCATAAGGAGGTTGGGCTGCTAATGGGGGTTGTTGAGACATAGTTGCACCCATAATGTGATTTGTAACTAGTTGTTTTGTAGTTTGAGAGGATTGACCATTGTTCACTTTTTATTATTCTTGTAATATTTTAAGCATGTCATCTTACATATTAGGATGTTTAGTTAAAAGGTCTTGAAGTTCTCTCTTATCAGTTTCATCAAAACTGGTATATTGGGCCATTATTAAGGTAGGAAAATAAATTGAAAATGCATTGAATTTTTTTGTAATAAGTTGTAATAAACAAAATGCAATGGAAGGAAAGTACTAAATAAAGAAAATGTAAAGTCCTAAAAAAAAAAATTAGAATATGCATAAAAAGGATATGAAGCTCACAAACATGTAAGGTGATACCTCAAGAAGTAAAGGGACTTGGTAAATTCAACTAGGGTTTGAAAGAAATAAGTTTTTATAAATACTAAAGTAAAATTTAAAAAATGAAATGGAAATTTTGATTTAATATGCAAGAAAAATAAAAAAAATACTAGGACCTAGTATAGGAAACTTGGGTTTGACTAAAATTATTTTTAATATTACTAAGGTAAATTTAAAAATTAAATATGAATTTTTGATTTAATATGTAGAAAAAATCATTATAATACTGGAACAATATCAGGACCTAGTATAGGCAACTAGGGTTTGAAGGAAATTATTTTAAAAATTACTAAGGTAAATTTAATAATTTAAATATAAATTTTGATTTAAATATGCAAGAAAAAAATAAGAAAAAAATTAGAAAAATCAACAAGGAATTTTCCCTAGGGTTTTTATGTGCAAACAAAGTGAGTTAGGTTCACCAAATGATTTAACAATTTTAGGAATAATGGAGTTTTATTCCTATTTTAATTGAGGGTTTGGATTAATAAATGAGTAAATAATATTGCAATAATTATAGTCTTGATTTGTATATTTTATTTGCCTTTTGTAGTTTTCTAAAAATAGTAATAAATTAGGAGAAATATAACTTAGCTTAAAATAGGTTTAAAAGGCTATTGTAGCATTTGAAACTGGTTGTAGAGGACTAGGATAGTGTCACAAATTAGAATATACCTTTCATTTTGTGAAAGGATAAGATTGTAAAAAATAAGACACCTTGAGGTCTAGTTTTGTTGTCCTTTTTTGGTGCTATTATCCAAACTACTCACAAAGACCTAATTTTTTTGGGTTATATCCAGTATTTTTGTGTGAGCCTACTTATGAAATCTTGAAGCTTGAATGTTGATGGAACTCCTTATAGAGGTAATTCAATCTTAAAACCCTAGACCTTCATTATGATTAATAAAACTTGAGAAAGAGGGGGGGGGTTAGTGTGTGTAAATTGCATTGAATGTGTAATCCACACCCCTTGTGTGGGAACACTACCTACATACCAATACTCTGAAGAGGGATCAAGCCATATGTAGTTCTCTCACTTGATGTGCTTTGTTCAATATTGTAATAAGGATGCAAAAATGCCAAATTGAGAGTTGTTGAGGTGTCTAGGGACTGGTATGAGAGTCTGATTGTATTTGCAGTTGTGTTGGGTTATTGTATGTAGAGAATATAGAAATTTGACTTAATAGTTTGCTTGTATTCTTGCTTGCTTTGTAAGGTTTGTCACCTCCCTTTGTAAATGACTTTTGGATGGACTTTTATAGGGAACTATTGATCATGGGTTAGATGTATTCACGCTAGGTCGACATGATGAAGGATAGGAATCAGATGAAAATGGTCATTTGGGCTCAAAATGTGATTGGATAGGAGCTCTAAAAATGGGACACCCTAGGGTCTGACTCTATAGTCTAAGTATGGTGCTCTTATCTTATAGGCTCAAGACTTGGGGGAATAGAATTAGCCTGGGAAATAGAGCTTCACTGAGCTAGAATTATCGTATGAAAGGCTACAAATGACTAGGAATAAGAAAAAAAGTAGCTAAGAGGGTCATAAGAGCATGCAAAGAGGAGATGTGGCTAAGATGTCACAAACACACTCAAAATACCAATTTGGACATTTAATATGACAAGAATTAGTCACTAGATCATATTTTTTGAATGGATGGTTATTATTTGAACCTATAAAATCTTGACATAAGATTGATAGAAGAATAGAATCAACCATGATTATTCACCACTTATTGATAATAATCTTATAAACTTGTGCATAATGGGCACATGCCCACTCTAAATTAATTTTGGTATAGGAATAATATGAACATCAGATGCCTATATTCATAATATCTTGTATAGATAACATAAGTTAAAAATAAAAGGCATGTTGATTATAATATTTTAATGGAATATTTCCCATTATTTTCATGTTAAAGTGATGATTGTTAGTGATTATGCCTAGTTAGAATGACCTATTAGCTATTTTTACTAACATTGATGATTTATCTTTTTTTTCTAAAAATTTAATATATGTGTATGATAATAATATTATAATTATTTAAAACTAACTCAAAACATATATTGGTTTATGACATGATACTACATCACTATAATTTATAATAAGTCAACTTGGAATAGTTTAGACATCAATTGGATCATAGAGCATCTTTATTTTATGCCTTACCTTTCCCTCTTTTTTGTATTTTTTATTAGACTCTAATTAACAGGGTTATTTTCAGGCCTAATATCTATATTTATAGTTGTGAGGGTTTATTAAAAATTAATCTAGTTCACATGTTGGTAGTTATCCTATGAGTACTTTGGCTCCCATTTTTATAAACACCTTTCCATCAATCATGTGGCTAAGTCATATCTCGAGTTGCATAACTCTAACATTATGTGTCTGAGTCATGCGTTAAGCCACTCAACCCTGCCAATAGTTAATTCAATAGTATTTGTCATTGAGTATAAAGGTAAATTATATGATTCTATAGTCATACTACAACATGAGACATATAAAAACATACTTCATAGTATCTACAATTCTTCACAACATTACATGAAACATAACATATAAGAATATTCATAAAGAAGAAATGAGTATTTCGACATGAAAATGACATCAAACCATGATTTCATAGTTTGATGTTCTATACACACAAAAATGTAGAGAAAGTATCTAATTATATTAGCTATCCTATCTTCTAGATCATATTATAAGATAATTCACATAACACATAAAAGGATTAAATGCCTATGTTTAGACTTAAACTTTTAAAGAAAGAAAAGAGATAGAAAATGGATAAAAAGAATACCCTCAAGTTGAAATTTTCTAAACAATAGCTTGAGGGATTAAAAAAATCAAAATTGAGGATTGTAGTGTCTAGTCCTATAAATATTTCCAAGTGAAATAATCAAATATGAATGAGTCAAGCACCAATGTCACAACATTTGATTTCATATGCTTAAGATAAACTGATAGGTTGATAGGCTATAACTCCCTAAATAGATACACAGATGACACCAAAAAAATAATAAATCACATCACATCAAATAAAAAAGATTAAGAAGAGGGTTTGGAAAGTACAAAGGTAATTTACCCTTTAAATGTTTTAATTATAGTAAATTAGGACATTTTTATACTAAATTCCATTATAATAAGAATGATAACTCTAAGAAAGAAGAGGATAGTAAAAAGGTGAAACCTCACTATTCCAATAAGAAGAAATTCTTCAAAAAAATAAACCACCATGGGGGCATTAATCAACTAAATGCATTAAATATAAAAAGGCAAGTAAAATGCATAATAACATTAATGTCACATAATGAGTCATCAAAACTAACATGATGTATAAATTAGGTCCAACCAATAAGGAAAGGCTAGGTCAATAAGATGGATAATGCATGATCACTAAAAAATATGCTCATGATCTTTATCATTGCTTATAATTCAATTTTAAAAAATAGATCCTAACTTAATTTAATTCTTCAATGTTTTATAAGCATTAAAACTCTATGAAAATTTTGCCAGCTACGTTTGAGACTGTGAGAACTACATCACAACATAGTGAATGAAAAATGGATGCCTTGATTCTTGTATACACAAGAACACTCAACGTACCAAAATCAAAGAATGATCCACCAAAATCTATGACACTAGATCTAGAGGGAGTATTTTCCAAGCTACCATACAAGGTTGGTCACCTTAAGGATACATTCAAGTAAATTCATGCACAACTGATAGAGTTTGACTATACCAAAATAGAGGCAGATCATGTAGAACTCATTCATCATATACTGAAATAAAAGATGTGAGATTAGAACCCTAAATTAAAAGCAATTCCATAGATAAAGATCGATATCTAGGCAAGATTTTTATAATTAATGCTAATAAATATTACAATCAAAATTTTACTTAGTAGGGTGCGCAATGGTATTTTATTCCTCGACCAGTCTCATGTCATTACTACCCAAGACAACTAAAAAGTAATGGGGTTGATGAATGAAGGAAATAATATTATGAAGGATGGAAAAAAGGGTTCAATGAATGTAGTAGTGGTTATCAGTTATCTAAATGCTACCAAAGGAAAACATGACATCAAAATATAAACTATTCTTAATGCCACCTATAAATATGCAGTCAAAGTAGTAACATGTAAAATATACTTTACCAATAGGCAAGATACCATGAACCCTGAGAATGCATTGGTGGAGTTTGAAATGATGTCAACCAAGACTAAATCAACCTCTATCAAGGCCTACTAGATAACTTAAATTTTAACATTTTAAACACTAAGAGAGGTAAGCATGATTTCTGCTATGGATCTTTATTACTTTGCCTAGCTATGTAGTACACAAACACCCTCTAAGGTAAAATTAGAAAAATATAATGGGATAAAATAATAACCGTAAGAAAATAAGTAAAAAATCATTTGGAGACTATGATGGTAGAGTAACAAGTTACCACCATGATAAGGTGGGGAACTAATTTAAAACAAACCCTTAGTTCATGGTATCATATTTCCATAAAAATAGTAGATAAATACCATAAAGAGTTTTAACTTTCTTCCACCATTGACTACATCTGTATCTTCCCATATGATCAATGTACCAAAATTATTCCCCCATTATAGTATGAAGTGTCAGATAATGAAATCAAATAACTTATTCCCATCATCTGGTCCTTTCCATGAGTCTTGGGGAAGTTTGGTCAAACTAACACATAATCCACTATGGAAGAGTTAGTGGTCAAATTATTATGAACATCATCCAATGACAAAGTAGCAAAAGAGGATGATGACATAGATGAAGCTGTTGGAAAATTATAATCATCATAAGAAACAAAAAAATAAGGGAAAATAAGTTTGGTTATAAGCCACATAACAAACAATAGTATCGATGGATATACATGGACCTAAAAATGGAAAGCCAACCCAGTTCATCAGAATAAATGGTGGATCAATGGGTGATAGGTTTTTTCACAAAAGAAAACCAAGAACACATCCCCCACCATAAATAATTGAGATGCCACCAAAAAAGAAACAAACAAAATAACATAAGGGAGAAATACATCCCCACACATTCAGATCAAAGTTCTAAAGAGCCCCCCATCAATGTCTCTGATACATCATCAGACATATAGAGTGAAAAAGGAATAAATACAGACCAAGGCATAAATGTCATGTTGGATAAAGATCAAAAATAAGTCACTAAATCCTTATCCAAGGTAAATGCTAAACAAAGGGAACAATAAAATAAAGACAAAGAAGAGACCATGGAAAAAGAAAATGTTGAAGATGATAAGAAGGCTCAAAAAACATTGTGGTCAAATAGATAACAACTGAGGCCTTAGCAACAAAGGAAAAAATAAAAAGAACAAAAGAAAAAAGAACTACAGGAAAAAAATAAATAAAGAAAGAACATAAGGAGAAAGAGGAAAAGGAGACAAAAGAGAGAAAAAATAAAAAGAAGAAAAACTAGAAAAAGAGAAACAACATAAAGCAGAGGAAGAGTAGAAAAAGAAAAAAGTAGTGGAGGATGTTTCCCTCTCAATTGAAGAAAATACAAATAAAAATATGCCTAATAATAAGAAGAATAAAAGAAGAAGAAGGTGATTGAGGATGTTACCAAAAACATTGACAGCACACAAAATCAATCCATAATAGAAGTTGGGTCAAACATACTAACCCAAACACCACTACCATTATTTTTTCCTGAGTAACTAATTTCCACTCCAACTTCCATTTCCAATCAACAATTGACCACCACTCCATACACCCTCACTCTAAACCCCCAATATTACCTCACCTAAATTAAAGTATTTTTGGCCCAATGTCAGAATTTTAACTCCATTCATTTGGCTTCCACCCTTATTGAAACAACAACACAAGGAACTAATATCAAGTTACACAAATTTATGTCTAGTCAGAATTAATAATTGGGAAACATATTTTAGGAGAGTGCACAATATGATTAGATGCTGAGATGCACAATCTTAGAGGAAATACTAAAAGATGCCATCTAGGTGGTTACAAAAGATAGGCCCCAATTAAAAAAGTAGATCAAAATCTACCAGTCACTCAATGGTTCATGAAAAATTTACAAAATTTTATTAAACATTAAGATGTCACCAAGGAAGAAAGGTAAAATATCAAGGCTAATATAAAATAAGAGTTCAAACTTTAACAAAATACTAGCCCTTAGAGGAGAACAAACAACACTGCACTACAATCAAACAACATATTGATTCTCTATATAAAAAAATATCATAAGCTGGTTTATATTTTTTGCTTTCAATCTTGGGTGGCTGATCAAAACACTAGAATAAAAAAGGCCTTAGACAACCTCAAAGAAGAATTAAACTAAGATTCAACCCAATAAAATATTTCTAAATATCCCATAGGCATAGAGAGGGTAAAATTTTTGGCATTAGGTAAAAAAGTCTAAGAGCAACATCAAAAAGGGCAAAACTAATCATTGAACTTGAAGAATAAGGATATTTGATAAATCATTTCATGAAAAAATTAGACAAGTTTATAAAATAAATGGAGACAACATTCAATACTATTGTAACTCATCCCAACCATAATGACATCATTAAACTGACTTGGTAAAATATACAATTAGAACAAAAATCCCAATGAACCAATAATTACCTCAAAGAATGGAAAACCATCGAGACCAAGATTTTCAATAAACATCTACAATTTTTACCACAAGGCCCAAGTCTATAGCCAATTTATGTTATTATTTAAATATGGCTTACCTCCAGGATGAGACAAAAGTTTAAGTCTGAGAATAATGTTGGTGGGTTTATTCAGGAAACTCTATAGCAAACTATGGAGGTCTATGGCTATACTATAACATACTTTAGAACATAGACATTTATCGCACCATATCTTGCAACTCATGACATCATACATATCTACATAGATAAAAGAGACAAACCTTATAGTATATCATTATATTTAGACTTAGTAAAATAGATAGATGGAATATCATCAAAGCTATCATATTTTTTTAATGATATATCATATGTAATTATTTAGAGATATTAATAAAGAATACTTAATAAGAGATCTTGAATACTTTTGTGTTATGTGAATTCATAGTTACATATGAGTAGTTGTTTTATATTAAATTTGCATTATTTGTATTATTTTAGTTGTTTCATAGTTACATGATATTGTACCATGAAACCTTGTCATGGTACTATGACATCATGATAGTATTCTAATGTGTACATGTAGGATGAATACATGTCCATTATAAACATGCTAAGAATAATATGAACATCCACATTATAACTAATACTCTAACACAAGCTTGGGGGATTTTTAGTGGAGTACTAGACATGATAGTGTAACGTGAAACCTTGTAGTGGTACCATGACATCATGATATTTGAAATGTATATGCATGAGGAAGAATGTTAATAGTATTCTAATCTTGACATGTAGAATGGGCACATTCCCATTCTGAATAAGATAAGAATAATATGAACATCTACATTCTAACCAATATTTTATAACATAAACTTGGGGGGATCTTCAATGAAGTACTAGACATGATAGTCTAACTTGGACCCTTATGATGGTATCATGACATCATTAGAACTAAAATGTATATGCACAAAGATGATAATTGATAGTATTCTAATATTAACTCATATAATAGGCACATGCATAATATTAGAATAATATGAGCATATACAATATAGTCAATATTTTATATTATAAGGTTGGGGGATTCTCTAGTGCAGTACTAGATATGCTAATATAATGTATAAATTTATGATGGTACCATGATATCATGATACCTAAAATGTATATGCATGAGGATGACTATTAATAATATTACAATATTGACATGTAGAATGAGTACATGTCCATTTTGAACAAAATAATAATAATATAAACATCCACATTCTAACTAATATTTTATAACACAAGCTTGGGGGGGGGGATTATTTAGTAGAGTACTAGACATGATAGTATAATGTAAAATCTTATGATAGAAGTACAACATCATGATACCTGAAATGTATACACATGGGGATTATTGTTAATAGTATTCTAATATTGACATGTAGAATGGGCACATGCTCATTCTAAACAAGATAATAATAATATGAACATCCACATTCTAACCAATATTCTATAACACAAGCTTTGGGGGATGATTCAGTGGAGTACTTGGCATGATAATATAATGTGGGACCTTGTGATGGTAAGACAATATCATTAGACCTTAAATATATATGCATGAGGATGAAAATTGATAGTACTCTAATATTGACATGTATAATGGGCACATGCCCATTTTTAGAATAAGATAAGAATAATAAACATCTACATTCTAATCAATATTTTGTAACACAAGTTTTGGAGGGAATATTTAGTGGAGTATTGGACATGATAGTATAACATGGAACCTTGCGATGGTATCATGAAATCATGTTACTAAAATATATATACATGAGGAAGACTATTGATAAATTCCAATCTTTACATGAGAGATGGGCACATGCCCATTTTGCACAAGATAAGAATAATATGAACATCCATATTGTAACAAATATTATCTAACACAAAATTGGAGGGATTTTTTAGTGGAGTATTGGAGATGATAGTATAATACAGACCCTTATGATGATACCATGACATTATTAGAACTAAAATGTATATGCAAGAGGATGACTATTGATAATATTTTGATATTGACATGTAAAATGGACACATGACCATTATAAACAAGATAATAATAATATTAACATCCAAATTCTAATCAATATTTTTCAAAATAAGGTTTGGGGTGATTATTTAGTGGAGTAATAAACATGACAGTATAATGTGGACCCTTGTGATGATACCATGACATCATTAGACCTAAAATATATATACATGAGGATGACTATTGTATTCCAATTTTGACATGTAGAATGGGCACATGTCCATTCTCATAACAAGATAAGAATAATATGAACATCCACATTATAACCAATATTCTGTAACATAATCTTGGGGGGATTATTTAGTTGAGTACTAGACATAATAGTATAATGTAAACCCTTATGATGGTACCACAATATCATTAGACTTGAAATGTATAAGCATGAGGATGATTATTGATAGTATTAAAATTCTTGACATGTAGAATGGGCACATGCCCATTCTTAGAACAAGATAAAAATAATATGAACATCCACATTTTAACCAATATTCTACAACATAAGAGTGGGGGGGATTTTTCAATGAAGTACTAGAAATGATACTATAATGCAGACCCTTGTGATGGTACTATGACATAATTATACCTAAAATGTATATGCATGATGACAATTGTTGATAGTATTCCAATCTTGACATGTAGAATAGGCACATGCCCATTCTCAAAATAAGATAAGAATAGTATGAACATCCTCATTTTAACCAATATTTTATAATACAATCTTGGGGGGATTCTTCAGTGGAGTACTATAACATCATTAGACTTGAAATGTATATGTAGGAGGATGACTATTGATAGTATTCTAATATTGACATGTAGAATGGGCACATGCCTATTCTCAAAACCATAAATAAATAATATGGACATTCACATTATAACTAATATTTTATAACATAAAATTTTGAAGGGATTATTCTATAAAGTATTAGACATGGTAGTATAACATGAACCCTTGTGATGACAACATGAAATCATTAGACCTAAAATGTATATGCATGAGGATGACTATTGATAGTGTTCCATTTTGACATGTAGAATGGGCACATGCCCTTTTTGAAAAAAAAACAATAATATGAACATCCAAATTCTAACCAATATTCTTTAACACAATTTTGGTGGGATTATTTAATGGAATACTAGACATGATAGTATAATGTAAACCCTTACAATGGTACCATGACATCATTAGACTTGAATTGTATATGCATGAGGATTATTATTTATAGTATTACAATACTAACATATAGAATGAGCACATGTCCATTATTAAAATAAGATAATAAAAATATGAACATCCACATTCTAACCAATATTGTACAACATAATCTTGGGTGATTCTTTAGTGGAGTACTGGACATGACTAGTATAATGTAGACCCTTAAGATGATACCATGACATCATTAGATATGAAATGTATAAGCACGAATATGAATATTTAAGTATTCTAATATTGATATGTAGAATGGGCACATGCCCATTATCATAATCATGCACATGTGTATGCATCATACATAGTAACTAGTCACAAGCCTTTGGGTAAGTAGGATTTTGCCACATAGCATGATCTTGAGGACTTGGTAAACTCAGCAGATATGTATAAGAAATTAACCCTTTAGGTGAGTGGGTTAGTAGGATGTCACCACATGGTTACATACCACTAATTTGATACCCTAGGGATGATTGTATAGTCAATTAACCCTCTAATCTAATGAATTAGTGAGATAACATGACATGGTGACATCCCACTACTCTATAATCTTGGGGTGTCTATGCAGTTAGCTAACCCTCTGAATGAATGGGTTAGATGGAATACACCATGTGGAAACATCCCATACTCTATGGTCCTAGGGATAATAATGCAAGATTAGGCAGTGGTGAAGACTGATAGAATAATGAAGAAATGCCACGTAGAAAGAATGCTGGTTGATTGGATAAATAAGTGAAGATAGGATGAATACTATTATTTTATTCTTAATTAATTATAACACATAAAAAATGGAAATTATATATATAAATGGTAAAGGACTATTTATTTTAATCCCATTTAAATGTCAGATTAATTTTTGGTTTAAGTGGTTATATTAATTGTAAGTAAATTGAAATATAATTTAAAATAATATCTAGACTTCAAATGATTCAACATGTATTGATTGAATTTATTTTACACCTTATGTTTTTAAATTAATAATAATTAATTTTTATAATATTTTTAAAAAATACATTCAAAGAAAAATAATTATTGTCAAATGTTAAAATCTTCCCACAATTGATGATAAAGATAGATCATTGGCATCACCATTGTATTTAAATTATGACATTATTCAAAGAAAATCAAGCTCACTTTATTTAGAACTTTCAAACCAAGATGGGATTTGAAGCAAAATTTCCTTAATGGTTCAATTAAGCATGGGATTTGAAGTATACTTTATAATATTTCATGAACTTGACATATTTTCTTGAAAGTCTACAAATTGATTTTAATGCCAATAATATTGTACACACATGAAGGGTATGTCTATTTAGAGTAATAATGTGGCACTTTTACTAGTCTAATACAATGCTTAAATACTAACAATATTATTCCTTTTTAATTTTTTAATTAATATATTAAAGGTATGTGTTAAAATAATTTGTATAATTATTTTAATTTATAGTCAATATATCCTTTTTATTAGTACTAACTACACTTCTGAATAGATTTGTGGACATTTTGAAAAGATTTTATGTAGGTACTACATAAGATATTCAAATAATTTATAGTGTATCTCAAATAAGTATAATTGTCAAATCATGTCATATTGATAAGCTCTCTTGATACTCAGAGCACAAATAAAATAGATACCATGCTAGATTACATATGCTTAACAATTGTCAAATCAATATGTATATTAAAATTTTATGGTAGGGTATTTTTAAAAATTTAAAATAGGTGTGGCATTTAATGCATCATGTATTTTTCAAAATTTGAAATTTTCACACTCGTATGTCAGGAAACATTTGTGCATAGTCGGATGCATTATAATTTGAGTATTGAAAGAATAGGTTTTATTTCCTTAGTTTATTCTCAAGGAATCAAGAAAACCACATGATAAATAAAAATAAAGTTGAATGAGAGCACACTAGCAATGATAATACAAACAAATACAGATATTTGAGTTTCAGGGATACCAACATCCATCTAGGAGCCTATTAACACTATAGATAGATAGAGATAGTTGGGTTTCAGGGATACCAACAACTATCTTAGAGCCTATTATAGATAGATAGAGATAGTCAATTTTAGTAAATACAACATACATATAGGAGCCTATCAACAATAAAAATAGATAGAGATAGTTGGGTTTCATGAACACTTAGCAACAACCATCATGGAACATATCAATAGTACAAAGAAATAGAGATAGTTGGGTTTTATGGATACCACCATATATACGAGAGCTTAGAGAAACCAAACTAAATGAAATAAGAATAATATAGTAGATAAATGACATATATATTAGATTAAACATCAAAGTTTTATCTTTAGTAACTTGGAAAAAAGAAGAAGAAATACAACATCAGGTTTTATAACTGGCACAAAGAGAAAGATCTACAAAATTTACTACCAAGTTTTAATTATTTATTATTTGAAAATTCCTCACCTCTTCTTCCTTATATCTAAAACATATAAATGACATTCAATTTTTAAATTCAAATTCTAATTATAATTAGACTCACTTAAACACTAGTTTACTTTTTAAAATTTAAACTGAGAACAACATTGACATAAAAAATAAAAGTGATAAATACTTGTGTAAAATCATTATAATCTCCTTGTGAAATCTTAATAAGCTATCTAATAATGTAATTTTGAGCTAAAACAATAATCATAAACTGGGTCTTTAAATAATCACCTTGTTGATACCTTTCTCACTTTCAACTCTATTTTCCAAGTCTAGCTTGAATCTCATCTATATTCATAAGTATTTTTTACATAAAAAAATAATATAAAACAACACAAAGTCATTGTATAATGTCCACCAGATTCATTTTGTCTATTTGCAATTATCATACTGTAGAAACAAAATTATCAGAATGTAACTCCTTTTCTACTTTGTAATGACTTTTTTCTCCTTTAAAATAATGAATGTAAAATTTTAAAATATTTTGTATGAAATATTATGTAATATCACCCTCATGATAATTTCAACTTTCATTAGACTTCCAATTCATGTTTATATGTAAAAGTAATTTTTTACAAAAAAATGGTTATAATTAAAGATATTTTATTTTAACAATATGACTTATTCCTCAGATCTGAATGTGCAATACTACATTATAATGAGAGATTGATATTTATTGATTCTAAAATTATAAGTTATTAGTAATTAGAGGCTTATATTCTATACAAGATAATAAGATTTGATTCTTAATTGATTAAATTCATTTTAACCTATTTAGAATTAGCACAATTGCCTATAATACAAATGCCTTATAATATATTGTGAATATTATCATTTAAGAATCCAATGGGATTTGAATGTGTGCAATGAGAATGTGCCCATGAATCCACATTATTAAATTAAGGATAATATTAATAATATTATGGTATGCCTTTTGTACACAAATTATATATTAACTATATTATGAGCATAACACAAGAATTGATCATGTTATGCCCCATCATACCAATATATTAATATTATTTTAAGAATATCATTAATTAAGAATCTAATATTTATATCTTGTGTAAAATAATAATATATTAATATTATTTTAATAATATTATTAATTAATAATCCATTTTTTTATAAAACAAGCTTAATGGGGGGAATCTTCAATGGAGTACTAGACATATTAGTGGAAAGAGAAGAATACAACATCTTAAATTTAGTTTTCTTCTCCATCCCTTCAAGAACATCATGATCAACCTAGAACTCCCAAAGTCCAAAGTTGGAAGGACACTGTAGAAAGTTTCAATCAAGTCAATGAAATCTCTTTTCAACCCACACTCTCATTTTATGAAAGAGAATTAGTTGCATTGAGGGAAAAAGATGGATATTCAAATGTGAAAGAGGGATTGTCAAAACTAAGTGATGAGGTGGTAGTCCTTGGAAAAGAAAGTCAATCAGATACAAGTGAATCTCAAAGAGGTTATGAGGAGAGTGTTTCTAGTGTATGTGATGAGGAGGTTCTTATTGGCAGTCCTTGAGAAAAAATCATTCTTCAAGGATGATGAGAAAGATGGTCTTGATGGTAGAGAGAAAACTAACATGATAATAACATCTTGTCAAAATAATTCTATTGAAAAGATTAAAGAAAAATATCTTGATCAGGCATGGTAGCAGTTATACCACAATTTTATGAAAAAATAAACTTACTTGGCAAGAATGAAATCCCTTTAGAACATGAAGATGAAATCCAAAATTAAGTTATAAAAGTTATAAATCTCCTAAAGGAGAAAAAATAAAGCAGCACAAGAGATACACGATGAATTAAATCTTAAATGGGTAGATGTGTTTCCATTCTCCATGGGGGAAGAAGAAGATCAATCTAGTTCTCATGGATTAAGTCTTGATGAAGATAAAGATGACTATGCAATAGTTGAATAAGTTTTAGATGAACATGAGGTGAGTCTTCTTGAAGACACATTGGCTATTATTATTTTTAAACCTCATGGAAAAAATATCAAACTTGAAGAACATAACTTGTATCCATGTCATGAGTTTATTCAAGAGTTTAAAGCATTATACGAGCCTATTGTTCCTCAATAGAATGGAAAGATTGAAATTGAAATTATTATATTTTCAAGTGATGAAGAAGAAGGTACCTTTTGGGAAGAAGTAGAATTTTTTTCTCTAGTTTGGATGGTGAATCTATAGCCCATGAGGAGAGTGCTAATAATGTTATCTTGGCTAATGAACATGATGAATACATGCATGAGAAGACTCTTGAAGAGAATATTATGGTTGATGATCTTGTTGATCCTCATGACCAAGTTGAAATAGGTATAACAAACATGTGGTAGTCATATTTGGACATGTTCAATAAGTTTGAAGAGATTTTTAGGCTATCACCTCAAGAGAGATAAGATAAGGTTATTGGTGAGAAGTACAAAGTTCCTAACTCTCCAACAAATCCTAATAGTCATCACCAAGAAGTCTAAATCCATGGTGTAATAAGGTATTATGAATATGATACTCTTCAAGATGAATATGAGATGGAATTTTAACAACTAATTAAAGATGAAAATGAGAATGATGCTACCTTTATGAATCAAAACATAATCACTTTGGATGTCTCTCATGTTGCCAAAGATAGACAACAATATGAAGTAGAAATTAAAGATCAAGATGAGTATATCTTTGTTGAAGACATGCTTGCTTCTATAGACCCATTTTAGGTTAAGAACAAGAAGATGGTGGTCAAAGAATGAGTTGGTCAAGCAAGAACACAACATGATCAATAGCTTATACATTATCCTTTCTCATCACATGAAGGTAACTCAAAGAATTTTCATTTTAATCCATGAGGATCAATTCTAAAAGGTCAATTATACATAGTAGTTATTATCTTATCTTTCTTCTAAGTGATTTGTATCATAGTGTGTTTTGTCTTGTTGCTTGTTGGGTGTGTTGATTTAGTGTGTTTACTTTTGTCTTGTTGTGTTAGTGAAGGTAATCAGCTATTTCATTCATTTTAAGAGAATTACAGTCAAGTGTTAAGTTCAAATCATGATTTGTGTTGAGCCGAGATGACTCCATAGCCCAATGGATAGACTACACAACTAGTTTAATGTACATCATAGGTATGTAATCCTAGGAGGTTACCAAAAATATTAGCCAAAATTTGGCTACCTTGAATGAGGATCATATAAAACTTTGATTTAATTGGTCTTAACTTTATTGATAACCATTATGAAATATTTGTGTAGTCATTAATTATCTAATTTGATAAGTAATATGTCTCTCTTAGCAACTTGTAAGGTCATTTAGGATGGTTTAGTTGGCAGCTAGGTGAAATCATATTGTATTATCATCAAGTGGTCATTATTTGTGGTCTTAATTTTGTGTTTAGAATTATTTAAGGTAGGTTTGATAAATATATGTTAAGTGGGGATCAAGTAAATGAATAAGCATGCTCAAGGAAACAAGGTGATAAACCCTCAAGGAACAAGAATGGCCTAAAGGTAACCAAAGTTATCAAAGAAACAAAACTAGTAAGTGGATCACATTATTTTTCCATAAATTTAGAGATTTTAAGGTAATTTTGATAAGATTAAGGTATGCCATTGATTTAGTATTATTTGAAATTTCAATGTTGAGATGACACTTACTAGTCAGTTATAAATATGAAGGTTTATTTCTTAGATAGATGTCTTTTCTAAGTCATCTAACATTTAAATGATGACATCATGTTGGTATGGTCCATACGCCTTCCCCGAAGTCTTTTATATCTAATTTATAACATTGGAAGTTCCTTTTGTAACTAACACAAAGTTGGGAATTTATGTCTTGGGTGTAGTAGGGGGTCATTATACCCTTTCACTTTGTGACATTAGTTCCCTAGTTAAACCCCTTAACTCTATGAATAATAGTTAAGAGTGCAAGGGAATTAAAATGTCTTCTTCCTCCCTATAGGCTTAGGTTTCTCTTTATAATTCCATATTTGATCTTGATGTAGGAATAATGATCTTATTTGGGTAATCTTAGGGCACAAAGAGACCTCCATGAACTCAGGCACATCATCTAAAGGAGGTGTTTTTGATAAGAAACTAGTTTTATCTTCTTAGTTGTATGTTATAGTTAAGACTACCAACTAGTTTTGGATTGGTTTAAGAGTTTTCTCACCTCCATTGATATCCATGTAACATGTTTAATTTATCACTCTTCCTAATAATATCCTTAGACCATTTCCAAATATTAAGTGAACCAAAATAGTGAAAGGAGAAAGGATCAAACATTCAAAAGGATGTTGCAGGTTTGAGATAAGCAAGTTTGTTAAGTGAAATGAGTTTGAGGAGTTTCAGAGGTTGCATGAAAACTCATGAAAATATTTGAGAAGGATAGAAGGACATGAAGACCTAAGACACCTAACAATGGCCAAGAAAGGTTTCAAAGAACACATATAGGTCACTATCAATAAAGTGAGGTTCAAGGGATAGGTTTGTATATGAAGGATGAGTTGTGAAATTTAAAAGGGTGTGTACACCATGTATAAGTAATAAAATGGTTGAAATATACTTTCTCTAATAATAAATCATGGTTTACAATAGAACTTTGAGCCTATTGAGGACTAAGAAGGAGAGTCGTTTTAAATAGATCGAAACACTATAAGGGTGTCTTGTGAGCATTAAACTCAGTTTGAATCTTGTGTATTTTATAGAAAAGACCTCTAGATAGTTAGACACATGGACCACTAGTAAAAATGATGAATTAAATAGAATAAAAAGTGATAATCATTAGGCTTGATGTATACTCACAGGTCTGTTATAGGCTTGTGTGTGAAAGGCCAATGCATGTGTTAGATAAAAGACCTAGAGGATCACATAGCTCATATAAGATGTGAATAAGTGGAAACCTCATTGGGACAATAAAAGAGTTAAAACTAACTCAAGACACCTCATTTACAAAGTTCACCATATAATGAGTTCAAATAATCACCTATAGATTGGTTATGAATAGATAAGAGAATAAACATACTTTTGGAATCCAATAGAGGGATAAGAGAGTATGTATATAGGTTAGGAAGAACATGAATACAACCCAAAGCTTTGTCAAGTTCACTAGGTGGTCAAAAAGTGACAATGAAGAGAATCCTACTTTAGACTTGCAGTCAAAGACTTAAAACACTACCTATAGGCCTGCCATAGGTCTCGATGAAGAAGATAATGACTAATAATGATTAAAGAGGAGTATAATGGGTTATAAAGGATGATTATAAGAATAAAAAGGTGTCCACCCCTATTGAAATCATCAAGAGACTAGAATAGACTGAAGAAAACTCATTCAAATGAGCCTAACAGTTAAAGAGCTCAACATAACACCTAAAGGCCAATGATAGTTAGTATAGGTGTGAGAAATAACACAAATTTTGAGCAAAAGTACCAGATAATAATATTTAGGGATAATAATAACATGAAAAAACTCTTCAATACTGATAAAGATCATCAAAGTGTCAAGAGACATAGTAGTCGTACATAGACCTGTGTGTGCAAAATGAGGAAAACATAGGCTCTATGGTGTTTTAGGGATGTCTAGAGGTCTAAAAAGAGAAATTAAGGCCAAGGAAAAATGGGCAGTCCATTATAGATGATAAAAATACCTCATATCAAGGTTAATTTTAAGAGGCCCTACTAGAAAATCTATTGGAAATATTTGACAAATCAATGGAATTTTGATTCATAGCTATGCTGAATCCTTTATAGGTGATGGTGAATCTATGATGATTAAAAAGGATAAAAATAAACAATTACATATTTTTTACATATAACCATTTTATTGTACCAAAAGAGAGACACCAAACAAATCCACACTAAATAATCTCACTGAATAGCTATGCCAAATAACTATGTTGGACAACTGCATTGGATAATTGTGTCAAATGGTTACGCCAGATGGTTGTGTCATACAACTATGAAAAATGGATAATAAAAATGGTATGTGGTGGATGGTGTGATTTGGATGTCAAGTGTTAGATGGTTGTGTCAAATGGAGGTCTAAGTATACAATGTTGAATGGTGATGCTAGGCCATGCTATCAGGTGACCAATGTGGCCAATATGCTATTTGGTTGTTCGATCACTCAGCTTATCCTATAAATACTCACAATATGCCCTCATTTTAACATTTTTTTATAATATATTTCTCATCCCCCTTTTCCCCACCCACAAAAATTCCCCATACATAGAAATAAAATACATTTTCAAGAAGTTGCTATGCTCAAACATTTTGAAGATTGTATAACAACCAAATGCATATAATGATTAGATTTTGAAATGAAAATTTGGTGGTATGATTTAAATGTCATAATATGAGATACACATTGGGTTACTCAAATTTTTAATGTATTACTATGACCCTAGTGGGAATATCTTCATCGTGAACCTAGACTCTAAAATGATTTTCTTTGGTACCTTGTCAGAAGAGATTCCTAATCTGATAGGTCTTCTGTTTCATAATACAAACCATATGAGTTTGAAATCAATGCTAAAAGATGATGATAAGAAGTATTTTGAGTTAGATTTTATCTTGTAGATCAGTTGAATGGGTATGTAATTATAGATTTATTTTTATAATCAAAATTCAACTTTTGATATGTAAATTCCTCATTTTTCTCTTTCATTTAAGATAGTCAGAAGAGGGGCCTCCATGTGGAGGATGTTGGTGACCATTTTTTTATATAAATGGTTCAATGTTTCCTCTTGATAATAGTATTTTGGGGAAGACCATTAGATGTTACCTATTTGGCACTGGCTTACATTGTTCATACTCTTTCTAATTTGAGATATGACTGGTGCACTTTTGTTTCCTTTAGGATAAGGCTTGAATAAAATTTTGCTGGTACCAATCCCAGTTCCACTATTTATTATTCAAAATTTATATTGGTAGTGTACTATGAGGCCTTATATGACCTCTAAAAAACACTGATTATAATTGTGTTTCATCCAATTATGAGCACAAATGCTTTGTCTTTAGAATCATAGGAGGTTAGTTTATTTATTTATTGAATTGAGGTTTAATATTTGTTTATTTGTTAAACTATTACCAAATTAAGAATTAATAAATGTTTGAAATTTTTTCTATAGGTAATATTTCATGCCTCATGAAAATAATCTTCCTAAAAAAGATAACATGGATTTGAAGGATCTGCAGATTCTGAGTTTGTAGAATCATCCTTGTAATCATTTCAAATTTTGAAATGTGTAAGAGTTTATTCATCATCTCTACGTGCAGGTTTACTAATTTAAAATTTAAAATGATATTTTAACTTTCAAGTGCATTATTTTAGTTATTTATTTTATTGTTTCAATTGACTCGGTATCAGTTGAGGTTGTCATAGAATAACTACCACGACAACAAACCCCAAAATTTATTATGCCTTTTGGATCCTCTATGAAAGTTATTTTACATTAAATATTTTGGTTTTTTATGACTTAAATTTTGCATAATTTACCATATCAAAACACCTCTATCACTCGTAATTTGACACATAGATTGAAGGAGATACTATCTCTAAATATAAGTATTAAACCTTTAATTTCAAATTAGTATATAGTTTTGTTTTTAAAATTTACCTTTTTTCTAAAATAATTTAAATTTTACAGGTCATCCTCAATATTTTAGGAAGAATATGATACCACCCCCACCCCCAAACTTAGTTTACTCAAGGGGGAAGACTCTTCCATTACCAAAAGTTCTAGCAGCTAGCAAAGGAACACTGCAATTATTGTCTTCTAAATTCTCCACTTTCTCTATCAAAGGTATATCAAGTGCACAAGGATTGAATTTTTTGAAGTATATTAATCTTGAAAATGAATATTTTGGGATTTAAATTGGAAAAATAATTGGATCTACTTTAAATGCACATGATTTTATCCAGGGAGTAGATGTTTATGTGACTGCTCAGAAAAAACCTTGTACCTCTTCACCCCCAAATCCCACCCCACCAAAGAATGTTGTTTTACATAATGATTCTATAACTATTGAGGTGTTCCAATTATTTACCTAAGGTGGCCTAGTGTGTTCATTAGTTGATATGAATTCATGGTTCTCAATGACAAAGTGTGCCTTAGTGAGTATGCATGGACCCTATTGTGTTTTCTTGATTAGGAAAGGTGATGGATGTTGGTGATGTGTTAACCATGTCTGAGGGGTCATATGATGGGTCAATATTTATTATTATACTTGTGTAAGTGAAAGTAATTCATTGGGATAGGTCTTATGAAGGTCTAGGTTCTCTTAGTCATCTCGACAGAACTTCCTGAGTAACTAGATTGATGACATAAACATTCACACATATGAAGGTTTCATAAGAAATTATTCACATGGGTTTGTTCATATTTGTGCCTAGATAATGTTTTTAAAATTTCAAGTCTTGACATGATGTATATAAAATTTTATGGTAGTGCAAAGTTGGTTTCCCAAGGAGATTTCACTAGTTTTCATACTTAGTCAAATTTCCATTAAAAATTGACCGTTGGAATTCAAATATTTGAATTTACAAAGGAAAAATAGTCCTCATTATTTTACATATAATTTTTTATTGTGAATTAATTTTATGGTGGTATACAAATTAAATTATAGATAACTTCAAGGTCAATCTAAGAAAATGATTTGGAGGTTTGACTGATCGTACACTTGCATTTTTGTGGTCCAAAGTTGATTGAAGGTTTGACCTTCTTCTGAAAGTGACCCAATAAGGATGTTTGGGTTTATCTTGATAGTGTTTGGATGTTTCAAGGTGTATAATATATTGGAGAGTTTTTTATACTCCATGAGGATCATTTGTATGGATTTTAGAGGATTGACCAATCCATCTTCAATATGAACAATTGCTTACAAGTTGACTTTTTGTTCATTCATGGTGTTTTCATATACTAGGCAAATGATTGATAGGTTTTACATATGAATAAGTGTGTAGTGATGAATACAATAAATTGAGGGTGTCTTAAGGGTCATATAGAAAGGTGTGATTTGAAGTGGTCTTCTGTTTTTATTTTTGCTTGGTGAAATTCTAAAAGGATGAATAGGTCTCCATGGACCTACTAGGGATTCATAAGCCTAATTGAAAGGTGTATCAAAGATATAGTCTACCTATGTGGATGATTTTTATCATATTCCAAGTTCAATATAAGCCTTTAGAGTTAAGGCATGTCTAATGGAAGACCAATAATGTGTTGATTCATGAAGGCTCTATAATAGATCAAAAACAAAGGTCAAATTTTCTAGAGTAGATATAAGAAGTATAGAGAAGAGTGAGTATGATTTGTGGATAGATTGAAGAGAAGATAAATGTGAGGTATATGTGTGTGACCTATAGGTCATATTTATAATGTTATAATAGTGTTATTTTAGGATTTAAGATTGAAGATGAGTGAAGAAGTGTAAAGTGATCAAAAAGGGTATTTTGTATGCATTTATTATATGTAAAGGTTTGAGAGAGTGTTAAGGGTTTAAGATAATTATTATTCACTATTTATCAATCAAATTGAAAGGAAATAAAATCTATAGAGGTGTTGATATCAGAAGGCATTATGTGGGTGCTCAACATCTAGGACAAGTAGGTGCTTGTTCATGCTTAGGGGTTGGTGTTCCTTATAAAGTGGGTGCTTCACTAAAGTATCTTATTTGTAAATCCATTATAGGACTATAGTCCAATTTTTTATATAATTGAGAGTGGGTTTTATCCCCCATGAGGGTTTCTAACATAATTCATATGTTATGTGCCTTGATTTTTCATAGTTTCCTTGTTCATTGCAATAACTAATTTTTATGATTCATTATTTCTTATATTGATTGGTTGAGAGTTTGGAGTTTTTGGAACTAGAATTAAATTGCTTGCATCACTGATTCACCCCCCTCTTAGTGATCATATCTCTAATAATTGGTATCATAACCACACCTTTGAAATTTTAACCAATTGAAGGTGATCAAAGTTACAATGGGAAGTAATAAAATGGAAGGAGGTTTCTCTACTAAATAAGCACCACTATTTAATGGATCCAACTATGATTTTTGGAGTGTAAGGATGAGGTCCTACATCATGTATATAGGTTTTAACATTTGGAAAAATATTATAGATTGTTATTCCACACCCCTTACTCCTCTAAATACTATGACTAATAAGAAGTTGAGTGAAAATAATTTTAAACCTATGAATGCTATCATTTGTGGCCTATCAGTGGCTGAGTTAACCAAGGTAATCCATTGAAAATATACCAAGGAAATCTAGGATGAGTTTTAGATCATCTATGAAGGAGATTCAAAGGTTAATTTGTCTAATTTATAGATCTATCAAAGATAATTTGAGGGCCTCAAAATGAAGGAAGAAGATAATGTGGCATATTATCTTGTAAGGGTTGATAAGGTGGTAAACATGATCAAAGGTCTTAGAGAGGAGATTGAAGAAGCTACTATTATACAAAAGGTATTAAGGTCTCTCACTCTTAAGTTTGATTCAAAGATTTCTATTGTAAAAGAGAGTCATGATCTCACCAAGATGAAAATGGATGAATTACATGAAATCCTTACCACTTATGATATGAGTGTCAATGAGGACAAACCACCAAGGAAGGAAGCAATCTTCAAGGTGATCAAGGAGATAAAAGGCTAGAAGATCAAGTTGTCTTGAATATTTTGATCTTAATGAAGATCAACTTAAAGCCTTAATTATAAGAAAATTGAATGTGGGATTAGGTAAATATGAAGGGAAGCTTCATTTTAAATGTTTATCATGTGGAAAAGTTGGTCATTTTTTAGGTAAGTTCTCAGAGAGAGGCAAGTACAAACACAATGAAGGTGATAAAGAATCTCATGAGGATGAGCATAAGAAATATGAGGGTTATGACAAGTACAAAAAGTTATTCAACAAGAGAAATGGCAAGAAGGATTCATACAAAGGCAGTAAGAGTCTTTACCATGAAGAAGATAGTAACTCATCCACTGAAGAAGAAGGAAACACATCTAAAGTGATGATTCATCTCATGATTAAGACAAAGAGACACTGTTCATGGCCATTTGGGATGATGAAGGTGAATTTTCTTTAGGCAAATATTTCTTTGGTGGAGATAGCTCAAAGGAAGAAGGTGAAAAAGTCACTCTTGAAGACTAATATTTGAATACATTGGAAGAGATGAAGCTATTACAAGGAAAAAATAGAAATCAAGTATCCTTGATCAATTCCTTGAGGAACAAATTGGATTATTTAAAGAAAGGTTGAGCAATGAAGTCAAAGAGCATGATGAGATCATTCAACATCTTGAAGCTCAAGTTTGTACCCTTGCTGAAGAGATAAAGAGTAAGTATGAAGAATATGTCACATACAAATCAGAGATGGAGTCTTTGAAAATGAAACTAGATCAAGCTATGAGAAAATTTGAAACATATCAAAAATTTAAGAAAAGTATAATTGATCTTAATGACCTATTGAATATCCAAAAGGTCTCAAATGATAAATCAAGCCTAGGATTCCATGAAGATGTTTAAAATGATAAGAAGATTGAGAATATAATGATGATAGATTAGGAGACTAATCATGCTAAGGAGAATACTATTGAAGACAAGAAGAATGAATATATGAATAAGAAGGATTAATTCAAAAGCTACAAAATTTCAAATCAAATCAAGAAACCTAATGCATTATGGTATGATAACTCCTTTAATGGTTAATGTTATTCTTGTCATCAATTTGGTTATAAGATCATTGATTTCAATAGAAAATCTCCTAGTAATATATTTTCATGGAATTGTGAGAAAGATAATAAAAATCATGAAGAACATCATCACTAAAGACAATCAACAGGTCAACAAGGAAAGTATGACATCTTATGTTATAGGTGTTAAGGGATTGGTCATATTGAAAGATTTTGGAATGCCTTCATCAGGAGACTAAATGATCAGGTACATGAATGGGTTAATGAAACTTTAAGGAGTCATCATATGGCTCATACACAAGGTATATACAATAAAATAAACTTCATTTATTTTAAGTGTCAAGAGAGAGGTCACATAATAAGGTTATAAAGGAATGATCAAAATTTTACTTCAACAAATGACCATCAAAGCATGAAGAAAAAGAACCATAACGAATGGAAACCCAAGGAGGTGAATGAAAAATAGGTTAAAAATGGAATATTTATCATAAAAGAATAAGGTACAAGTTCAAATATCAAAGAAAAATCCTTATTTTCCCAAGGGGATAGTAGGATTCTGAGTCAAAATGAAAGAATGAAGTTAAAAACCTAGTCAAAGTCAATTTGATAATGAGGCAAGACTGTAAGTCAAGTGAGAACATGGAGATGTGGGAATATCATAAAATTTGGGACCTTTATTCCCTCTATGACAAGTGGGTGTCTCTAATATTTATTTTTAGGAGACATATTTCATATGAAAAAGCAAGTGTGTGTACTCTAGGTGATGAATAAAGTATAGAGGTATGCATAGTTGCTAATTGGTCTTTAAAACCAATGCCATTTTTATATAAAATAGATGATATTATGTTACCCAACCTTATGTTGGTAATTATAAGGTCATTGGTTAAGGGGGAGTAATAAGTTCATAAGCTTGCTCGATAGGTTTGTGATGTAAAGCTTTAAGAGTTCTGTTCAGGGACATTTGTCCTAAAGGCATGTTTTAGTCAATTTTTGATGCTTGGTTTGGAAGGCCTAATAATGAATTTTGAAGGTAAGGTTGGTATAGAGTGTTGAGAGAACTTTATCAAGTGTATTCCATAAGTTTTCATTCATTAGATTGGTCACAAGTAGCTTTAATGATCATTTGTTCAGTTTGACTATTTTGATCAGTGACCACTACCTAGTGAGAGCTCATCTTACAAAATTGATGCATTTAAGGTCTATAAAGCTAACCAAGGGTAGAGTTTAGTTGTATTTTTTGTGTCTATGTGAAAAAGGGGTTGAGGATATGTCATAAGGATTCCATGATAATTCTTAGGTGTTTTGGCATAGTGACATGGGTATACACAAGATCTATATACACAATATGACTAGTTTCTGGTGTCAAATAAAGATTGGTGAGTGTTCAAGATGACTTTTTTTTCATAAAAGGGTGTGCTGACCTCATAAATGTATGCTCTATGTTGTTTCAAGGTTTGAAGATATTTTGAGAGTAAGTTGAATATTTTTGAAGGCTCTCAGCTATAACAGTCCTTGCTTAAGGACTAATAGGCCAAAAACCATTTCATGGTTTTATGGGTTACCAAAGGAGTTAAACATAAAAATTTGGTAAAAAATTATGTATTATTGACCTCCAAGTGTGAGAGAAGTTTTAGGATTTAGCATTGTCTAGAAGGTGGTAAGTTGACCTTGTTTCTTTTTGATGCCTTAGTTTTTGCACCATATGAGTTAGTGACCTTCCCAAAGGAGTTGAGGTATGAGGATTATTATTAAGTTGAAGGATAAATGGGAGATCAAAAAGTTATTTATGGTCATCTAAGAGTGTATAGTTTATCCTATAGTTGAGATTTTGTGTAAATAGAGGGTTAATTAGTAGGTCAATTTGTGAAGGAGCTATGGTGTAGATGAATAGTTGGATGACAATTATTGGCATGCATGAGGGGGAATATTATTTTAATCCATATATGAAATTTCAATCCAAGAGGATGCATAAACAAAAAGTTATGGGCTTTGCAAGGTTTAGGTAGGGCTACTAGGCCTCTAGGCAAGGCTAGTGTGAAGAAAAGTGATTTTTGGTCATTTTATCCAAAACAAAAAGGTATGATTTTCCTTTAATTTGTTTATAAATTTTATTTATGCATATTATATGTTTGATGAAGAGCTTGGATGTCCACTCCTCATTCTATGGGTGGCTTGTGAGAGAAATTTTGAAGGCAACCATGAAGTTTCATCATGGTTGGAGACGGTCTAAAGGTGATCAAGGGGTGATTAATAATGTATGACTTAGGTGGAGTCCCTATAAATTTTATCAAGGTGTGATCACTTCTATTTTATTCATATTTCTCATTTCCTATTCAGATAGTAGTGCATGGTCAAAGAAGAGTGTTGTCAATGAGCAGGCTTGAGGTAGTCATGGTAAGGATTGGTATGCACAGTGATAGGGGGAGTTTATATCATATATAACAAGATATAACTTCATGATTTTGTCTTTTAAAACATTTATAGGTCCTCAAGATCATCAAGTAATCCCACTTTGTCATTATGTCAAAGGGGGAGAAAATGTTTGTAAAGGGAAAAAGAGTATGTATGTAGTTTTGTTGGCTTTGAAAAAATTTACAGGTGTTGACATCAATGATAAAGGGGATATTATTGATGTGTTTTAAATTATGTCCCTAAGGTGTTTAAGTGTGTTAATTATTTGATATGAATGCATAGTTCTCAATGACAATGTGTGCCTTATTGATTATGCATGGACCTTACTGTGTTTGCTTGATTAGGCAAGGTGATGGATGTTGGTGATGTGTGGACCATGTTTGAGGGGTCATATGAGGGGTAAAGAGTGTTTGGTATAATTTTTAAAGTGAAATTAATTAATTTTAATATTCTTGTTAAGGTCTAGGTTCTCCTAGTCATCTTGGTAGAACTTCCTAAGTAAGCAGATTGATGACATCAACATTCATACATGTGAAGGTGTCATAAGAAAGTGGTCATATGGGTTTGTTCATATTTGTTCCTATATAATTTTTTTCAAATTTAATGTCTTGACATGATTTATATAAAAATTTATGGTAGTGAAAATTTGGTCTCCCAAGTAAATTTCACTAGTTTTCATAGTCAATTTTCCATTAAAAGGTGACCGTTGGAATTCAAATATTTGAATTTACAAAGGAAAACTAGTCCTCGTTATTTTGCCTATAAAATTTGATGATGAATGAATTTTTTGGTGGTATAAAAATAAAAATGGTATATAAATTCAATTTAAATCTAGGAAAAATTATTTTGAGGTTTGACTAATCGTATACCTACATTTATTGTGGTCCAAAGTTGATTGAGGGTTTGACCTTCTTTTGCAAGTAACCTAAGAAGGATGTTTGAGTTTAAATTGATAGTGTTTGGATGTGTAAAGGTGAATTATATATTTTAAAGTTTTTTATATTCCTTTAGTATCATCTATATGTATTTTTGAGGATTTACCAATCCATATTTAGTATGAACAATTGCTTACAAGTTGACTTTTGGTTCGTTCATGGTGTTTTCATGTACTAGGCAAACGATTGATAGGTTTTGCATATGAAGAGGTGTGCAGTGATTAATGTAATAAATTTAAGGTGTTTTAAGGGTCATATGTCAAGGACTTATGTGATTTTAAGTGGTTTTGTGTTTCTATTTTTATGCGGTGAAGTGCTAAAAGTATGAATAGGTCTCCATAGACCTATAAGGGATTCTTAGGCCTAATTGAAAGGTGTTGGTGATTATGGGTGGTATATAGAATATATAATATACCTATGTGGATGATTTTTATCCTATTACAAATTTAATATATTCCTTAAGAGTTAGGGCATGTCTAATGGCTGACCAAGTAGGTGTTGATTCATGAAGGCTCTATAAAGAGCAAAAACAAAGGTGAAGGTTTCTAGAGTGGATATGAGAAGTATAGAGAAGAGTTAGTATGATTGGTGGATATATTGAAGATAAGAGTAATGTTGGGGTATATTTTTGTGACCTATAGGTCATATTTATGATGTTATAATAGTGTTCTTGTAGGATTAAAGATTAAAGATGAGCGGAAATGTGTAAAGTGATCCAAAAGGGTGTTTTGGATGAATTGCTTGTATGTGAAGGTTTGAGAGAGTGTTAAGGGTTGAAGAGAATTATTAATATTCAAAATTTATCCATTGTTTTGAAATAAAATAAAATATATAGAGGTGTTGATATCAGAAGGTGTTGTGTGGGTGCTCAACATCTAGGACAAGTGGGTGCTTGTTCATGCTTAGGGGTTGGTGATCCTTGTGAAGTGTGTAATTTACTAAAGTATATTGTTTGTGAATCATTTATAGGACAATATTACACTTTTTTGTATACTTTAGAGTGATTTTTATCCCCCATGAGGGTTTCCCAGATAATTAATGTGTTATATGCCTTGATCTTTCATAATTTCCTTGTTCATTACAATAACTAGTTTGTATACTTTATGATTGCTTATACTGATTGGTTGAGAGTTTGGAGTTTTTGGAATTGGAATTGAATTTATTGAATCAATAATTCACCCCCTCTCAGTGATTTTACAATTAAAAATTACATATTTTCCATTGAACAATTTGGTATCAAAAAATATTACTTTGAATCTTGAGGAGGGAGTTATTGGTGAATTAAAAAATATATATATGTGGGATTTTTGGGTGAAGGAACTGATAAAAGAAATAAGTTCCCATTATCAAAACCACTCCCAACAATAAAATTTATTTTCATTGGTGTAACATGAACCCAAAAATATCTATGTTTTGTTTGCCCAAGCTAAATCTAGGTCAGTTATTATTTGTAATAGTGACAATGATAATGTGTTGACTATTATGCTTAATAGGTTGTAGAATTTGAATGCAAAAGCCCAAGTATATTTTAATAAATAGGGAAAAGATGTCAACCTTGTGATTTGAGAATGTCGATAAGGAAAATATTTAATAATGTATCTTCATTTGAATCAAATTTCATGTCATACTTATTTTTATTCAAATCTAATTACATTTCATTTTAAATTGTAAGCAAAATATGAGAATTTGAAAAAATAATCCAAGCTCCTCAATGTGCATCTAAAAAATGCATGAAAAAGTTTATATTCTACCATTCAATTCAAGGAGAAGCTTGTTCCGTTGAATAACATAACAACACACTGAAAAAAATCTTTGAGTAAGGACGAGATCCCAATGCCTTATTTAAGTAGAAGATAGATGTCGATCCAAGTCTAATTTCTACAGGAGATGCTGGAAAAGAAGAAAGGGGAAATCTTGGTTGTATTAATTCTATGGTTGAGGATCATGAAAGGGTAGGGATATTGAAGGATGACAGTGGCACAAAAGATTTTGTGGTTGAGAAAGTAGACGAGAAGTGAAACCCCAAAAAATATTTTAAACTTTATAATATTTTTAAACAATGTTTTATTTAAACTCTATAATATTTGTAAACAATGATTTCTTTAAAAAAATATATTTTCAATGGAAATTTGAAGTTTGGATTTGCATTGATCAATTTATTTAGTTTTAATTAGTGGATGAGACACGTGGATTACAATTCATTTTTTTGATGGATTTGGTGTCAGGCTTGAGCATGAATTTTAATTTTAATTTTATGATGTTGTAAAGTGACTATTATTAAATCTAATTTTATTCAGTTGATGTAGTTCAAACAAAATAATGATACAATATGTTGTTCATTCACCATCATATTTGACTTCAAATTCATATTTTTAAGATAAAAGTTGAAAATCTTAATATGGTGCTACAATATAAAATTAAATTTATTTCAAATGAAAATACAATTAAAAAGTAATTAAATAAAAGGGAAAGTTTCATGATGAGTAGATCGAATATTTCAATTGAAAATACTATCCACAATTGTAATGAATTTACTATTTGGAACATTTTACAATATAAAAAATTATATGAAATTAGAATTCAGAATATGATAATTGCAATAAATATACAACTAATAGTCTGGTAGTTGAAATAATCCTACACAAACTTGATCATCACCAGTGCCATTTGCATCTTCTATGTTAGTGTCATATTCAATGTCATTATTTACATCCTCTTTATTTTTCATTGTATTGATGACACCTCTTCTTTTAGTTAGAAAAATCCATGTTTCCAAAGCTCTTTCATAAGGAAACATGCCCACAACATAACATGAAACATATAATCTCAAGCATGTTTCTAAATTTTTATCCAACCTATTTTGAAGTTTTGAATTAATGAATGCTAATGCACTGAATACTCTTTCATCTTTCACTGAGCCTAGAATCATTGTTTTACAAAGCTCATATAATAAAAAATAATCACTTAGACTTTCCTATGGTATACTACTAGGATAAAGTTTTTTCCATAGCCGTGTAATTGCCCCATTTTCTATTGGTTTTCTTAGAAGGTGATATTGTTTAAACATTGTAATTACAAAATGAGTTGACTGAGATGTCAAGAAATCCTTTCTTATTATTTCTAATCCATTCACCTCTATAGATTTATTAAAATGTTTTACAAAACAATGCATGTATTTATGAAATAAATTGTTAATCATACTTTGACTATTATTATTGTTCCAAAAAATGGGATTTACAATTTCCATGGCCTAAAACAAACCATCCCTTTGAAAATGATCTCTAATATCCATAGAAAAGTTTTTGTGAAACTATACTTAGTTTCATCTGGGTTTCAAATAGAACATTGTCATACAAAATATATGTTACAGGTAGTTCTTTAGATTCATCTTCCACAAGATAAGGTCTTTTATAGAAAGTGTGCATTAGTATCTCCTTAACATTAACAATGACACAAATATGATCATTTATATTCAACTTCAAATAGCTCTTAGGGTTCCTTAAATCTATCAAAAATTGACAACTACTAAAAATAGGGACTTGAAACTTTTAATTTGAAGTGTATAGTATATTTAGAGATTGACATACTCATTTTTGTAGCCTATGAAGTCAATAATATAAATGGATATCTCCTGAGCATGTGTCATTAAATAACTCATTTCCTTTAGCATTGGAATAATTCCACATAATGTCATCATGTTTCCAAGTTTGTTAAATGGTACAACAAATATTTTACCTTGTTAATTTCTTTATGATATTTATACATAAAACCTACTAATGACGGATATTCTTTAAAATTTTTGCATGTAGGTTCATTCATAGAAATCCATATTGTATCAAAATCTTTCAATAGTTTCTTACCATTAGTCACTCCTATTGTAAATTTTTGGATCTCTAAAAATCTTTTTAGACTGCTTGATATATAAACATGTAGGTCAAAAATGAGCTCCTCCACTTTTGCCACATTATCAAATTTGCTAACTATTTTGTAATCAAGATTCATACTATGAGCCATGTAAAGAATTGGAATCATATATGGAGCAAAAAATATTTACAACCAAACACACAAACCATTTCTATGCCCCTGCATAACTGATGCACGATCAGCCCTAACACACACTAGTTTTATAGCTATTGCATAATCATCCATCCCAGCTTTATCTTTCAAATTAGATACAACCAATTTGTGAAGATTTTATGCGTTAAAATTTTATACCATTTTATAAACTAATAGTAGATAAGGTTTCCTTGAATATTTCTTAAAAGTATAAACATGCATGCAAACCCAAGATGTGTTGTCAATTGTTGTGACCTCATCAATGGATAGCGAGATGAACAGTGAATTTTTAAATTTTTATTTCAAAATTTCCTTCATATCCATTATTATACATTTTTTAATTTCCCAAGAACTACTATCTGACCAATGTGATTGTGGAATATCCAAAAATCCATTATGCTGAAATAAAATCTTATAATCAAAAATAGCTATGCCTTTTTTAAAATGTGGTATATAGGTATATATTTGACCTTTAGATAGGATTACATAACTTTTCCAAAATTTTATTTGATTGTTCCCCCTTTTTAAACAAGATGTTTTTGACATTTATTATCATTTTCATACTCACGTGCATATCTTACACGCATGCATTTTTTTGCATTTTTACACCTATGTGTTCTTGTTATCAATCCATCTGGGTGCTTCACTATCACATATAATTTTCCATAATAGTTCTAAATCATGTCTAATTTGAGTTGCATTATGTGTTCCTTTCATATTTTCTAGCTACATATTTTACATGTACATTTTATTGTAGTATTATAAACATTTTCAGTCTCTACAATAACTATGAAGGGAAATTTTATTGCCCAATCCACCTTAAAAGACCTTCCAATGATCCATCTAATTCTCTTCCTTTGTAAAGATTTATGAGTAGAGGTTTTAAATAAACTTTGTGTTTGGTGAGAACCAACAATATATTCTACCACTTGAGTATCATTATCATTGTCATAAAAAACCAAAGGATCATCTTTGAGTGGTGGCATTTGATCATCAAAAAAATATTCAGGGGGTGACATGTTATTATGGTTGATTATTTCTAGTGAGATATAAGTGAGGATTTCTACATGTAAAATTATTTTAATATTATTAAATATTTAAATTCAAATTTATGATAAATAAATACCTTTATTTTGAGTGCATTATGATTATGTGGGATTTTTAGTTGGCTCTTTAAAATAAGACAATCTGCTTGATTTTAATGATAATTGGCCTATCCTTTTACCGTTCCCACCAAATGAAATGATGATCAAGGATAAAAAACATTAGTTTTACCATCCAATTATATCATCTGATCAAATATTATATGTTACAAATTAGTTATGCCATTTGGTGGTAGCACCATTGTATTTTTAGGCTCTATAATTCAACACTTCCATTTGACATTGTTATTTGGTATTGCCATTTGGCACTTCTATTTGGAACTATAATTCAACACTATTGTAATATATTATCATTTAGCACTATCATTAGATTCTTCTGATTGGAAATATTATTATTTAGTATTGTCATCTGGTTCCTCTATTCAGTTACTACCATTTGGTGTTGCGGTCCTTCAGTTTCAGTTCTGCTTGTTGACTTGTTTGATATTGGGGGGCTATTGGAAATTTGTTAATGATGTCATGGTGATGTCATGGACATGTCTTGGTGAGCTGATGAAGTAATTTGATAGTCCAAGTAATAATGACAAAGTGTGTAATGTGCTTGTTCTAGTGTGCTTTATGTTGGCTTGGTTGATCTCTAGAGCTTGATTAGTTAGAGATGTTCAGGGATGAGTATGGTGATTAGAGATTATGCAAGAGGTCCCTAAGAGGTTATATATGCTTTCAGAGCTTGTGTGCATATGTGGAATTCTTTTGGTAGTCCATTTTTTTTTCATTTAGACAGTTTGGGTTTAGTGGTAAAAAATCTAAGTAGGTAGTTTGATGACATCACCATTGCCATGTGTGAATGAGTCAAGGGGAGCTGGTCATATGGTTGTGATCATAGTAGTCCCTAGTTATCATGTGCTATATCTCAAGTCATGCATTAAAGTTTTGTGAAATAAATGAGGGTGAAAATTTGGCTTTTAAGATAAAATTAACTATTTTCCCATACTTAGCCAAAGTTACAATATGGCCAAAAAGAGTCAAGTAAGCAGTTTGATGATAGAATATCTCACACATGTGGATATTTTAGGAAAAGGTGATCATATGGTTTTGTTAAGTTTTGGACCTATTCTATTTTCACTAATTTCCAAATCATGCAATAAATAATGTCAAAATATATGATTATGTAAAGTTGGACTCCCAAGCGGTTTAACTATGTTTCTCCATATTTAGCCAATTTTGCAATGTGGCAAGAAGAGCTGAGTGACTATTTTTATGGTGATGTATCTTTCATGTGTGAAGGTGTCAAGATAAACTAATCATAAGTGTTTTTTCAATTTTGAGCATAGTTGATTTTTACCAAATTTAAGATCATGTGCTAAAGCATGGAAAAATTTATGCTTGCTCAAAGTTGGTCTTTCAGGTACTTTTTGACATGGTTGGCTCTATGATAGATGTTTTTGAGAAGGCACTTTAATGGAATTATATCTTGCATTCATGAGGGTTTCAATATTAGTGTGTTATATGGTTGGATTTTCCTATGTAAGGAGATCATCTAGTCCAAATTTGAGATCCTACATCAAAACATAGAAGAAAATATTAAGGTGGAAAAATGGCTACTCCTGCACATTGAATGGGTCCCCATACTTAGTCAATTATTCAAGTGTTAAAGCTTGAGCAAGATCGATGGTGCATGATTTCTCCAAGGAGTTAAGAGTCAGTGAGATGAGGATAGGTGCATGATGTTTAATAACTAAGAAAATGTACATGATAAGGATCTAATGATGAGTGGGCATTCATAAGTTTGATCAAATGATGAGTTTTGATTGTTAAAGATCTGGTTGATCTATAGAGATTGACGGATCACATTAATTCAACATTTTAAGGATACACAAGATGTGGTCAAAGTGATAAAGGTTTGATAATTAATCATTGTTACCTATGTGTTAAAGATTAATCAATATCAATAGAGTGTATTTTATTAGAATCTGAGAGGACATCATATGCAAGCATTGTGTTTGAATTTTAAATATGACTGTTGCCATTTGAATATTTAATTTGTGAAGTAAAAGACCAATGTCTAGTTTTTGGACCATAGCTATTGATAGAGATAAAATTTTCTATTTCAGTAAAAAGCAAAGTGGTATAAGACTCCAAGATAAATCTAGCTATATGGATTTGAAGATTTGGAAGTGTGTATAGACAAAGATATTGAGTTCTAAATTTAACTATGTTTTTGTATATGTTATGTAAGTGACTTGAGAAGGATATTTGAGCTTAAATAGTTGTTATTTTAATGTTTAATGGTGAATTAGATATTTAAGAGTGTTTTAGACTCCATGAGGTTACTCTATGTGGGTTTTAGAGTTGTGATCAATCTATCTTAAGTATGAAAAATGCTTAAGAAGTGGACTATATGTTCGTTAATGGTGTTCCTGTATATAAGGTCTTTGTTTGAGTTTTTTGAGCATACATAGAGGTGATCTAAGGTTACTATGATCATTTAATAATGTATTAGGGGACATAGGGAGTGGAACTATGTATTTGTAAATAGTCTTGTGTTCTTAATTTGCTTGAAGATGTGTAAAAAAGGTGAATGGGTCTCTATAAAACCTAAAAGTGACTTAGGCCTATTTTGAAAGGGGATTATGCTTAAGTATGACCCATATGAGATGCCTTAAGGGTGAATGCATGTTTTATGGTTGAAAAATAAATATTATGATCTTGATTAATTCATGAGTTATCTATATATAGTAAAACCAAATGTGGTGGGTTTTAGACTTAATAAGTGAGAGACTTGGTGTGAGATTTGGGAGAGATTGAAGAGAGGCTTGTGCGTGGTTAGTGGATTGAAGGAGGGGTAGAGTGCCTTGAGGATGAGTTGAAGAGTATAATAGATTGAGGACTATTTGTGTGGCCTATAGGTCATAATATTATTAGTAGAATAGTGCTCTTGTAGATTGAGTGTGAGCAAAGGTGAAGAGTGAGAATTTCAAAGATTCATCATCAAGTGTTGAAGACATCATCTCTAATGTGGAAGTGCTATTATTAAGGATAATATAAAGGACTTGGTATTCCTTAGGGTTAGTTTCTCCTTGTGAAATAGGGTCTCATTAAAGACCTTTGATCAGAAGGACTTGATCAAGGTTTTAGGTCAGAAGGACTTGACTAAGGTTCCTGATTAGAAGGACTTGATCGGTCTGTTATTTTTGATCATATTATAGGATAATAGTCTATGTTTTTTTAGGATTGAGAGTGGGTTTTATTCCCCAAGAGGGTTTTTCACATAGATTTTATATTGTGTATGTGATATTGTATTATGTTTATTGTTCACTACTATGAATGATCTAGATGATTCATAAACACTTGTGTTGAATGCTTAAGTATTTGCAAGGGTTTAGAAATTGAATTAGATTATTTTCCATCATTGATTCACCCCACCTCTCAGTGGATTATACCTCTAATTTTTTTTATCAAAGTGAATTCCTTTGGTAAAAGTCTTGATAGCTTAAAGGTGGTGTAAGGTACAATGGCTAGCTAGAATGTACGAGTTGGTTTCTCTAGTAAGCAAGCACTGATGTTTAATGGATCCAATTATGCATTTTAGAGTGCTAGGATGAAGACATACATTATGTCCCTAGGGTTTTATGTGTGGTAATATATTTTAGATGGTTATGTTTCTCCTGCTATTCTTCCATCTAGTGTTGTAGACAAGAATCTATTTGAGAAGAATTCAAAGGCAATGAATGCCGTCACTTGTGGTCTTACAGAGACTAAGTTCACCAAAGTAATTCACTACACATCTACCAAAGAAATATGGGATAAATTAAAGACTATATTTGAAGGAGATTCAAAGGTTAAGATTGTTAATTAGTAGACTCATAGAAGGCAATTTGAAAGTCTCAAGATGAATGAAGAAGATACTGTGGCATCATTTTTAAAGAGATTTGATGAGATTGTGAACATCATCAGATGTCTTGGAGAGCATCTTGAAGAGACTACTATTATTCAAAAGGTATTAAGGTATCTATCCCCTAAGTTTGATCTAAAATTATTTACTACTGAAGAGAGTCATGATCTTACTCAGTTGAATATGGATCAATTGCATGGCACCCTTATTGCCTATGAGATGAGGAAGAATAATGATATACCTCCAAATAAGGAAGCAACTTTCAAGAATAAAATGTAAACAAAGAAGAAGTTTCGAGGTAAAAAACTCAAAGAGGATGACATTCTTGATAAAAATGAGGATGAACTAATTGCCTTGATTTCAAAGAAATTTATAACAAGTTTAGACAAGTATAAAGGTAAGATACCCCTCAAATGCTTCAATTATGGTGAGATAGGACATTTTGCTAATAAGTTCCATCATAAGTATAAGAAGGATGATGATGAAGAGAATGATCAAGGTCATGATGATGGCAAGAGATATTTTAGGTTTGATACAAATAAAAAGGGATTTAGAAAGTTTAAAAATAAGAAGTACTTCAAGGATAAAAAGAGTCTATACACCAAAGAAGATTATAACTCATTAGATGAGAGTGAATTCAATGACTCAAAATATGATCATGAAAATGATTATTTTGCTGAAGATGAAGTTATATTCATGGCTGAGGAAGGAAGTTGATCACAACAAAAGGAATCTAATTGGAGTGATTTAGATGATGATGAGGATGAGGTGGACTATGAGACTACATTAACTAATACACATGAAGAACTGAAGATTGAGAAGAAGATCAATAATAATATGAAATCTGAACTCAAGGAATTTGAGGATCAATTCAATGTGTTTGAGGGAAGAATGGATGAAGATGCCAAGGAGCATGAAGATATGGTCAAACATCTCAGTTATTAATTAGGGATTCTATTTACAAGCCTAAAATCTAAATAAGATGAATGTGCAAGGTATGTAATTGAAAATAAGTCATTAAAATCTAAGTTAGATAAGGTATCTAGTAAGGTAATGTCATTTGTGAGATTTGAAAAGAGCTCAATTGATCTAGACAACATTCTGAATGATCAAAAACATGTAAGTGATAGGACTAGTCTTGGATACAAATAAGAACTAGATATTACAACTCAAGATAAGATAAAGACTGATGTGAACAAGGTGGATCAGCCTTTGAAGACAAATCAATAGATAAGGAATGAAGATGATAGTAGAATAAAGACAAACTAAATCAAACATCCAAATGACATGAGGTATGCAAACTTCAATGGTTACTGCTATACTTGTAATCAGTTTGGGCATAGAGCTAGAGAATGTAGAATACCTACTAAGAATGAACTTGCATGGGACTATGATGGGGGTCATTAGTCAAAAGGTGTAAAAAAGATTGAGTGTCTCAACTATCATGATATGGGACACTTCACAAAATGTTTTCCATTTAAGGCAAGATAATTTGAGTTTCCTTCAAGAGATATTGAGTGTTATAGTTGTTATGAACTAGGACACATGATAAGATATTTTCCAAATATAGGAAGGTAGAAAGATATTTTTGAAAAAAATATGATGTGCTTCGATTGTGAATAGAGAGGTCACATTGCTAGATTCTGTAAGCATATGCCTACAAGATATAATATGTTTTATCAAGATCCTAAAGTGAAAGACATAAGACAAGTAAACTCTTGGATACAAAATGTGGTAAGTAGGAATTATGATGAGGTTGTAGGTCCAAGTAATCTATTTTAGATGGTGGAGAATGCTTTAGAAGTTAAAAATTCCCAAGAGGTCTCATTATATGATCATGTTGAGAAAGAAGAGACTAAGTTTAATGAGAAGACTAAGGTGTTAGTTGAAGCTAGTTCTAAGATATGTATGGATCCAAGTGAACATCCTGGTGTTATTGAACAAGTGCCTAGTGATGAGAATCCAAGCTACAAGGAAGATGCTTTAGATGAAAAGTTATGCCATGAATCTATGTTGTCTCCATGTATTGATAATATAATCATAGAAGAAAAGGAAAATGTTGTGGTAGTTGAGGAAGTTATTTCTCTAAAGCCAAAGAATAAGAAGAACAACTATAAGTATCATTTGAGCAAGGAGGAGGAGGAATATGAGGAATTTTATTTGTTTTTGAGCATTGAGGTATAGAGGGTGTCTCTATCTATGATTCTTTAGAGACTCCTTTCAAGTGGAGAAGAAAGTGTTATTATGATGTTGTTCTCAGTTGGAACATGTATGACCAGATGGAAAATATGTTTGAGGTAATGTCATGATGTTGATAACTACATATGGTAGTAGTTTGCAGCGTCAAATTTAAGGTTCCTAGATGAAAAAGGAAGATTTGTATTTTGTCAAGGTAGTATTTATGTATAGAAAGGTATGTTTATCTTATTATAGCATGCTCTAGGTGGTGTTGTGATCTAAAGGTATGTTGAAGTCAATTTGGAGATTTTTGTTAGCTCTCAAGTTTCCCATTTCATTCTTAAGAGCTTGCAAGTCCTAAAATGGGTTGTAAGAAGTCAAGATTTAAAATGCTGTGGAAGCTCAAATCTTGGTCCAGATGTGTGTAATGGTTGTCTCTAGCTATATAAAAGGTTTCAAATATGGATATTGACTGGAAGGTGTTGTGTTGACTTTGTTTGTTTTGAAATTCTAGGGTTTTGGGATCTACTAGAAATGTGGTCTACCTTATGAGTTGAATGGGTCAAATGGGTGGTCAAGTAAAGCTTCACAAAGATTTGAAGGTTTGTGGTTCTTAATTTATTCTTATTTATGTCAAAATGGAGGGTTAATTAGTTAATAGGTTTTTGAAGTATGTTTCATAGGATGAGCTTGGTGATTAAAATTGGTGTGCTTAAGGGGGCATATGAGAGTGCTCCAAATATGAAGTTTCAGGTCTAGAATGTGTGTCTAATTAAAGTTATGGGCTCTGCAAGATTTAGGTAGGGCTATAAGAGGACTAAACATGCCTAGTAAGAAGAAGATTGATTTTTTTAAGTTTCTCCAAAAAGACAAAGCATGAATGTTTCAAGGTGAATTATCAATTTGGTTTAAAACATATTTCCTAATTGATGAGTAGTTTGTTCCTCTGCTGGTGGTCATGGAAGTGTCTTAATAGAGAAGGCTAGTAAGCCTATGTGGTGATTCTTTATGGTGTGTGGAGATATGAAGATGTTCATGTGGTGAAATTTCTCAAAAATATTAGGGGGAGTACCTCTCATATGTCTCTTGGTAAGTTCCATCAGATTTTAGTGTTTTATGTGTTCTATCTTCATTGGTTGTAGTGCTTGATTGAAGAAGAGTATTAGCATGGAGCAAGAGGAAGTTGTCAAGACAAGAAGAGGTTAGCTCAAGGTAAGGTGTAATTTATATCATATTTTCTATGATGGTGATTTCCTATTTGATGTTTTTTTTTTAGGTCCTCAGGATCAGATTGTGCCCACTTTGTCATTATGTAAAAGGGGGAGAAAGTCCCTATTGTGGGAGTGAGTTGAAGAAAAAGGTGAGATATATATTGCTATATATGATGTTTGTTGAAATCAATGACAAAGGGGGATATTATTGAAGATTTTTCATTGATGTCATGGTGATATCATATAGGTGTTCTAGTGATTTGATAGTTCGAGTAACAATGGAGTGGATGAAGTGATTTGATAGTCCGAGTAATAATGAAAAAATGTGCGATGTGCTTATTCTAGTGTGCTTTATGTTGGCTTTTTTGATCTCCAGAGCTTGACTGGTTAGAGATGTTTAGGTATGAGTATGGTGATTTAAAATTGTGTAAGAAGACCCTAAGATGTTATTTATATTTTTATAGCTTATGTGTATAAGTGGAATTCTTTTGGTAGTCCATAGTTTTCATCTAGATAGTTTGGGTCTAGTGGCATAAAATCTAAGTAGGCAATTTGATGACATCACCATTACCACATGTGAATGAGTCAAGGGGAGTTGGTCATATGGTTGTGATCATAGTAGTCCCTAGTTATTATGTGCCAGATCTTAAGTCATGCATCAAAGTGTAGTCAAATTGTTTCTATACGATTTTTGATTTCACATTCAAGAAGGAATTGAGAAACTAAGAAGAATGGTCTTAGGCTTGTATGTACTTGGATGTAGTCTACGCACCGTTATCCAGATGTTGTGAGAACTCCTCTTTGGTTGTGAAGGATGACACCTGTAGAAGAAAGAGACTTGAACAAGAAAAGGCGTTAGATGAGGAGATGGTGGGTTGCTAAGCAAAAGCTTGATCCCAAAAGTACAAAGACTTCCTTAAGGGATGTCAACCCACTGATTGATAAAAGTAATGTCTGATAAAGGATAGAGTGATAAAAGATTGAAATGATTAAAAAATGAAGTAGAAATAGAAGCAAATGCTTACCTAAATGTTGTTGTTGGCCTGGTCACAGTCACCGACGTCGGTTAGTCTGCTGACGCCGATTGGTCAAGTCTGCCGACGTCAGTTAGTCTGCCAACATCGGTGGGGACAGTGGTCTTTGAGGCCAACGTCAGTTGGGGCGATGGTCTTTGGATGAGGTCTGGTTAGGTCTGGATGGGTTTTAGCTCTGTAGATGGGTCTGAGAAGGAGTTTGGGCCTTGTTAATGGTCTGTGCAAGGGTCTGGTTGGATGTTCAGGGTCTGGGCAGAGTGTATGTCCTGAAAAGGGGGATAGAGGTGGTGAGGATATGGGAAGGCCTCTCAGCCTTTCTGGGAGGGAGTCAAGTCTAGTCTAGATAACAGATAGATAAAAAAGAGAATACTAAAATGAAAATAGTAGCAAATACTTACCTCATATCTGCTGGAGAAGGAATGTTGCAGACTGGTTGTACCTATTGCTAGTGCTGCTGGTGTGGAAGTCTTGTTGTTGTAGAAGACTGATGCAAAGTCCCTGCTATTGCTATAGCTGGTGCAGGAGCCCAATGAGAGAGAGAATGAGAGGTTTAGGGGATTGAAGACTGGAAGATTGGATGATTGTTGAAGGTCAAAAGGCTGATTGAAAGAGCGGATGCCAAGATTGGAAAATGGGATGTGAGAGAGAGGATCCACATTCTAGATATAGAACATAGTCTTGAAGGCTGCCTATGCTGGCAAAACCACTGATGTCAGCCATAGACTGATCGATGTTAGCAGTTGTAAAATGGGGATAGAGGCTAATTTTAGCCCTCTGCCCATTCTTACAAGCCGCCATGGTTAAGGTTCGTGGGAAAACGATCGAGAGGGGTTAAATGAGGCATGGGAGAATGAAATGGGGGTCATAAATGGGGTTTAGGTCACTAAGGCATGGGAGGAGTGAAGAGAATCCAAGGAAGGGGATCCTAGGGTGGTGAGGTAGCAAGGGTGAGAGAGAGAAGAATTTTATTAATTTAAAATAGCTAATCATTTTAAATTAATAAGTGTATAAGGGTTAAGAGTGGTTAAGTGAAATGGGATGAAGGGGACCAAGGGGGGAGAGGATGAGGAGGATGACCAAGGGAGTAGACATGATTTCGGTGTTTACATTTGCCCCTTTTTGTCTTGTTGGTTGTTCTGGATGAACTGCAAGACAAAAATAGGAGTTGATTACCCCAGGTGTATGATAAGGTTGATTTTGTCTTGTTGGTTGTTTAAGTGAACTGCAAGACAAAAATAGGAGGGGTTGGTTGCCCCGATGTGGGATCAGGTATTTCCCCTCAAAGTGGGATTCGAGGGAAGGAACCCTAAAATCAGGTGTTGATTTGACAGAGAGTGGATGAAAAAAGGTGAAGATGGAGTGTGAACACTGCAAAAGTTGTGATTGCATGTATACCACTTCATGGGATGGTCAGGTCAAAATAGTCGCAGGTCAAGGGTCGAGGAGTGCCAAAATTGAAATAACCAGGCCCCAACATTTGGTCATAGCTGATCAAGTTATTCAATCTAAGCTGAAGCTCCAATGGTCATCGTGTTCCAGGTATCCTGGGCTCAGGAAGTGCTCTTGGAAACATGAAAATGTCATAAGTAGTGGGGATCAACCGGCTTGCGATCCTATACTTGTGAAGATCAAAATGGTCTGCGCACAATTTTGCTAACCATTCGTGAGGTAGCATATATGCAAAAAAAACCAAGGCAACGTTGGCTTGGAAGTGGTTGAAGTCGAAGGAGATAGTCGTGATCTCCAAGGTCGAGATAGATAGCTGGTCGAATGAATGGATGGAAAAAAGAATGTGGCCGAGCTAACCTCAGAAGACGTCATGTGATCTGAGTGCTACCTATATAGCCCTTGTGTGAAGGGCCTCAGGCCAATGTAGTTCTCCCAAAAGGGAGGAAAAGGGTCAAAGTGGTCGATGGTCTTGGTCAAGGTCAAGTCATGGTCAAAGGGAGGAAAAATATGGTTTGTCCATCAGGTAGATGAACAAATGAGGGTGGTCAAGCTAACCCCAAAGGACGTCATGTCATTTGAGTGCTGCCTACATAGCCCCGGTCTTAGGGCCTCAGACCAATGTAGTGCAGATAGAGGGGTCAAAGAGGTTGATAGATTGGTTTGGTCATGTGTTGAAATGATGAGGATAAGACGATGTTACAACCTTTTCCATACTATGTGATGGTGTATTCTGTAACATTGGTTGAGGGGTCTTTCATCCCTAGCAATTTTCCATATTCATGATGGATGTATGATAAAAATGAATTGAGGTCTATTTATGCTTCAGCAAGTAATGGTTTATGCTTAACATAAATTGTGTCGGGTCGATAGTTTCCATGTGTATTGGTGGCCATAGAAACTATGTGAAATGGACTATGATGATGTTGATGTCATGATGTCGTGTTGTTGGTTTGAAAATGTTTGGGTTGGCTTGGTTGGGTAGAAAAAGGTTTGGTTGAATGTGACCAAAGTGTGAAAAATAAGTGAAAGGCAAATTGCTCTTTCATTGATAAGGACCAAAATGAGAGCATAGATAGGGGTTGTTAGAACAAAAGCCCCATTCATGCGTGACATCATTGACCAGTGGTTGCTAGAGAAGTAATCAAATCACTTGACATTAAGTGAGCTTGAAGTCCCTTGAGTATGTTGGGGTGATAGGTTGGATATGTGATATGAGAGGATGGGGTAACCCTTTTGAGGTAGGAAGAACCTTTCCCCTTTTATAGGTGACCTGAGAACGATGATAGGCATGTCCATGACTTTATAACTTGTCAGTCATTTTTTTTTTGCGTGGACTGATCGATGCAGGAAGTCCACGTAGGGATGTTGTTTGCTTGGTGGCCATATATGTGACACTGATCGATGCGGGAAGCTTTAGAAAGAGTGCTGTCTATAGCAATATTTAGTCATAGCCATCCTTCGAGGGAGTGGTCTATATTTTTCTTTAAATGCTTTTGATATGACTTGGCCTAGTTGTCCTTCAAGGGAGCAATCTAGTAAATACAAAAATTATGCAGTTGTCCTTCGAGGGAGCAGTCTACATTTAGAGTTTTATGACCTTTGACATGTTAGGTATCCCATTTTGATATATTTGGTTGACTAAAATTTTAGCCATGGACGAGCCTCTATAAGTTTAAGGATTCCCTTTTATTAGGACAAAGCATTACTGCTTGACAAAAGGGTTGATGAGTGTTGGGAAAAAGGGTCGAAAGGAATAGGGATGACAATGACAGGGGGTTGCTCAAGGGATGAGATCAAGTAAAACATCAAGTGATCGATTACTCAACTAACAGTAGAATGGTCATGAATGCAAGGCATAAAAGGGGCTCAGGTTCTAATAAGTCCCTGGGCCATGCTTGTGCATTATGATAAGGTCCGAGTCAATTAGGAGCGGACTTGCCCCATTTGCCTCTTTGAGATTGGCCACATGTTGATTGATGTTGGATGTGAAGCTGGTTGATATGGCCACTATTTGGTTGAGACTGATTGAATGTTTGGTCGAGGGTCAGGTCGATGGATGGTCATTGGTTGGGTTGAATGTTTGGTTGAGACTGGTTGAGGTCATGATTAACAAGGTTGGTTGATGTTTGGTTGAGACTGGTCGAGGTCATGATTAACAAGGTTGGTTGATGTTTGGTCAAAGGTTGGTTGAGGTTTGGTCGATGGTCTGGTCGAGGTTTAGGATTAAAAGAGTGATTGATATTTGGTCAGGACTGGTTGATGTTGGGTCGAGACTTGGTCGAGGTTTGGCCAAGGTAAGTTGAATGATTGGTCAAGGTCAGGGTTGATGTTTGGTCAAGACTGGTTGAGGTCATGATTAACAAGGTTGATGTTTGGTTGAGACTAGTCGAGGTCATGATTAACAAGGTTGGTTGATGTTTGGTTGAGACTGGTCGAGGTCATGATTAACAAGGTTGGTTGATGGTTGGTCAAGATTTGGTCGAGATTGGTATTTGGTCAATGATTGGTCAATGGTTGGGTTGAATGTTTGGTTGAGGTCAGGTCGATGCTTGTTTGGTCGAGGCATGGTTAATGGTTGGGTTGAATGTTTGGTCGAGGTTTGGTTGAGGCCTAGTCGAGGTTTAGGATTAAAAGAGTGATTTGGTCGAGACTGGGTTGAAAGGTTGGTCGAGGCATGGATGAAGGTTGAATTACCCCAGCGGCTAGGGAGAATATTTGATAGATTGGTCAAGGGTTGAGGCTTGGTGGTTAGATTGACTGTGTTGATGTCGAATAAGGGGGTTAAAGGCGGCAAAGGGACCATAGTCTAGCGTGAAGATCCCAGTTTAGGTGATGAGGTTTGAGAAGCATGGGTCGGTGTTGATGATTTGTCGAAGGGGCAGTCAAAAGGATCCTTGATGAGAAGGGTATCCTTTTTCTGATGTTGATGAGTGACAGCTTTAAGAGCACAACAATGCTTAGTGTCATGTCTCAGAGTGTGATGATAGTGGCAAAATTTAGAGTTGTCAAACCAAGATGGTCTTGATCCGAGAGTTGATGAGTGGGATGGTGAGGAGGTTGAAGGTTTGTTTACAATGTGGTCAAGAAGAAGGGTGTCTTTCTCCAAACATTGGTGAATGACAACCTTGAGGGCACAACAATGCTCAGTGTCATGCCCAGGCGTGTGATGATACACACAAATCTGAGTGTCGTCGAACCAGGGTGGTTTTGATCTGAGAGATTGGTATGATTTAAGAGGTGGAAAATTGATACGAGAGGACTGCAAAAATTGCCGTAACAACAAGGCATAAGAACTTGCTAATGGGTCTATGTGTCTTGTTGCAGTGGGAGTTGGTGACTTTGGTTTGAGAGGCATGAGAGGCATTGGTCATACCATCATTTCTGTGGGTGGTGTAGCCACACGTGTAGATGGCACTTTGGTGATGATAGGTGTTAGATGTTTTGGAGGAAATATATGCCTGATGGGTTGAGGGGATAATGGAGGTGACTTGCCTCTGTGAAGTATGGGAGTAGGAAGCACTCCTATTAAAGTGGACAGATGCGGGCCCAAAATTGAAGGTAATGATGAAGGTAGGGGAGGAGTCCTCTGGTGAGGTTTAGTGGCCTTCTTTGGTTTGGGTTGAGGGCCACCTTTGTGCGAGGTGAGGTTAGATACGGGTTTGGGTTCAGATGTGGATGGAGGTGGGTGAGATGTAGCAATCTCAAGCAAAAGGCAAGAGGAAATCGTGACTGGGTCTTCCTCAGTTGAAATGGGTGAAGAGACTAGTTCTTCTCTTGGTAGAAAAGAAATAGGAGAGTGCGGCTCCTCAAGAGGGCAGAGGGCAGGGATGATCGTGCCCCCTACTTGTGGTTGAGGAGTAGGCAAGGTAGGGTCCTCCATTGGTAGGAAGAAGGATGAAGGTGGGGCTAAAGGCATTGGTATGGTTGAAGCATCCCCTAATATAAGAGAGGTCATTGGAGGACTAACAGGAGAAGAAGGTTCTTCTACCTGTGATGGACAAATAGGGGAAGAAGACTCTTCCACCTGTGAAGGAGGTTGGTCAAGGACAGGAGGCAAGACCTTGTTGATCGTGTGTATGTCATGATTGTGGGAGCTATCGGCCATGGTCTGGACATTGTTTTGAGTAGGCAGGTAATTAGGAAAGGGTTGTTTGAAGATGTCGATGTGTTGGTTGGGTGGGGCATTCGAGTTGTCTAAAATGAGGTCACCCTTGTCGATCATGTCTTGGATGATGTTTTTGAAGGTTTGGCAATTATCGATGTCATGGCCATGGACGTGATGATAGTGACAGAAGTCGGCCTCCCTATACCATGCAGGGAGGGCTTTTAAAGGGTTGAATTGAGGTGGTCGAATTGAAGGGAGATTGAGGACCCGCTATTTGACAAGTTTTTCCAAAATGGAAATGTATGATTCTCCAAGTGGAGTGTATGAATGCTGGGTGTACCATTGTTGGAAGTATTTGGTGATGCTTTGGGACATTGAAGGTTGAGGTTGATCAGTTGTTGTCGAGGATGGTGATCTAATGACCATAGTGTTGGCCACTCCTTTGGACTTGGAGTTGGTAGAAGAAGGTCTGGAAGAAGAAGGGTCATTGGTTCTTGTATTAGTATTACGCAATTTGATCTTATCTTCTTCAATGGCACAGAGTTTGAGCTTTCAGGCCATGGTGAAAGCTTCGTCAAAAGTGCATAATGTTTGAATCCTCAAGGTGGATGAGATGTGCCTGGCACATGCTCAAGAAAAGAGCTCGTTGAGCTCAGGTTGAGGCAAGGAGAAGGAGAGCTAGTTAATCAAGCCTCTCCAATGGGTGACAAAATCGACTATTAATTCGTTGTCAAATTGCCTGATGGAGTAAAGGTCTGTGATTGAGACTTGTTTGGTGATATTGATAGAAAAATGGTCGATAAATAATTGGGTGAGTTGAGTGAATGAAAAGATAGAATGTCTGGTAAGAGAGCTATACCAGTCAAGGGTGGGGCCAAAAAGCGACATGGGGAACGTGCGTAGAAGTAACGCATCATTGTGGGCTATGAGATAACAAGCATGTCTGAATGCTCGTAGGTGTTGTTGTGGGTCTTCCTTACTCTAGAAGTGAGTAAATCTAGGAAGCTCCCACTGGTTGGGGTATGGTCAGATTGGGATGGAGGGATGAATAGGCTCATTACAAATTTGGTTATATGAGAGGGCATTGCTTGAACCAAAAATAGAGGTCTCGAGACTAGACATTTTGTCCATCAGCATCTTGATGAGATCAGTGAATGGATTGGTAGATGGGGCACCCCCTAGGTTGTAGGGTGCTTGAAAGGTATTGAGAGGAGTGTACGACGTAGTCGGTTGTGCTTGTAGGGGCGCAACGTATTGATAACTAGTCGTTGGGACATAAGTGGAGGCCAAGGGTGGTTGGGTTGTGAAGGTAGAAGGCATAAGTTGACTAGATACCGCCAAAGATGGTTGCATGGTGGCATTGATAAAAGGGGAGGTAGACACTCCTAAATTTATGGGTGCAAGAGTGTGTGGGGTCGAGACAATCAAGTTCTGGTATGATGTAGAACTTGGTTGAATTGCTTGTGGTTGAGGGGGTAATGAAACCCCGATGGAGGTCGGTCTAAAAATAGATGGGGAGGCCAAATTTTGTGTATTGGCCATGGTTAGGTTAATGATTGAGGCAAAAGGCTGGGTAGCGGATGGTGTTGACATCATCACCGCTTCACCTGAAAGGTCTCACGTTTGGTTTCTCGTGAGATAGTTTTGGAGGGATTTGACATTGAGGTCCAAGAATCTTTTGAAATCTTGGTCCCCTTCAGGGATAATGGGAGTCTGAGTCAGGGTCAGTCGAGTAGGAGTTTTTTCAGTCTCCGAGTGGAACTCCATTATAGGATTGGTTATGGACAGTGAAGGCAGAAGCAGTTGATGTCTCGCGTGGTCAAGAAGAGCCTTGGTTTGACTGTGTGTCAAAACCATTCAAGGCAAGAAGGGTCAGGTTTCAGAAACTATGTTTTTTCAATTTTAGAAACTTAGAATGTGGTTTTGGCAGAAAAAGGGGTGGGTTTTAAGGCTACTATTTTGAAAAAAAAGGACTGTGATAGTGATCGATGTCAGTTGAAAAACCGATGTCGGTGAGAACATATGGCCGAGTCAGTCAGATAACTGATGCCGGCGAGGAAAGGTTGCCGATGTCGGTGGTAAAACCGATGCCGGTGACTATGGTTTCCAAAAACCCAAAAGATTTGAGAGTTTTTGGAAAAAAGGAAGAAGAACGTCCTCACTAGCTCAAACAAGTAGATAAGAACAGAAAAGATGAAGAACACAAGTAGATCCTAAACATTAAATACCTAGGAATAAACTTTTAGAATCTTGTGGCTTATGCCTTCGAATGTGTTTAGGAAGATTGGCTTGTAGAAGGGTCCTAGAAGAGGTAGTCTATGGATGGTTTCAGGTTTGTTTAGGTGCTCAAGAGTCTGGGTTAGGTTCCGTACATGGCCTGGTGCTAAGGAGCAAGCTCCCCTCACTTCACGAGCCTAGTGATAAGCTAGTCTCGCTTAGCCAAAATATACTTTCCCTAGAGATTATCCTCTGCCAGAGAATAGAGTGGGCTTTCCCCTTGGTGATGAAATCCAAGTGGGATTGCCGGGATGGGTAAGGTATTCGCTGGGTGATGAAATCCCAGTCGGGCCTTGTCTCAGGTGAGTTTTGATGTTTGATTTGTGCAAGTGATTTGGTTGTGTAACATAAATTGGACTACAATTAATTCATGATGTAGTTTGTTTTAGATTATGGTAAAAGTAGGTTTTGAAGGGACCCCGAAACCCTGTACAATAAAGAAAGATAATCCTTAAAGCCCAACGAAGTTTCAAAAAAACCCCAAAACAGGTACGAACCAAACCAGGTTAAACAAGAACCTGTAAACAGCAAAACAAACCATATGTAACCACCGACACTACACAGAACGGACCGTCACCAGACTGGATCAGTATCCTACAACCTCCAAACAAAGAGGTTAATACAAATTAAATTTTTAATTTTTATTTAACCTTTTACACGAACGAAGATTCATATCTAGAGGGGGGACCATAGGCTTATATTTATTCCTCTTAACAGCAGTCCATCCATCCTCTACCTTTGCTGCCTCAGTCATCCATTCCTCAGAAAATGATGGTTCATTAAGCCCAAGGGATACAAATGACTCATCAAAATCCTTATGAATACCAGTGACTTTTTGGCTCCTAGGTAGTTCCTCCAAAATAGGAGGAGAAACCAAAGCCTCCACAACAACTGGCTTTGAAAGATCATTATTCCCATTCACCACAGGACCAACTAAGGAATCTTTCACCGGTGACTCCTCCTCAATCATCAGCTCGGAATGGATGCTATCTTCATTCTCAGAATCTGCCAAATCTTCCATAGGTTGTTTAGCTAAGTAATGTTCCAAGGAAGCCTTAGACCACCAAGAAGGTGGTTGTCTGGACTTTGAATTCCCAGCCAAACAACGAGCAGCCATATGACCTGTCAGGTGACATTTTCTGCACCGAAAAGGTACGCCCTCAAAATCTAGCATTTGTGTCCAAGTTCCCCTTGGGGAGTCCAAACAAATCGCCTCTGGTAGGCCCTTTGAAACATCCACTTCAACCATAAAATGTGCACAGGTCGAATTGTGAGCAACCGAAGTATTTTTATCCACAGACAGAAAATCTCCTATAGCATTCCCAATGGTCTCAAAAATTGATTCATGCCATAGATGTATTGGAAGATTTGGGAGCCGAACCCAGATCGGAAACTTGTTAAAGGTTTCTGTAAGTGGATTAAAATCCTTATGCCACCGTTTGGCCATGAGAGGAAATTTATCCTACCATAAGAAATCACTGTTGCTCAAGATTATCCTTCTGTCCTCAGGGCATTGGAAGACAACAATAAAGAAACCTTTTACACAAGAAAATATTTCAACATGGTCTTCAATAAGTGGCAGCCAATTCTTGGATATCTAGTCGTGTAGATTAGCCAGAGAGGGCCAAAATCCTCGAAAACGAAAAATAGCAGCTTGGGAGGAAAAAATTTCTACCCTTTCAAAGATTTTGTCTACTATTTCAGGATCTAAATTAACCCTTGTGGGTTTTAGAACACTTACAAGTGGTGCATAGGATGGCCCTGATGATGCACGAGGCACAACTTTATGTAGATTCGCTTCAAATGCTGCCACATCTGCATATGATCTTCCCCCTAATTCTAACCCTGATCCAGGAGCGTGGGCAAAATGCCTGGCCACAATCTTTCCTCCACTCGCCAGAGAAGTCTCTTTAGGGGCATTCAGCTCCCTCCCCTTGTAAGCTGACAACACCCCATCCGATTTAGCAGCCGTTGCCGCTTCAACCACCTGTCTGTCATTACCCATTTTCAAATTTTCTGAGCGCGCGCGCATGGGAGACGGCATTGGCTCTATTGGCTCTATGATGCAGTTTGTTAATTACTAGATGTGGACTAAGAAATGCAAGCAAGCAGAAATGAAATGCAATGTGTTTTAAGCCCAAGTCAAAATGTGAGTTCGGATGAAAACAAGTTGAGAAAGGGTTGAAGAATATGACTTTTGACTAGTCTAAGATGCAAGAAAAGAAAGAAGAGTTCTTTTTAAACCTGCTTATGATGTCTCTTGGAAGAGAGAGAAGAAAGAGGTGAAAAGGAGAAACCTAATGCACCCTATATGAAAAGAAAGAAAAGAACCCAAGGAAGACCCTAGGGTCCCACCGGGCATGCCAGAATGTATCTATATGATTTTCGATTTCACATTCAAGAAGGAATTGAGAAACTAAGAAGAATGGTCTAAGGCTCGTATGTACCTGGATGTAGTCTAGGCACCATTATCCAGACATCGTGAGAACTCCTCTTTGGTTGTGGAGGATGACACCTGTAGAAGAAAGAGACTTGAACAAGAAAAGGTGTTAGATGAGGAGATGGTGGGTTGCCAAGCAAAAGCTTGATCCCAGAAGTACAAAGACTTCCTTAAGGGATACCAACCCACTGATTGATAAAAGTAATGTTTGATAAAGGACAGAGTGATAAAAGACTGAAATGATTAAAAACTAAAGTAGAAATAGAAGCAAATGCTTACCTGAATGTTGTTGTCAGCCTGGTCATAGTCATCGACGTCGGTTAGTCTGCCAACGCCGATTGGTCAAGTCTGTCGACGTCGGTTAGTCTGTCGATGTCAGTGGGGGCAGTGGTCTCTGAGGTCAACATCGGTGGGGGTGATGGTCTTTGGATGAGGTCTGGTCAGGTCTGGATAGGTTTTAGCTTTGTAGATGGGTCTGAGAAGGAGTTTGGGCCTTGCTAATGGTCTGTGCAAGGGTCTGGTTGGATGTTCAGGGTTTGGGCAGAGTGTATGTTCTGAAAAGGGGGATAGAGGTGGTGAGGATATGGGAAGGCCTCTCAGCCTTTTCAGGAGGGAGTCAAGTCTAGTCTGGATAACAGATAGATTAAAAAAAGAATACTAAAATGAAAATAGTAGCAAATACTTACCTCATATCTGCTGGAGAAGGAATGTTGCAGACTGGTTGTACTTGTTGTTGGTGCTGCTGGTGTGGAAGTCCTATTGTTGTAGAAGACTGATGCAGAGTCCCTGCTATTGCTGTAGCTAGTGCAGAAGCCCTGTGAGAGAGAGAATGAGAGGTCTGGGGGATTGAAGACTAGAAGATTGGCTGATTGTTGAACGTCAAAACGCTGATTGAAAAAGCGGATGCCAAGATTGGAAAATGAGATGTGAGAGAGAGGATCCACATTCTGGATATAGAACGCAGTCTTGAAGGCTACCGATGCTGGCAAAACTACCGACGTCAGCTGCAGACTGACCGACATCGATAGTTATAGAATGGGGACATAATCTAATTTTAGCCCTCTGCCTGTTCTTACAAGCTGCCATGGTCAAGGTTCATGGGAAAACGGTCGAGAGGGGTTAAATGAGGCATGAGAGAATGAAATGGGGGTCATAAATGGGGTTTAGGTCACTAAGGCATGGGAGGAGTGAAGAGAATCCAAGGAAGGGGATCCTAGGGTGGTGAGGTAGCAAGGGTGTGAGAGAGAAGAATTTTATTAATTTAAAATAGCTAATTATTTTAAATTAATAAGTGTATAGGGGTTAGGAGTGGTTAAGTGAAATGGGACGAAGGGGACCAAGGGGGGAGAGGATGAGGAGGATGACCAAGGGAGTAGACATGATTTCAGTATCTACACAAATATATGAGGGTGCAAAGTTGGCTTCTAAGATAGAATTCACAGTTTTCCCATAATTAGCTAAATTTACAATATGGCTAGAAAGAGCTGAGTAAGTAGTTTGATGATAGAATATCTTGCATGTGTGGATATTTCAGGAGAAGGTGATCATATGGGTTTTTTAATTTTTGGACCTATTTTATTTTTGCTAATTTTTAGATCATGAAATGAAGAACATAAAAAGATATGTTTATGCAAAGTTGGGCTCTCAAGCAGTTTGACTGTGTTTTTCCATACTTAGCCAATTTTGCAATGTGGCAAGAAGAGCTGAGTGAGCATTTTGATGGTGTTATATCTTACATGTATGGAGGTGTTAAGAAAAATTGATCATATGGATTTATTCAATTTTGAGTATAGTTGATTACTAAATTTGAGATCATACGTTAAAGCATGACAAAAGTTATTCTTACTCAAAGTTGGTCTCTTAGGGAATTTTTGACACGGTTAGTTCTATGACAAATTTTTGAGAAGGCACTTTAATGGTTTTATATCTTGCACGCATGAGGGTTTCAGGACCAATATGCCATATGGTTAGATTCTCCTATGTGAGGAGATCATCTAGTCCAAATTTAAGATCCTACATTGAAGTGCAAAAGAAATTATTAAGGTGAAAAAATGGCTACTCAAGCATATTAAAAGGGTCCTCAGTCATTTTTGTAAGTATTAAAGCTTGAGAAAGATTGATGATGCATGATTGCTCCAAAAATTTAGGTAGAAGTAAGATGAGGATAGGTGAATGATGTTTAATGACTGAGCAAAAGTACACGATAAGGATCCAATAGTGAGTGAACATTCATACATTTAATCAAATGATGAGCATTAATCATTAAAGACCTGGTTGATCTACATAGATCAATAAAGTACATTAAGTAAATATTCAAGGATACATGAGATGTGGTCAAAGTGATAGAGGTTTAATGATTAAGTATTGGCACCTATGTGTTAAAGATTAACCAAGATCGATGGACCGTATTTGATCAAAAGTCGAGAGGATATGAGATTCGAGTATTGTGTTCGAAGTTTAACTATGACCGTTTCCATTTGAATATTTGAATTTGTAAAGGAAAAGACTAGTTTATAGTTTTTGGACCATAGCTTTTGATAGAATTTGAATTTTCCATTGAAGTAAAAAGAAAAGTGGTAGAGAACTCCAAGATGCATCTAGATATATGAATTTTAAGATATGGAAGTGTGTATAGTAAAAGATATTGAGCTCCAAAGTTGACTATGTTTCTGTATATGTTCTGCAAGTGACCCAAAAATGATATTTGAGTTTATATAATTTTTATTTTGATGTTTCATGGTGAATTGGATATTTGGGAGTGTTGTAAACTCCATGAGGTTACTTTATATGGTTTTTAGAGGTGTGATAAATCTATCTTAAGTGTGAATAATTCTTATGAAGTTGATTGTATGTTCATTAATTGTGTTCCTATGTATAAGGTATTTATTTGAGTTGTTTGAGCATACACATAGGTGAGCTAAGGTTATTGTAATCATTTAAGAATGTCCTAGGGGACATAAGGAGTGGAACTATGTATTTTTAAATGGTCTTGTGTTCTTAATTTGCTTAAAGATGTATAAAAAAGGTGAATGAGTCTCTATAGGGCCTAAAAGTGACTTAGGCCTATTTTGAAATGGCATTGCACTTAAGTATGACCCATTTGAGATGCCTTAAGGGTGAAGGCATGTTTTTTTGTCGACAAAAAAATATTTTGATCTTGATTAATTCATGATTTTTGTTAGGGTGTGGAGCTAAAAGTTTCAACTGTTTGCAGACACGAAGAAGAGGTTGCTGAAGAACCAAAAGAACTGGCATCGGTAGCATGATCGACATTGGTCAGATACAGTGCAGAAGGCAACTGACGACAACAGCTAGTCGGCAAATGTTGGTAGCACCAGGCAAGCAGGGACCGGCGTCGGTCACCTGTATGTTCCAAAATTGCTGTTGATGAACAGTCAGTTAAGTGAAGCGAGTGTTTGCATGTCAAATGACTAATTATAGTCACAAGCTACGTGTCTAATTATTGTAGTTAGATTTCTATTTTTGTAACCATGGGATTATATTTAAAGACCCATGAGGCATGTATTGTAATTATCAAGTAGGCAAGTAAAAGCATTGAAGCAAGCAAGGTCAAGGAGATCTACAGGTGTAAGGTCAAGGAGATCAGCTGAAGCATTCGAGGAGGGATAATAACTCAGGCTATAGAGTTGTTGTGTTGAGAAAGAGAGAGAGGGAAGAAGGTCTTGAGGTGTGGCAAGCCTTTGAGGTGGAGGAAGAAGTGGCATCTTCCTTATTGTATTTTCTTCTAGTAATATCTAATACAAGAGTGTGTATTGTCTCTCAAATTCTTTGCTGTCTCAAGTTTTTAGTTACTTTATCATTCTGGTATAATTCTATGTTTAATTGCTTATAAGAAAGTAATTAATTGTGCTTCTGTTGGATAAGGGGTCACCTAACAATTTCTCTATATATAGTAAAACCAAATATGGTGGCTTCTAAACTTAGTAAGCGAGAGACTTGGTGTGAGATATTTAGGAGAGATTGAAGAGAGGCTTGTGTGTGGTTAATAGAGTGAAAGAGGGTTAGGGTGCCCTAAGGATGAGTTGAAGAGTATAATATAATAAGGACTATTTTTGTGACCTATAGGTCATAATTATATTGGTAAAATAGTTCTCTTGTTTATTGAGTATGAGTGAAGGTGAAGAGTGAGAATTTTAGAGATCCATCATTAGGGGTTAAAGACATTAGCTTTAAGGTGGAAGTGTTCTTCTTAAGGAGGATCTAAAATACTTATTATTACTTAGGGGTAGTTTCTTCTTGTAAACTAGAGTTTCACTAAAGACCTTTGATCATAAGGACTTGATCATGGTTGTAAGTTAGAAGGACTTGACTGAAGGTTTCTGATCAGAAGGGCTTGGTCAATCTCTTGTTTGTGATCATCTTATAGGATAATAGTCCATGTGTTTTCAATCTTGAGAGTGGGTTTTATTCCCCAAGAGGGTTTCACATGTAGATATTATATTGTGTATGTGATCTTGTATTATATTTATTGTTCACGACTATGAATGATCTATATGCTTCATAAATGCTTGTGTTGAATGCTTAAGTATTTACAAGGGTTTGTAAACTGAATTGGATTGTTTGCTATCACTGATTCACCCCCCTCTCTATGGATTATGCCTATAATAGGGGTATTTATACCATATATATATGGTGAATTAAAGTGTAATCTAAGATATTGTTGTAAATGGTTGGCAAGCCAACCCCAAAAATAATTTATATTCCTAAAATTTTGGTGATCTAGACCCATCTGTTGACCCTAAAAAATTGCCAAAAACAAAATCTAAAAATTGGAATATTAATTAATTAACTAATATTCACTGCTAAAATTTACCATGCCTCATAGAGTTCACTAAGGAGACTAAAGACAATGAAATGGGTTAGAGCTCTAATTTAAAGAGCCTAAATTAGTCATACACAAGCATGTGTATGAAAGTTTAGAAAAACTTATAAGTATGGAAGTGTTATGAGTATTGAAGAGTCTAAATAGGGTAGATGAAATGTTATAACATGTTTTCATGTGTTTGAGCTCACTGGGTAGGAAATAAAGTGCTTAAGGAAGCCTATTAGGGTCTCTTGAATACAACTAAGCATAAACCCTAGTTTTGAGCTTGAAGTAGTTTCAAGTAGATTTAAATTTAAATTCATAAATTTAGGCATGAGGATACCTCAAAATATGTCTCACAGACCCCAAGGCAACATTTCAAAGTCAAACCAATAAAATTGGTGCATTATCTTTCTAAATAACTCCCCTTGAATGCATAGTTGCAAACTTAGTCACCTAAGAGACATTTTCATCACGTGTGAACATACATGAGTAGATGCATGGGATCCTTAGCTCAGAGGGAGAGGTGGAGGGGTTTTCCACTCAATATTATTTGCATTGGTGTAGGCATTAAGGCCCATAAATCTATAATAATTGTTAAGAATTAAAGTGCGTTAAACCCTACCTAAAATGTCTTAAGTGATACGATGGAAGAATTTGACATCCTAACAGCCTAAGGTGGATTAAATGACCCTTTAAATAACCTATATGAAATAAAGACTCTCCTAAAACCTTGATGGAGTAGAATTACATCATGTGTGGGATAGAGTGTACAAAAAAGTGGTCTAAAACTACATTCTTGAACTTCTTTCTCACTTTTCAAAGGGTATTAAGCTCTCCAATCATTTTAAAAGAATGTTTGAGCCAAAACAAAGATCTTATGACCCTTTATAAGCCACTTAAGAATTTTTCATAGTCAAAATATGAATTTAAAATGATCAACTATGGATATGAAGATGTTTAAATCTTATGTTCAAATATCCAAAAAGAAGGAGCATGGTAAGTGACAAGGGTTGGCATAGAAAATATTCTAAGTGTCAAGTGTTAGTTGAATGGTTTTTAACTATCCTAAGAAGTAGTTAGGAAACTCCATGAGGATTTATGTACAATAAGACATCAAAACTACCAAGGATTTTTCCTACACCACTCTTGTGAAGAGTTTCACAAACACTTATTATATAAGAGGAGGAAGATGACAATGCACTATTTCAAAGCTTGGTGTCTTTCTTTCTTTTTTTTGTAACTGATATGATCATGAAGGATAGTTTATGAACTCTCTTCTTTTCCTTTCTTTCTCTCTTCTTCTAATTTCTTATATAAATTTAGACTTGAGAGGCATTATAAGCATCCTCCACATGAGTATGTCTAAGCCTTAATAATTTATATGCATTTGATTAATAAGACTACTAGTTTTACCTCCTATGACTATACTTAGTGTTTATGCATGGATAATTGAACTTATCAAGTGATTTTCTTAGTCTTCCTTGACATGTTATCCTATCCTTGCACTTATATGTAGTTTAAAATATTCTCTTATAGGTCATGTGAAGTATTCATGTGAAGTGTAAGGTTTGAGTGTGTTTACATATTAATTAGTGTCATTTTAGACCTATTGATTAGTCTTCCTAGCCTAAGCATCTATAACAACCTCCACATTGAAATAATGATATAAGAGATTAATATTAGGAGTAATGTATGTTTAGATTAGTCTCATGGTTTACATGTGCACATGTAGTTGGTTAGTAGTGATCAATTAGTTTGATGCATCACCTCCTTAGTTAGGTTACTTTTGGTCATCTTACCCTTTTCCTTTGCAAGCAATTGGTTTATTAATAGTTTTAAGGTGACAACATCAAGGGAGATAGCCTTATCTAGAGATTCACCTCATTGATTAGGCCACCAATAAACTAGAGGTGTCTCCATGCTATCGTTTAAGTGAGGAAGATTTAACAACCTTCTCAAGGGTGTAAATTTTGTTGATAACAAGTATACTATAGAACCTTTTGATGGTACCTTGGTATCAAGCAACTATATATGCCATTTATGGTATAATTGATTATAACTAGCAACATGCCATGAAGAATTATACTATTTTTTTTTAAACTTCCACTTAGACACCCCAATTTATGAAATCAAATGTGGACCCAATGATTCTTGAATATCCCATTGATAATATTCTAATATTTTGTAGAATGGTGATGTAGAGCATCACAAGGTGATATGAGGTGTTAGTATGCTTAAGATTTTCATATGACCATTTTTGGTCTTGTTTGGGTGTTATAGGTATTATATGGACCCTTAGGTGGTGTTTAATTCTTTGAAAGTCTTGGAATTGTGGGGACCCACTATTGATTTAATATTCTATTGATAGTATTCAAATATTGTGTATAATGGGAACATGCTCATTATGTATAAGATAAGAATAATATGAACATACACATGGTTTCTATTTTTTTGTAACACAAGTTAAATGGGGGATTCTTCAGTGGATTAATGGACATATTAATATACCATAGAACCTTTTGATGGTACCATGACATTAGATAGATATATATGTCATTCATGGTATAATTGATTATAACCAGTGGCATGCCACAAAGAATTAAATTTGTAAGTTTTTTCAACAACTTCCACTCAGACACCCCAATTTTTGAAATCAAATGGGGACCCACTATTTTTTTAATACCCCATTGATAATATTCCAATATTATGTAGAATTAACACATGCCTATTCTAAAAAAGATAAGAATAATATGAACATCCACCTTATATAAAATGGGCATATGTAAAATTTTATTAATTTATGGATATGCTTGATTATAATGTCTCAATAAATTATAATAAAAAATCAAACAATAGAAATATTCTTATTAATAATATGTCTATTTTGTAAGAGTAATTTGAATTTAGTTTTAGAGTCTTACCTTAATTCTTTGCCATATAATACTTGTAATAATGTTTTAACATCATCTTATAATTTATATTTTCCACTACGTATATTACTAAATTTATTGTTGCTTGCAATGGATTAAATCATAACTAATCATAACAAGGAGATGAGTTTATAATGGATATAATAATCATTTTCTATAAAAAATTCACTAATATCTAAAACTAAAATGGATGCTTTGATATAAAAATCTAAATATCTGTTAGTCACACAATATCTAAGGCCTATGTGTGTGACCATTCAAATTGTATGGCCACTTCTACCTCAAAAATATTCTCTATGTTGTGAATACCATAAATATCATAAATCACTAAGAATACCATAAATTCATCTTCATCATTTATAATTATATAGAATACTTAAAAAATATTTTCATTCATGTTTTTAAAGCTTTCCATATAGTATTGGAACACTTCTAAGAAAATAACTATGCTTCAATCATGAGGACAAGAAAGATACAAACATAAACCAAGACATTATAACCAATGTGAGCAGATCTGTAATATCATTTTATGTTATTTTTGTTTCAAACTTACATAAATCAAAAATAATTATTTCAAGACTAGGGGATATGGTTTTTTTAACTCTGTCAAATTTCTACTCAATATGAAATCAATTAGTAAAAACATTGAATCAGGGCCAAATTATGCTTAGTGACTAGCTAAAAATTTTAATTAGATTTCAAGGCTTGTATAAAATTAAAACTAAAATTTTGAAATACAATAAATGAAATAGTCTTGTAGACACCTAAATTTTATTTAGTGTCAAAATACACCTAAATCTATTTAATAATTAATCTTAAATTAATAAATCACATTTCCTCTCAAATTTAAATAAATTTAATAATTCAACATATTGAATAAGTCAATTTTTCACCCTTAAATCCTTATATTAAATAATAAAATATAAATTATCCACCTATTCAAAATATCTCCCATATTTTTATCCCCCATCCCTACCAAATCCATAAAGTTATCCACTTATTATGACTCATCCTCTGAGTTGTCAAAGAAATTGACTTAGTCTTGTTGAGTCAACTAACCAACCCAACTTTTTTCTCAACCAATTTAAAAAGGTCTCCATCCTCATGGGTGATGACTCATTAGCCACTGTTGATAATTTAGAGCATTGAAAAAGTCCAAATGATCCTCCACCATTGGATCCTTCTCAAAGTATCTATAAATAAGCTTGTGAATCTCCATTTTATAACATCCTTTGACATCACAAAAAGCTAGAGATCTACACACAAGAGAATCAAAGAGAATAAAATTGAATCAAATATATCCTTTTGCACTAAAATTCTACCCATTTTCTCTTTGCATTGGAGGAGTGAGAATTACATACTTGAAAGAGCAAAGCGGATATATATCTCAATAGAGAAATCTTGTGCATTTAAAAAATAAAGTTTATGATTGTTGTTTTCTTTGTTTGTTGCTCTAACATAGTTAAATTTTAGCTTAGATTAGGATTAATTTACTTTATTTGTATATCTAAATTTAGTTCATATATTTCTGACAGATTTGGTGGGACATCTCTCACATCTTTTTAATCTTTTAATCATCATTTTTTGCACTTAGATAACATTTCTCTTTTGGTTTTTGTCATTTATGTTTGCATTTTACATTTAATCTCGATTATTTTAGTACTGATATGAGTTATAGGTTATTTTCATTTAATTTATATTTATCCTTGTGTGTTTCTCTACATAATAGAGAATTTGGGAGATTTAACATTGAAATTGTAGATCTTAATAGAAAAATCATCCTTTTCCTTGCATTTTTTAAATTTTCTATTCTATTTGAAGGTTAAGAACATTTTTGTTTTAAAAATAGTGATTTTTCACTATCAACAACATTTTTTTTAGAATTGGAAAAGTAATTCTACCTTACAGTGAAATCACTCTTTTTTGTAGTGAAATCATCATTTCCTACAATGAAATCATCATTTTATGCAGTGAATTAAATATTTTTTGTAGTGAATTCATGTTTTTTGGTAATGAAATCATTGCTATTAATAGAAAAATTATCTTATAAGCATGGGTCATTTTGTTTTTTGTTTTCTACTTTATGTGTTTTTCCTATGTTATCTTATTTCAATTTTACTTTTCTAACATGACTGTGTAATAATATTTTTGTACCAGAGAGTGATTTTTTTAATTTTTGTTGAGATTTTTCACTTATTACATTGTAGGTTATCTCATTTCTATCTAAATAGAATATTCTAACAATTTTTTTCTAGAACACTTGCTAAAGAGGATCAACAAAAATAATCAATAAAAGCCAATTTTTTTGTTGCTAATGTTTTTGTTTCTATTTTTCAAAATTATTAGTAATTACATCACTTTTGTTTCATTATTTTTATTTGTGGTTGTGAAATTCACGTATTCTCTTTCTTTGGAATTACATTGGTAAAGATACATAGAAATTAAAAATATTTTCACAATTATCCGTGTTATCCAAGTAATATTCACATATGCCTTTTCCTCAATGTTACATTGGTGATGAAACTTGAAAATAAAAAATGGGTGTATAATTTTATTTTTCTTTTCTTAGGGGTTCTATTAACCATGAATTTCACCACCATGTAGTAGGCCAAACCCTATTTACTAGTGGGGTATATAAATTAAGATCCAACTATTTTAATTGCCTAAATGGTTGTGTTATTTAAGTATACCATGATGTGAGGGTTTTTCATTCTCTAATACCTAGGTTTTCAACAACTGACCTGAAATATGATATCATTGATTATCAACACACTGAGACCCCTATAACTATGTTGGGTACTTTGAGACCAGAACCAATAGTGTGCATCCAATTTATTAATTTATTCCATGGTTTTCCCCCTAGATAAGATCGTATAAACCTTAAGACTAGGATAACCTCTTTTCTCATTGGATTTTGTTGCATCAGTTAGTGGTTAGCACTATGAAGAAACTTTCCACACACCCTCAAAATTAGACTTAGTGGGCCATGAGAATGATAGGATTCTCCATGGTTAGTGACTTGAAATATTAAGGTACAACTAAGAGCATAAATGAGTAAATGATAATGGAAATCCCAATAGTTGTTCATGACCCATCATCCTAGTTTTCACCTTTTATGTGGAAATTTTCTAGATTATTTAGAATATAAATTTGTTTGTTGTTTCTTTGTGTCTAGCACATGCTACAAAATCCTTATTTTTAAACAAATTAATTTGAGTTTAAATGGTATCCTAAAAATCACAACTTTCTCTCTAAAAGCTCAAAAGCTTTTAGTTAACAATCAAATTTTTAGTCACTTTGGTATTTTTCTTTGCTAGAGTCTAATTTCAAGTCTTTTTTGAGTCAATATTTTTTACTTAGTAACATCATACATTGAAATAATCATGGATATATTGAACAAAAACTCTATAAATTTGATCACAAATCTAAATCCAAATAATCCATGTTTAACCTAGGATTCTATCTAACCAATTTTGATTCAAACACATATTTGAATCAGTGTCAAATAAATCATCCAAAAAATATAAATCTAAGTTTAAATATGTATTCATGTTCATCCATTAATAAATAAAATATAAACTTGAATAGTCATTCAAGTTTCCCAACCAACCAATTCAATCTTAACCACAACCAATCAATTTCAAACTTTAATACTTATTCATGTTTACCCATAAATCAACATCCAAATTTTACTTTAGGGAAAACATCAAATCTATTTTTATCTTTGATAGTAAAAATTATTTAAATTATTTTAAAAGTGCCATCTCATCCAAAAATTAAAAGTTACCAATCATAAATCAAAATGCTTTCACCAATCCATCTAGTTTTAACCTTATCATCAATCTAAATCAAACTTGTGATTCACCTTCACCACCACTTTAAAATATATATTTAACCAAGTTTCATTCACAAATCAAACCTAAATTCAATCAAATCAAATTATCTTCCATCCAAATCAAAATTTCAACTCCTACACCCATCAAAACCAACCTTTCCAAATTCATCAAAACTAACCATTTGGTTCTACATCTAACCCATTCCCAAACTTGAACAAAAATACATCAAATTCACATTTGTTCAAAAAATCAACATATTTAAGTCCATAAAACTTCACAAATCCACCAAATTTGAATACTTTCACCTTTAACATAAATCCAATAAATTCATCCTTCCAAGATCAAGCTACCTCCCTAGTCCACATCATTACTAGGGAATCCCAAAACATTCCACATCAACATCACCTTACCACTAGTAAAAACATTTTAAAAAGTTAATCAAGTCTCCCTTCCACTATTTATAGCCTTTATTTTAACATCCCCTATCACACTAACAAAGGGAATCCAATTCTAGCACCCCTACCCTCTAATATCACTCCACCCCGAAAGTTACAACATAGCGAAAATTCCCAACCTATCAAAAACATTACCATGCCTATTAAGAAAAAATCCAGTTCTTTAAGGTAACCTTATGATGTATTCATTTTAAAAATCATCATTGTAAACTTAGTCATATTTACAAACACCAAATACTTTGATCCAAATGTCCCAAAACCTGAGTGGTATAGACCTAATGAATATTATGATTATCACAAAATTGAAGGTCATTCTATAAACCATTATACAAGAGTAAAACATTATATCCAAGATTTTATTAATAAAGGGTACATCAAGGTAGAGCCAAGTGTATTCACATCTAAAAATCATATCTTGAGAATATGCCAATATATCTATCCTGAGCCTAATCAAGCCATACCACTTCAAGCCACACCACTTCCAAGTCAAGGTCATAACCTTCCATCCATTTCTCAGGATCCCATTTTTGACACATCCATTTTTAATAAATCCATAGTCGATCAACCTATCTTTGAAAACCATGGTTTACCATCCATTTTTGATGAAGATCCCATCTTTATTGAAGGGCCTATCTTCGAATAAAAACCTATCTTTGATTAAGATCTTATTTTTGATAAAGATCCCATTTTTGACCAAGATCTTCTCTTGTATAAAACCTCCTTCAGCCAACATAACATATCACCCATTGTACAAACATCTAAATCCTTATCACTTATTGAATCTTCCATCATCCCATAACATTCACCCCAAGTGATAAAGGTACTTATAGATAAAACAATCCATGATCAAGGAATTATCGAACCCATCCATTTCAAAGTAAATACTAGACCCCATAGCATCAACTAATAACCATTTAAGAGTCAATGTAAAGATGTTAGTGATACTTTTATGGTTTCTAAGGGAACTTCATCCATAATCAAAATAGGATTCATTCATAGTCTCTACGAGGACTTTGTTTCCATCACTCCTTTCATAAACATCACCAATCCTACCTTCCATATTGTAACCAATACCATATACCCTTTTATTAGGACCAATGATATTAATCATAGTTAACTTCCTTCTATTATAATAAAATAATTATAGACTTCCTAGTTGGTCTCCTTCCAGAAGAGTATATAAAACATCTGCATATTCTAAGGAACAACTATACCTCAATCAAAATGAATCCTACAATCCAAATCTAAAATCCACACCCCATAGTGAAAACCTATTTGAGGCATTATCAGATGATCAAAATACAAGTTATAGTCAAAATCCAAATCAAAATATAGAAAATCAAAATTATGAGTCCCTTAGTTAAAACTTCTTTGAGGCACTATTAGAAAATACAAATCTAAATCCCAATAAAAACAATCAAGAAGAATCCTTTGGTGAAAATATTTCTATGGCCCCAATGGATGATAAAATTAATAGATCCTCTACATTAGCATATTTATAGGATGGATCCATATCACAAACTGAAAACATCATTGAAGAAACATTGAATTCCCAAATCATCCCACTTTTAGTTACTCCCATACTTGCTGAATGTGAGATTGTTGGTCCCATTCACCCTTTATATCATGACCTATATATTCATCCCCACCCTATTTACATCACTCCAAATCCTTCATGTACTCAATACACATCTTTTATCTAACATACTTTTTGCTTCACCTTGTCTAGAAACACCCTCTATCATAGGGGATATGACTATATCCTAGTAAATTTGGTAGAGGTCAACTTAGAAATAAATGAAGTTACTAGAAACATCTCTAGAGCACATACTTGAAAGATCAATAGTGTTAATCATCATTCATATTTAACCCTTTTATAATTGATATTCCAAAAATAAGAAATAAAAAAAATAAATTATAAAGAGAAATAAATTCATCTAAAGGTGAAAACCATTTATATGGTGCTTTGGATAAGTACCATGATAAAAATTGATTTTTGACATCATACATAAAATAATCATTTGTTTAAAAGTACCCTATAATTGGGGGCAAGCTCTTTTGATTTTAATCTTATGAATTCTAAATCATCCCTACATCCTTACCCATCCTATGCATATCCAATACATCTTAAGCTCATCCTCAACCATCATACACCATACTTAAATACCCTTACCTATCCAAACATATCCTTATCCATTTAAAACCAAACCCATCAAAACCCATCCTATCTTTTCCATCATAAAACCATCCTTCTTCCCATTTTGACCTTGATAAGGAAGTGAAAACATCTTGAGACATGTTATTAAAACATCTTGGTGTATCCTTATAATTCTATTTTTATGACTAGTTACTTGGTTTTTACACCATGTGTTCCCTAGAGTTATCATCTTAATTCCAATCCATTCTTATTCATCCATAATCCATGTATAATGTATTCCTTCCATCCCCTACCACTCACTATTTGGTGTTAGAATATGGTACTCCCTTTGTTGGTATTCCTTATATATACACCTATAAATAAAAAAACTAAAAATATTACAAACCCCCAAAAAATTCAAAACATTAGAAAATCCAATAAAATACAAAAAAAATCCAAAAAAAATAAAAATCCCTTGTCCTTAGTTACGTACCCTACTCATACCTTATATGGATTACTCATAAAATAATTCAAAGTTTGTCAAAAATTACGTATGCTAAAGGGTTCTACTCTATCCAAGGACATCTAAAAAAAGTCATTTGTTTACTTGTTTTAATCATTTGATTCCCTGTTTGTATATTCATTTACTTTATTTTACATCATGGGTGTTTACTAGCATTTGTAGTGTTTGTTTACTTTTGTTTTTGTTTTACTTACATCATTTTCATTGTTGCAAACATCTATTTTTATCTTATTTTTATTTTTATTTATTATATCTAGATCAGTATACACATTATTAATGGTGTTATTATGATCTTACATATCATGATGCACTAAGTTTTTTCCTTGTGAATCTATTAGTCCTTATGCATATCACACAATAGTCATCATGTTTTTTATATACCATTGGTACATATTGTCATGCACCATATCAAAAATCTGGTTGCTCAACTCTTACTTGGTTGGAATTATTGTTTGAAATCCAATACAAAAATAAAATAAACACAAGGTAGATATCAAACCATCTCACATTCTCAGTGAAGCATCTACATGCCATCTCTCTCTTTTATCCACTCTTATCTCATCAATGTTATTGAATCATTTTATCCGTCATCATTGATCCATGTGGTTGCTTTACTTCCTTGTTTATGTTTTCATATCAATCATCCACAATCATTTCCTAATCTTTCCATTAAATATCTTACACTTGTTGATTGTGACTAATAAGATCACAAAATCCATCCATCAACCCATCACTTTCTTATTCAATAAATCAATTCATTAGCTAACCAATCTAAGCTCACAACTTTACAATGGGATATATCATTCCCACATCCTTTTCTATGAACCCTAATTCATGGGTCACCTCAAAGCATGTAACTTCTCTTGGGATATATTAATTGCTAATCCTTTCCTAGCATATATTATTTCTTAGGGGTAAATCAATCCATCATCTAATCATAATATGAAATAATTAACTTAACTATGTTAATAACATCTGTGGGTCAATCTTAAATTACATCATCACTTCTCTTCTCGTATTGAGAGAATTACATCTGGCCTAATATCCCCACTTAGCCTTTGTCCATAGTGGATGATGTAGGCAATACTTAGAGACATGATTTTTCTAGGGTTATTTCTACCACCATTATCCATCTAATCCATTTCATCCACATTTTCTATAGTCATTTAAGTAAAGTACTATACCTCCTTATTAATGCTTGTAAATATCAATTTTGTAAATCTTTATCATAAATCTATATATATATATATATATATATATATATATATATATATATATATATATATATAATTTTATGACATGTGGCTTACCATTATTAGGATATATCATTCCCACATCTTCTTTTGAGACCCCTGAGTCTAAGTGCAATCAAATCATGTAGTCTATAAAGTGAGAAATGTACTTTTTATAATATCTTTTCTAGCATTTAAAAATCACAGGTAAATAGTTTTACATGTACCCTTTGTAGTTTTTCAAATATTAGTATTGAGATAAGAATCTGTATTATTGATGAAAATTTCTCATTTCCATCCCTCATTAAAATAATTCTTCATCCATTTTTTCAAATTTTTAGAAACATTAAATCAATTCATTTAGAATTTGTTTTCAAAATCTTACAATAATCTCTTTGCATAAAATCAACAAAATCATTTTAAAACTCAATATCTTTTTTCTATTTATAGATTCATAGTTTATTAGGACTAGGATATATCATTCCTCTAACCACTCAATTGACCCTTGCATCATTATCAAAAACAATAAGCATGCAATCTATGAATGGTTAAACTATTGTTTTTCAAATACATACTCTAGTTTTAATTAACTAGGGGCAACCTTTTTACTCAACCAATATCTTGTAAATTTAACATCAATTGTAACATAACTTGATTTATCATTTTTTCACATCATTTTAACCATTTATTATTTTCATCAATTTCAAGTGTTTATTTGTATTCTCTCACAAACCTTTGAGGGGGCATCATCACACTCATTTTCATTCATTTAGGGTAATTTTTTCCTTTTATATCATCAACACTCTACTTCTTATATTATTCTTTGAAATAGTATTGCTTCAAAATACTATTATAAAGAGGGGTAAATGTAGACACCTAAATTTTATTTAGTGTCAAAATAGACCTAAATCTATTTAATAATTCTTCTTAAATTAATAAATCACATTTCCTCTCAAATTCAAATAAATTGAATAATTCAACATATTGAATAAGTCAATTGTGCACCCTTAAATTCTTATTTTAAATAATAAAATATATATTTTCCACCTATGAAAAACATCTCCCACCTTTTTCTTCCTCATCCCAACCAAATCCATAAATTTATCCACTTCTTATGACTCATCTTTTGAGTTGTCAAGGAAATTGAAATAGTCTTGTTGAGTCAACTAACTAACCCCACTCTTTTCTCAACCATTTTGAAAAGGTATCCATCCTCATGGGTGAGGACCTATTAGCCACCATTGATCATTTGGATCATTGGAAAAATAAAAATTATCCTTCACCATTGGATCCTTCTATAAGTATCTATAAATAAGCTTGCAAATCTCCATTTTTAAGCATCCTTTGACATCAAAAAAATATAAAGTTCTACACACAAGCAAATAAAAGAGAATAAAATTGAATAAAAGACTTTATTTAAAAAAAAAAAACATTTCCCATTCTATATTTTCATTGGAGGAGTGAACACCACATACTTGAAAGAATAAATCAGATATATATCGCAATGGAGAAATCTTGTGCATTCAAAGTGTAACGTTTATGATTGTTATTTTCTTTGTTTGTTACTCTAATATAGTTTAATTTTAGATTATATTAAGATTAGTTTAATTTATTTGCATATATAAATTTAGTTCATACAAGTCCTATTAATGTTATCCATTTTTTCTTTCATTTTATATAACCATGATTGTCTCTATATTACATTACTTTGTGAAATATTTTTTGCATTATATAATATTATATCTAATATATTTGGCCCAATATTAATTCATATGGTAGAATGCCCTATTACATACTTAATGAGTATTATACGTATACTATATTAAAATTAGTGCCAAATTATGCCAATACTTGCTCAAACATTACTTTGAATTTCAATGCATGCCTTATTTTAGTAAAATTAAAAATGTAAAAATTAATCACAAAATTTAGGCTACCTCGGTAATAAATTTGTTTTCACTATATTTATCAAAAATTTTATCAGATTTTTTTAACCAAAAATTAAACATAATATATACTAAAATAATATTTTTTAGAAAATGCAAGTTGAATGTGCACTAAGTAAATGTTAGGTATAGAGCTTGATTGTCTTCGAGAATCAGAGGTTAAAATTTTGATGTTATTTTAGCTAAATTTGGATCCCACTATTTGAATCCCTGATGGCATGGGGAGTTGCAATGAGGGAACCCCCTTATGGGGTTTGGGGGGATGACCCCCTTAATAGGGGGTCCAGGGGCCGTGCATCCTGGAGAATTTTTTTTACTAAAATTGCCTTGTTGAATTTTAATTTCATAGTCAATCTAGGTCATTTATTAAAGGTTTCTAGATTTGATAGTAGAGGTTATTTTTAGGTGTTTTTAACCTTAAAATGTATTAATATATGGCTAAGATGTAGGAGTGTGAAAGATAATGAAATATTGTACATAGAGAGGAGGTAGAAAAGGTAGAGAGGTGTAACAGAGTTTGTTACAAGATTTTGTTTCTCCCTTGTATTGCTATAAATAATATACTGGATAAGTTTGGTGGATGTATCCCATCTTGGGTGAACCAAATTAAATCTAGTTTCTCCTGTTATGTGCATGTTTATGTTTATTTTTAGAATGCTTGATTAATTTATTTCATAGTTTCTCTTGTATGCGATTTGGGTTTTAATTTATCCTAACAAGTGGTATCAGATAAAAACTTCTTTTTTGCATAATTTTAAATCATAGGAAGAAAAGGGTTTGACCTTGAGTGGGATCTACGGTGGATGAAAATAAATCTAAGCTGGAGAAGTTATATGGATAGAACTTTGGATTGTGGAAGATTAACTTTACCAAAAAGACCTCTATTTACCATTAAGAGGGTAAGCTAAGAAGCCATCGATAATGTCAGATGAAGATTGGGAACTATTGGATAAAAAATCCCTTGAAACTATATGGTTATGCCTTATATCTTCTATAGCATTCAATATATCACAAGAAAAGACAAAAAAAGTCTTATGAGTGCATTAAGAAAGTTATATGAAAAACCCTCTACCTCAAAAAAATATTTTTGATGAAAGAATTGGTTAATATGAAAATGTCTAAAAATGGTTTAGTACTAGACCATTTAAATGAGTTTAACATAGTTACTAGTCAGTTACATTATGTAAATATCTACTTTGATGATGAAGTTAGGGATATTTTAATTCTTTGTTTCTTATCTAAAAATTGGAATAACTTGGTAACGATAGTAAACAACTGTGTGTCTAACAATGCTAAACTAAAATTTAAAGATGTGGTGGGTGTTATCTTAAGTGAAGAAATGTGAAGGAAAATCATAGGTGAAACATCCATTTTTGGAAATGTATTAACAATGTAGAATAGAGGAAGGAAGAAGAATAGAGTAAGAGGAAACTATTGACGCAGGAAATTGCACCCAAGGCAAGGAGGTCAAACTCCTGTCTTCTCATCACAACATTGAAACTCCCCTCTCACTTGTGGGACGATGAAGCAGGAGGGGAGAGTCTCTAGCTAAGGGTTAGCTCCCTCTGATGTATCATGGTTTGTTCTAGCAAGTGCAATATATATATATATATATATATATATATATATATATATATATATATATATATATATATATATATATATATATATATATATATATATATATATATATATATATATATATATATATATAATAAAGGGGGGATGAAAAGGGAAAGGAGAGAATGCAAGAGACAAACCTAATCTAAGGAGGTGATACACCAAAACAAGATGACATTCTCACATCCACTCTTGAATAAGACAAATACATACATACACTCAAACTTGGCAGAAAGACCAAGCTGTAGGAAATTGGCAGGGAGGTTCTTATAAAAACACAAAAATAGGGACTCACCAAGATGCTGTGAAATACATACTATAAATGACTTCCTCTATTCTATACTTCTAAATAGAGCTCTCCTCCTGTTAGCTGTAGAAAATGGCACCTTGTGGATAGCTGGTGTGTTGGTGCTTGAACTTGTGAGAGCATTAAAAGGCAATGACTGAACACAAATCAAACACTTAAAACATACACATAATATCCATCCAAGAAGAGGTAAAAAAGCTATCTTTATTTGATTTAAGTGAAAATTTTAGTAGGGCTGCACCTTGTAAAATTGTCAAAAGATCATTAAAAATGACCAAGTTCACAAAATTATATATGGAAAAGCAAAGAGGAGACTCATTGGCACTTTTTCCTTGCAAGTGACCTATCACGTCTTCATTGGGAAGAAGAAAATACTGTGGCCAACGTCATCCTTCTGCTGGAACCATGATTTTTTCTTTATCTCTTATTTATTTTGTCTCATATGGTTTTTTTGGCACTTGGGGCGAATATCTTAGCAGGTTGCTTCAATTTGGGCTCCTTCTGATCAACACTCCCTTTTCTTTAAAAAAAATAATTGGCCACCTTCTTTCATTGACTTTGATGGCTCCTAGGATGTCCTCATCCTTGCTGGCTTCTACAGCTTACTTTTCCTTGTTATTTCCTGGCACCTTCCCTCTGGCCCTTTAAAAGTCCTTTTGCCTGCCTTAGACTGGTCTACCGGGCCTTCATAACTTCTTCGCAGCTTGCTTTAGACAGGACATGCGTGGGCCCCTTGTTTGCCTTGGACAGTTGCTTGGCTCTTCAGACTACTTTGTCTCCATCACCTTTTGGGCACTTTGGTTACTTCATGTAAACTTTGATGGATCACTTTGTTTATTGCGTAGACTGCCGGCCGAGCCTTTGTGTTTCCTATGGACTTTTGTCTGCAAACATTTTCTCATGGACAAAAAGTCTGCAAAAATTCATCCTGGGCTCATTACTTTATTATCCCATGGACTTTTGTCTGTGAACATTTACCATAGACAAAAAGTCCACAAAAATTCCACTCGCCTCTTGCCTTAGCGCGACCTGGCCCCTTTTGCTTTTGTGTGATAAGCAACCCGGCTCGACCCAATGCATTTATGTGATAAGCCATGCACGAAGGAATTTTGGACTTGGTTAAAATTCATTGAACTCATTTGAACTTGGGACTTCAAACCAAATGAATTGAACCTTGGACCCCTAACCAAACTAAAACTACCTGGATCCTCTTCATTTAAAGTGTTAGCCCTCCATTAGGGTGTTTGAACTAGGCCGATGAACCAAAAGTTGAACCAATGAACCAGGGCTGTCTAAAGTTGAAGATGGACAAATCAAACCAAAGAACCATGGCATGAACTATGTAGCCTAGAAATGATTATTTTTGAATAACAAGGGAGGAAGGTGACCAAAATTTTGCCTGTGGGTGTAGAATCGGTCAACAGATGGCAACTCACAGGGGAAGCATGCCTGATATGCTAAGAAACCCAGTTGCCTTGAAATCCATTGGGCATGGAGTCAAATACAGGTATTCAAAAGTTAACAATAGCCCCAAGGGATTTGAGAATCAAACACATAGAATTTACCCCCACACACAAAGGGAAACACACAAGGCTAAAAACACTCCCTGTGCAACTACACTTAGGGAAAATAGGAAAACAACAAGGGAAAATATGTACAAGTGAACCCAAAAATTAGTGGCAATGCTTCAGATGTATCCCATTAATTGGGATACGTAGTTCTTTGCCATCCAACCTATAAAGTTGGAACGCATTATGCTGCTTGCACTGAGTAATTATGTAAGGACCGCTCCATAAGGCATTAAATTTTGCATGTTTTCTAGGCTTAGCTCGATCCTCATCCCATTTCAAGACCATGTCTCTTTCATAGAAATATTTTGATGAATATTTCTTGTCGAAGTGTCTTTTTACTTGCTATTGGCGACTAGACATAAAAGCCATGGCACGGTCCCTTATCTCTTGGAGCTCCATTAGCTCACACAGCCTGACCTCTATGCTGGTTCCTTCTTCTAACTGTAGCTGGTGGGAAAGATCTAATGCTGGTAGTTCAAGTGAGATGGGAAGCCTAGCTTCCCTTCCATATATGAGCATATATGGAGAATTTCTGATTGCTCTCTTCAGAGTAATTCAGTCAGCCCATAGAGCTGTCTTTAGCTTGGCATGCCAAGTCCTCTGATTTTCTTCCATTGTCCTCTTTATGATTCTGATCAGATTTTTATTGGTGGACTTAGCCAGCCCATTCCCCTATGGATAATAATTTGATGAAGTGCTGAGGTATATGCCATACCTTAGCACCCATTCACTTGTTTTAGCTCCCAAAAAAGCCAAGGCATTATCTAAGATTATGGTGGCTAGAACCCCAAATCTTATTATCAGGTCTTCATAGAACTCTAGGACTACACTTTCATTCACTTCTTTTAGAGCGATGGCCTCCACCCACCTGGTGAAATAATCTATAGCAGTCAGCACCCACTTGTGCCCAGCACTAGAGGGAGGATTGATCATCCCTATGAAATCTAGGCCCCACTGCATGAATGGTTGCTCAACTTGAATGGGATATAAAGGCATGGCAACTAATCACTATTTTCTATTAAAAAATGCACACTTCTAGCACTTTCTTACCCAGGCATGGGTGTCCTTGAAAAGAGTAAGCCAAAAATAGCCAGCTCTCATTATCCTTGCTACCGTAGCTCTAGGGGTGAAGTGACCACCTGCTGGTCATTCATGGAACTCAGCCATTACCTTATCAGCCTAGTTCGGGTCAATGCACCTTAGGAGGACCCCAAAGAAGTCCCTCTTAAATAATACTTCATCAACCAAGATATAAGGGAGAGACTAGAGTTTAAAATACCTTCTTTTGGTCTTATCAAGATCATGTGGGCACTCACCGGTAGTAAGGAAACGTCTCATGTCCAGTGTCTAATCCTTTATGACAGTTGGTTCCTCTGTAGTGTCTGCATCATGAATTATCAAGCTATCTTCTCTCTCTTGCTTTAAGTCTATAGTGAGCTATTCGCACAGGCCTCTTCCCTTCACCAACTTGGTGATCTTAATGTCTATGTCATACTCCATCACTTTGGTAATCCACCTTTCCCTCTTTTCATTTAGGTCTCGATTGGTCAAGAAATCCTTGACGCTAGGATGTGGGACCATAAGGTGAATCCTACTGTTAGATAACATATGCCTAAATTTCTTCAAGCTCCTCACTACTTCTAGGACTTGCTTCTCTACATATGTGTACCTGACTTCAAAATCCTCTAATCCTTGGCTAAAAAAAGCAAGTGGCTTTTCGAGGTCATCACCGTTAGTTTGGGTAAGCATGGTGGATATCACCTCTTCATTTTTGAAAGTATAGAGGTTGAAGTCTTTGTTCAAGTCTGGGCTGATCAAAGTGGGAGCCTGGGTTATGGCCTGCTTGATGGCCTCAAAGCTGTCTTTCCGTTGAGCTATCCATTTGAATTCCTCTCCCTTCTTCAGCATAGGGGTGAGTGGCTTGACTATCTCTGCAAAATTCAGAATGAACCTCCAAATGAAGTTTACCCTGCCAAAGAAACTCTGTAGGCCTTTCTTGTGCTTTGGTAGGGACATCTCCAAGATAGAGTGAACTCTCTCGGGGTCAATAGATAAACCCTCTTTGGAAACAATGTGACCAAGGAGTTTCCCCTCATGAACAGAGAACATGCACTTCTTTGGATTAAGAGGGATGCCAAACTCCCTACACCTTTCAAAAATTTGCCTGAGGTGCTCTATGTGTTGGCTCACTTCTTTGGAGAATACCGTCACATCATCAAGGTAAACCAGCACGTTGTTATTCATTAAGCCTCCAAAAGCCATATCCATGGCTTGCTGAAAGGTGGCACCAGTGTTAGATAACCCAAATGGCATCTTCTTATAGGAAAATGTCCCCCATTTATTGGTGAAAGCCATTTTGTGCTGATCAAAACCTCGCACTAGAATTTGATTATACCCTGAATAACCATACAGGAGGGAGAAATGCTTGCTAACTGTTACCTTCTGAAGAATTCACTCCATGCTTAGAAGGGAATAATGATCTTTTAAAGAGACTTTATTAAGGTCTCTAAAGTTGACACATAGCCTGATTTCCCCATTCTTCTTTCTAACAGGAACAAGGTTGGCTAGCCAGCTGGAGTGCTTGATTGGAAATATAATTCTGGACTCAACCAATTTGGCCAATTCCCTTTGCATGAGGGGCTCAATTGCTGGATTTACAAGCCTTTGCTTTTGTGTGATTGGTTTGGCACCTTCTTCTAATTTAATAGTGTGCTAGGCAAGCCTTGGGTCGAAGCCCTTCAAGTTACTGTAATCCAAAGCAAAGACATTAGAGAACTCCTAACACAACATAATGAAAGCTCACCTTTCTCAAACTGTGCAGACTTTTCCAAGCGCAAGCAACTTGTCCTTAAAGATTTCAATTCTTTCATAATTCTCCTCTTTGGTCATGATGCATGCCTTGCCATTTATCAATTGATCATCTTTGTTGAAGATGCTTTCAAGCATGACTAGACCTTTAGGGAGCTTATTGTTCTTCAACTGAACAATCTAATCACCATATTGCTGCTGCAACTTTGCCTGGTTGTGTGCTGTGAACTTAGCTTCTTCCTGTAGGAAGAAAGCTATTTGATGGTCACTTTAAAAAACTTTCCAATTTGCAATGTTATCCAAGTCAGAGGGCCGAACTACCACTTTCAAGTGGTGCAAACCACAACCTCAACCTATTTCCTTTGAAACGTCAAATTGAGCACCAATTGCTGCCAGCCTATCTGCCTGTTTGTTTTTTTCTCTAGGAATAGAAATGATATTGAAAGTGAGAAAATATTCTAACAAGTCCTAGACTCTATGCTTGTAAGACTTCAACAAGGAATTCTTAGTCAGATTTAGGCCTTTCACTTGATTAACAACTAGCTCGCTATCTCCCAACACTTGCAACTCTTTGATCCCTCTTTTTCTTGCCCATTCCAACCCTTGGATCAGAGAATCATATTCTGTAACATTACTTGTGTAAGAGAATTGGAAATGGAAATCTGAAAAATACCTTTCCTTTGAGAGAGAGACCAACATTGCCCCACCACCAGCTCCCAGCTTACTTCTGGAACCATCAAAATACAACTGCCACAAGCCAAGATCTTCTTTGCTTTCCTTCATTATATTAGGCATGAAGGCACCTTCTTCATGCATGAAGTAGACTCTAAGGTCTGCCTCCTCAATGAACTTGTATGGATCATGCTTGAAATTATCATTTCCCCACTCATCCAAGAGTAAGTTCGTGACTCCTTCAAGAGTGGAAGATAGAGATTGGTCTGTCTGGGACTCTTCTGGGTCGATGATTATGTAACTGACATTCGCTACCTTGGGTATGTATGGTTCTAGATGGTCCTTGTAGAGTGGCTCAAATTTGATTTTTACCTTGGTCCCATACTTGGTTTTAAAAACTAGATATGACCAATTTGCTGCTAGATAGCCACCTATCTTTGACGTGAAGTCTCTGGACAAGCAAATTGTGAAATAAGGAGGAACGTCTACCACCACTATATCATGGGGAATTGAGAAGGTTGGGAAAGCATACATCGTCAAGCCTAAACCCTTCACAATCTTGACTATTTTTGTAGGTGTCCCATCTAGCTGTAGGATGCCTTTGTTCATCTCTTCATACTTCAGCCCCATCTTGTCAGCAATACACTTGGGCATTACTGAGGTGCTAGCCCCGCTATCAATTATGAAGTTGTGTACCAATAAATCCTCAATAACCAAGGATACATAAAAAGGGGGAGTTTTCTCTTCTTTTTTTACCTGACCCAAAGTGGAAGGCTGTCCATTTGTCATCAAGACATTATCAGTGCTTGCTGGGACAGCTGGACAATCTGGCTCATGCAATTCCTTCTTCAACACATCCTTCTAGCATGGAAGAGACAATGAATCCCATAAAGAGATGTTCATATGAAGCTTCTTCATTTGGTCCACTATATTTATTTGAGGACTGCCTCTCCTCAAGTTTTCTTTGGGGCTGATCCCAAGCTAAACTGTAGGCTGAGGGGTTGAAGGTAAATATGACTACCTAAAATTTGGGGCTTTTGAATTAGAGTGTGATGGAGGAGGTGCTACTACCATTTGAGTAGTAGCTTGGGCCTCTGTCACTGCTCTTCTTTTAAACCTCATGTTAGCTACAACATAATCAGCCTAATTGTTTACAGCGCCCACATAATTAACTAAGTAAAATTCCCCTTCCATATGATTCATCAGGGTAGAATCTGGCTGGGCCTGACTGCTGTTTGTGCTAGGTTGCATTGATGGCTCAAAGACTTGAGATTGAGTGGTTGTTTGGTTATTCACATTCTAAAAATAGTTCATCATCTCATTTGTGTAAACAACTTGTTCTTGATCATATTCCATGGTCAAACAACCTAGTTGCTCTTGTACTAGATTGTTCTGAGCTGGCACCACGACTTTAGATGATGAAAGGGGGCCCGAGTTGTAATTTTGAAATGGTCTAGTTTGAGTGAGCTGACCTTGTCCTTGATTATAGCCTTGGAAAGGAGGCCTAGGAGCCTGACCATATTGCTGATATCCCTGATTTGGCTTGTTGCTTTGGGCTTGCTACCTCTTAAGAGCTACAAGCTTATTTGACATGTTTTACAACATACTTTTAACCTCGTGAAGCTCATTAGATGGAGCAACAACTAGATTTTTAATGGTAGGTAGAGGGGCAATTGTGGGAGTAGCAGTTTGAATTGGGGGTAGCATTTCTAGGAAGAGTGGCATGTGAGGCCTAGGGGCTATTTTCCCAGCTTGAACCAAGCAATTTTTGGCTACTATGGCAATGTCATAAGCAGTTGGCAGTATATGTCCTCCCATAGATTGGATCATCACAGCAAAATCACTGTTTAATGATTTTAAGTAGTACAAGAAAGCATATCTAGGAGTCGGTCTTACCAAGATGTGAATTCTATCCCAAGTCTTTTGAAAATGTGTATTAAAGTCTTGCATATACTCATGTGGAGCCCTCTTTATGGTTGTCAGCTATTCAACAAGTGAGAGACCATCACTCTTTTCCCCAAAACAATCTGTCAACTAAGTGCCCAACTCATTCCAGGAATGTATCAAATTCACAGGCAAGGTGCCGTATTAGTCAAGAGCTTTGCCTTTTAGAGACAAAGCTAGCAATTTGATGGCAATATTTTCTTCTGTTACATTATGAATATTTCAAAGATTGGTGATATTCCTAATATGATCGATGGTTGTAATAGGGCCCACTCCATCAAAAGAAGGCACATTCTTGAGAGTTGTTCCTAGAATTGGATCATAGTGTGGGAGATTTAAGGGGCTTTCACCATGAAAAGTCATAAAAGGCAATGCCATGGCTAGGATTGGCTGTAACTAGGGTTCTACTGTGACTATGTCTCTTACAACAGGTCTAGGAGGATTGATTTTTGGATAAGGGTGGGTCCTCTCAAATCATAATCTTTTAGCTGAATTTAAAGGTAATTCGATGAAATCGAAAGGAACCCCTTTTGAAGCAGACCTTGTAGTGACCTTAGGCATAGAAATTTAAGACAGTAGTCTAAATTTAAAAATTGAAGCTCTTGTTAGTGGAGTCACCAGATGCTGGAAAACTCTAATTCACTGTATCAGGACCAGCATCAATCTTGAAACCTTATTGAGTTGTCAAACTGTGTGTCCCACTGGGTGTGCCAAAACTATTGACATAGGAAATTACACCCAGGGCAAGGAGGTCAAACTCTTATCTTCTCCTCGCAACATGGAAACTCCCCTCTTGCCCGTGGGATGGTGAAGCAGGAGGGGAGAGTCTTTAGCTAAGGGCTAGCTCCCTCTGATGTATCGTGGTTTATTCCAGCAAGTGAAAAATATAGGTATATATATATATAGACAACTATATAATAATGGGGGGGGATGAAAAGGGAAAGGAGAGAATGCAAGAGACAAACCTACTCTAAGGAGGTGATACACCAAAACAAGATGACCTTCTCACATCCACTCTTGAATCAGATAAATACATACATACACTCAGACTTGGCAAAAAGACTAGGCTGTAGGAAATCAACATGGAGGTTCTTATGAAAACATAGGAATAGGGACTCACCAAGATGCTATGAAATACATACTATAAATGACTTCCTCTGTTCTATACTTCCAAATAGAGATCTCCTCCTATTAGCTGTAGAAAATGGCACCTTGTGGATAGCTGGTGTGTTGGTGCTTGAACCTGTGAGAGCATTAAAAGGCAATGACTGAACACAAATCAAACACTCAGAACATACATAGAATATCCATCCAAGAAGATGTAAAAAAGCTATCTTTATTTGATTCAGGTGAAAATTTTAGCAGGGCTGTGCCTTGTAAAATTGTCAAAAGATCATTACAAATGACCAAGTTCACAAACTTATATATGGAAAAGGAAAGAGGAGACTCATTGGCACTTTTTCCTTACAAGTGGCCTATCGTATCTTCATTGGGAAGAAGAAAATACTGTGGCCGACGTCATCCTTCTACTGGAACCATGCTTTCTACTTTATCTCTTCTTTATTTTGTCTCATCTATTTATTCAGAACCTAGGGCAAATATCTTAGCAGATCACTTCAATTTGAGTTCCTTTTAATCAACGCTCCCTTTGCTTTAAAAAAAACAACTGGACACCTTTCATTGACTTTGAAGGCTCCTAGGACATCCTCATCCGTACTGCTTCTATGGCTTGCTTTTCCTTATTATTTATTGGCACCTTCCCTCTGGCCCTTTAAAAGTCCCTTTGCCTACCTTAGACTGGTCTGCTGGGCCTTCATAACTTCTTCACAACTTGCCTTAGATTGGACATGCATGGGCCCCTTATTTGCCTTAGACGGTTGCTTGCCTCTTCAGACTGCTTTGTCTCCATCACCTTTTGGGCACTTTGGTTGCTCCATGTAAACTTTGGCAGATCACTTTGTTTATTGCGTAGACTGCTAGCTAGGCCTTTGTGTTTCCCATGGAATTTTTTCTGCAGACATTTTCCCATGGACAAAAAGTCCATATAAATTCATCTTGAGTTTGTTGCTTTGTTATCCCGCAGACTTTTGTCCATGGACATTTCTTGCAGACAAAAAGTCTGTGGAAATTCCACCCACCTCTTGCCTTAGCGCGATCCGGCCCCTTTTGCTTTTGTGTGATAAGTGACCCAGCCCGACCCAATGCATTTATGTGATAAGCCATGCCCGAAGGAATTTGGGACTTGGTCAAAATTTGTTGAACTCATTTGAACTTGGGACTTCAAACTAAATGAATTAAACCTTGGACCCTGAACGAAACTAAAACTACTTGGATCCTCTTCATTTGAAGTGTCTGCCCTCCATTAGGGCATTTGAACTAGGCTGATGAACCAAAATTCAAACCAATGAATTAGGCTTGTCTAAAGTTGAAGATGGACAAATCGAACCAAAGAACCATGGCATGAACTGTGTAGACTGAAAATGATTGTTTTTGAATAACAATGGAAGAAGGTGACCAAAATTTTGCCCGTGGGCAGAATTGGTCAACAAAAACTATGAAAAATCAAAAGGAGGTGTAAGATCTAAATTAAGAGACAAGATGGAATTTTGGATCTATGATAAGCTAAGACACACAAAGAAAGAGAATTGGTTTCAAAAGGAATAATAGGGTAAGGACTAGTAGAAAGATAACAAAGAAGAAAATGTAGCAAGTGATGTATTACAAGATAATATTATACTTTATTTGGATAATATTGTTAAATTTTGGGTTTTATATTCATGTGCTTCTTTTCATGGTACCCCTCATAGACATTATTTTATAGATTATATTCAAGGTAATTAGGAGAATGTTTACCTTAGTGATGATGAACTGTATAACATTGTTAAAAAAGGAAGTATTCAGGTTAAATTATAGAATGGAAACACTTGCGTGCTAAAAGATGTTAGGCATGTTCCAAGCTTGAGCAGAAATATGATCTCTACAGGGTAGTTAGATAGTGAAGGTTATATGGTCCCATTTATAGCTAAGTCATGAAAAGTTAAAAAGGGTTATTTGGTGGTTACAAAAGGTAAGAAAGTAAGAAATTTATATTTGTCTACAAATAATGCTAATTCATCTTGTGCTATAGCTTTGACAGATAAAGACATATTTTTGTGGCATTATAGACTTAGCCACATGGGTGAAAAGGGAATGAAGACCCTACATGTAAAGGATAATCTAAAAGTTTTGAAAGAATTAGATCTATACTTTTATGAGAATTGTGTATATGGGAAACAAAAACATGTGAGATTTTTTAGGGTTGGACTAGCCAAGAAGGATTAAAAATTAGAGCTTGTGCATACAGATATATGGGGACTAACTTAGGTATCTTCACTTGGTGGTTCATATTATTATGTTACTTTTATTGATGATTCTACTAGGAAGGTTTGGGTATACTGTATAAAAATGAATTTTTATGTTTTTGATACATTCAAGAAATGGAAATCTTTAGTTGAAAATGAAATAGGTTTAAAACTAAAATGTCTCAGATCAGATAATGAAGGTGAGTATTGTAGTAACACTTTTAATAATTATTTTTCAAAAAGTAGAATTCATAGATAAAAAATAGTTCCAAGAACACCAAAATAGAATGGTGTGTCAAAAAGAATGAACATGAATATTATGGAGCATGCCAGATGCATGAGATTGCATGCAGGTTTGCCTTTACAATTTTGGGTAGATGTTGTAACTATAATAGTGTATATGATAAATAGAGGACCTTTGAGTGCTTTGGATGGTGGAATACCAGAGGAGGCATGGACTAGAAAGAAGGCAGATTATTATTTTCTAAGATTTTTTGGTTGTGAGTCATTTTTTTATATTGACAAAGATCATAGGAATAAGTTAGAAGCTAAGTCTCAGAAATGCACATTTATTGGTTATGGAACTGATGACTTTGGATTCCAGTTGTGGAATATGGAAGATAGTAAAATAATCAAGAGTAGAGATGTTGTGTTCAATGAAAAAGTCATGTAAAATGACTAGTTATAGGAAAAGAAGTAAGAATCCAAAAAGTAATATAAAGTATTAGAAGACATTATAGAAAAACATATCCCAAATGTTCCTGATCAAAATGTGCAATAGAAATAGGTACCTCAAAACACTATTAGAAGATTTGCAAGAGTAAGTAGACTACTTGGTCATTTTTCTCGTTCTTTATATTATTTATTACTTATTGATGGTGGTGAGCTAGAAAACTATGAAAAAGTAGTGCAAATTGATGCCAAGGATAAGTGGGAGCAAGCTATGGATGAGGAGTATGATGATCTAATGGAAAAATAGACATGGAATTTGGTGGAGCTTCCCAAAGGAAAGAAGGCATTGTAGAATAAGTGGGTATACAAGATAAAGGAGGAGAATGTAGGTAAAAATAAATTCAAGTCCAGAATGGTGGTTAAAGGTTTTGTATAAAAGAAAGGTATAGATTTTGATGAAATATTTTCTCCAATTGTTAAAATGACTTATATTAGAACTGTTTTGAGCTTAGTAGCTATTGAAGATTTACACTTAGAATAGTTAGATGTAAAGATTGATTTCCTTCATGGGGATTTGAAGGAGGAAATATACATGGAACAAACATAAGGTTATGAAGTTAATGGTAAGGAGAATTTGGTGTACAAATTAAATAAGAGCTTATATGGCTTGAAATAAGCTCCAAGACAATGGCATATTAAGTTTGATAGTTTTATCATGGAATAGGGTTATTCTAAATGTCATTGAGACCATTGTGTATATTTTAAAATGGTAGAAATATTATTTTGCTTTTATATGTAGATGATACGCTTGTATCTGGTTTTAACATGCACAATATTAATATACTCAAGAAATAGTTAAGTGATTACTTTTCTATGAAGGATCTAGGTGTAGCTAAATACATACTTGTTATGTAGATAAATAGAGATAGAAAGAATAAGAAGTTGGAATTATCATAGGAATATTAAATCATAAAAGTGTTGGAAATATTTAATATGTAGGATACAAAATCAGTTGGGACACCTTTGGCTACACACTTTAAATTAACAAATGAATAATGTCCTAAAATACAAGAAGAAAATAATCTGATGTCTAACATTCCATACTCATCAATAGTTGGTAGTTTAATGTATGTAATGGTGTGTATGAGGCCAAACATTACACATGTAGTGGAAGTGATGATTAGGTTCATGAGTGATCCAAGAAAGGAACATTTGAAGGTAGTAAAATGGATCCTTCATTACTTAAGAGGGACCATAGATATAGTGTTAAGTTATGGTGGATCAGATGTGACATTATAGGGATATGTTGACTTAGATATGGCATGTGACTTGGATAGTAGAAGAAACAATATAGTGTATGTGTTTATATTAGGTGGTATAGCAATTAGTTATATATCATAGTTATAGAAGGTATGTGTCACTTTCACCCATAAAGGTTGAGTATGTTGCTACTACAAAAGCAAATAAAGAAATAATTTGGTTACAAAGGTTGATAGAAGAATTAGAACATAGTCAAGAAAGATGTACACTATATAGTGATAGTTAGAGTGAAATACATCAAACAAAAAACTTATATTTTCAATCTAGTACAAAACACATTCATCTGCGATATCATTTCATTCATTTAGTGATAGAGAAATATCAACAAAAATTAGAGAAGATACATACTAGTGAAAATCTTGTAGATATGATGACTAAAGTAGTTACAAGAGAGAAGTTGAAGATTTGTTTAGATTTAATTGGTATTTATGGATGATAATTAAATTAAGGAACTTATCTAGGTCCATATAGTATAGTGGATGTAGTAGTGGTGGAGTTGCTACAATCAATATCTAAATGGGAGATTATTAGGTATGAAGCTTGATTATCTTCCAAGATTAGAGGTTAAAATTATGATGTTATTTCAGTTAGGATTGGATAAAATTATTTGAATATATAATGTCATGGGGGGTTGTAAGGGGGGAAACCCCCTTGTAGATTCTAGGGGGGATGACCCCCCAGATGGGGGTTTGGGGGCCGCATGTCTCGGATAATTTTTTTAATTAAAATTGCCTTGTTAAATTATAATTTTGTAGTCAATTTGGGCAATTGATTAAAGGTTTCCAAATTGGATGGTATAAGTTATGTTTAGGTGTTTTTTACCTTAAAATGTATTGATATATGGCTAAGATGTATGAGTGTGAAATATAATGAAATATTGTACACAAAGAGGAGGCATAAAATGTAGAGAGGTATAATAAGGTTTGTTATAGGATTTTTTTCCTCCTTTGTATTGCTAGAAATGATATATTGGACAAGTTTGGTGGATGTAGCCCATCTTGGATAAACCACATTAAATCTGATGTCTCTTGTTATGTTCATGTTTATGTTTATTTTTGGAATATTTGATTAATTCATTTCATAGTTTCTCTTGTATGTGATTTGGGGATAGATTTGGGTTTTAATTTATCCTAACAGTAAATGATAAAAAAAGTAGTCCAAGTCAATATGATGTCGAGTCATAGTCATCCCTATAGTATATTAGAAAAAATGGGAGCTACATAATTATAATATAATATTCAACTATATTAGAAAACACTCTAGAACCAAAATTTACACTCAAGATTAACTTTTTAGACTTAGAGATAATTTATTAATTGTAATAACTTCTATGTAACATGTCTTAGATCATAACATCCTTGGCTTCAAATTTCCCATGTTAGGCTTCAAAATATAGAAAATTACATAAATTTCAATGATTTTGATCATCAAAATTTTGAGCATCTAATTCTATAATAACTTCTCTGGCTCTACCTTGATGTCATGAGTGTTATCATAATTTTCTCAAAATTTAGATTTATATAATATGTGAGAAAGTAGACTTCCTAAAAGAATAATTACTAATATTAATATAAATAATCATTGAGAAGAATAAAATCACCATTAAAAATGTAGAATGAAGATTCATTTCAGCCAAAAGTAAATTACCAAAATAAGGAGATGAAATTAACCTTTATAATTTGAAAATAAAAATAATGTTGAATACCTTCTGACTAAATATAAATAGTCTATAGACTATTAATATGTAAAACATGTAACATTGTCACTCTTCATGATCACATGTCTAGTAATGAATGGACCCTTTATTAAATGTGTAGACAC